>OZ025271.1:3372500-3792713 GCA_964019165.1 Mastigias papua | reverse complement strand
ATCAGGACAGTAAATGTGCAGTAAATGTCACATTTGGGAGGTTCTTTTAATCTGAGTTATTTTAGAATACAATATAAGCGTGATTTGAGTACGCGTAGTAAATCAGAATGAGTGGTCAGACACGCAACTATGTGGTGGGTCCTGGGGGTCTGGGACCCCTCCACTTTTCGTCATAAAGTTAAAAGTGCCCCTTTTCTTGGATGATTTTTAACCCGTTTAGTGCATTTTGGTTAAGTAGTTCTTCTTATAAGTTTTGTTAGGGACGGGTCATTAATTACTTGTGGGGAGGGGTGTGGAAAACATTATCATATATTTGATGGAATTTTCGCTCCTCTCTTAGATTCATGTAAATATTTTGATTCTCACTCCAGTATTTCAGATGAAATTCCATATTCCTTCTTATGAACTTCATTTATTTTTCATCCCCCTCCCTCTGAGTGTGCGGAATTTCGGTTCCCCCTCCCAGATGTCTTCCCCCCTCCCCTGGAAGAATTAATGACCGGTCCCTTACACATGAAAGTAACGAAATCCTGGAACATCCCGGCCTTTCGATTTCTTTTGTTTCCAAATCTGAAAACTGTTATTTCGATTTATCCTCATTAGATGGTGTTCCCTGTGCCTTTGTGTTGATTACACGACTGCATGTTTTTATTTTATAAGAAACCTAGCTCAAGACCTAGTACTAAAAGTTTCTTAATTTTTGGCAACATTTTAGTTCTGAAAGTTTCTTAAAAGTGTCTTAATTTACACGCTGTTTTTATAAGGAACCACTTTATAAGGAACCTACATGTAGAAGGCCGAAATATTTAAAGAACTTATACTGCTAAAAGAAAAGTCCCTAAGGAACTTTTCATTTTCAAATTCCGAGTGCTGTACTCAGATGCAAGTGAAGATTACATTACATAGGATGTCTGTGCCATTTTGTGACACTCTATGTGCAGTGAAAATTAAGGAACTGTTAAGGAACTTTTAATACTAGAATTTGACAAAAAGAAGTCGGAAAATAAGGAACTTTTAGAACTAGGCCTTTAGCTAGTTTCCTTATAAAAACAGCGCGTAATGAAAAAGATTGCATTGAAAACGATATAAAACACAGTGGATATATGAGACTATTAGCATGATAGCAAACAAAAGACGTTAGTACCACTCTAAATTTAAATCAACCTCATGTCCACATCATTAATTTCGGTAAAATTTATATAATCTTCACTTTGGTCCTCGAAAAGGATACGGTATTAGTTCAGTTTTGCGCTGCAATTTGCCATTTGTCACAAAAATGCGCATATCTTCCTCTCAACCAAAGGATCTTTCTCACATCTCTCTGAATCTATTTTAGTTGACACCTATTACACCCATTGAGGAAATATATTTCACAAGCCCTAATCTTTGAAATAGCACAGAAATTTCTAAAGTTTCTTAACTCTTTCGTTGTAGTTCTAAAAGTTTTTTGAATTTTTTGCGTGTCGTAGTACTAGGTTGCTTATAAACTGGTTTCTTATAAAAATACGTGCACCCTAAAAATATTTGCTTGCGTGCCTGGTGGTCCAGAAGGAGAGATTTGAATTTTCTCCGCGCACTTTCGGACCCATTTACACCTTGTATCACGCAAGAATAATTTGCGAATAGTGTTGAGCTTAAAATCAAACAAGTTTTAGAATATAAAAGCCCAGTAAACATGTAGGTATCCTGTAAAGAGACGAACACGATTACTGCTAAAAGTGTAAGCGGATTGACTGCGGATTACGGCCACAGATATAGATCCGATACACAGTTTGGCCTCTATGGTCAATTTCGTTTGACAACACAGCATCCTGGCTGAGCAGTATTAGGTCCAAACTTGCAGAATGCATAGAACGACTTCTGCAAATCTGTTGCATTGACGATTTTGAATTATTTCATGCTGTGACGGAGCCGCTATAGAACAAAGAAATGAATTTCGTTATGTAGGAATACTGACTGTTTGGTGGATTGAGTGCAAACACTGCATCGGTCAAGGAAATCCATTCACTAATTGAATGGCGATGTAGAGTGGCCTAACAAATGTAATTCTCTGCCGTGCTGTGGCAGAGCATTTGCAAACGATGGAAATGGGCGACGAGCGGGAATCGTTTTCTATCGAGGTTGACTCGAGCACCAGAAAGAAAAGGGGTTATTATGTGAGGAAAAGGACACTTGTATTGGTTGCACTCGCTGCTGTTATCTTGTTAGTTTTTGTTGGAGTAATTTCAGCATATCTAGGCCCTGGAAAAAGTCGTGAAAGAAGCGAGGGAACTACACATGGTAAGGCTGGTACGTCCAGTTTAGTCCAGGCAATATTGCTATTGCCAGAATGATTGAAGCTTTCTGATATCCCGAAATGTACTTGTATTGTAGATTCCTAGGACGAGTGATGGTGAACTCCTCACAAATAGGTTTATTTTCAATGGCAATGCTCAAGTTGAAATCTTTTCCTCTTGCGTAAATTAAGCAGGTGTGATTTCTATAGTCTGACAGGTTGTTGTGTTGGCTTTCATACTTCGCTTTAGGACATATTTTGTTGTTGTAATAAGTACACATCAAGCGGCGTTTTCGCCGATTTTATTCCGTTTGTTTGCAAAATATTGTTGGAAATCATGCATGTAATTGGGGTGTAGGCATTACTCTATGAACTATGTAGTAATATTGAGGTTCAGGCTTGGTTGTTCTTAATTTGTCCAAAAATTTTGAGGCTGAATTGTTCTTAATCTGTCTTTAAATTATTGGGGTGTAAGCAATGTAGACATTAGACAATATACAAGAGGACATTGGGTGTTTATGAAACAGGTATTATTTTCAATAACAGCAGAAGACGACAGACACAATCTTATATGTATAATCCTTGGTAAAAGTCTTGGTACACTTACGGCTTGTTTTGCACACTGATTATTTGGGTGTTTTGAGGACTTTCAGCAAATATTGTTGAACTTATAAAATTTTATATCAGTTTCAAATCATTTTACGGCAGCGCTTCAGCCTCTGGTTGTTCTTAATTTGTTCTTAAGTTTCCATAAATTTTGATGCTCGTGTTCTTATATAAAGAATCTGTACATACATGTATGTGAAGGAGATACTGGCCTCGTCATGACTTGTTGCGCACATTCCCTCACCTCACAGTTGGTTTACTATCCATTGTTTGATCCTCCTGGGGAGCTATGTCTTCCATCATCAGGCCATGGTAACAAATTGTCTCACAAAGATCACTGATTGTTTAATTATGTTGCCCGTCTGTAAAAAGCCTCTCACTTATCGCACACATCGCGGTGACGCCCCCTTTTACCGCCTTTCGATATTCACGTATAGAGAGTCGAGATAGCTGGGTTAGGGGGTTGTTCATTCATCCCATGTTTATATTAGTTAAACCTCAATCTCCAGTTGCCAAAACAAAGTTGCCCACCCTGTTCTGTATTTGTATATAAAGAAATATTCGTTATAGACACTATCACTTTGGAGAATACTCTTGAATATCGAATAATACCCCCCCTATTGTTAATTTCTGAAATTTTTTCCAACCCCTGGCACTTATTTCAACCCCCCTATTTATTAATTTTGATGATTTTGTAGTGAAATTATGTTTTTGCAGGGAATATTTTCATGTACTTAGAGACCAACCAGAAATTTATTTAATAATTGCTTACACTTCAACTATAAGTTCCGTTGCTTTTCTGTTTATTGACAATATTTGATTAGTTAGTCTTCCTAAGTTGTTCTCCCCAATATCCACATGTTATATTTTCCAGCCTCCCCATTGGTTCCAACCCCCCAATTACTATTTTCAGAGCATTTTGCAACCCCCCAATTATTCCCACCTCCCGTTTATTCGGCACTCAAGAGTATGTCACTAGCGTATGTCAACTGTAGTAAGCGAAAGGTGACATGTAAACAGGGGGTTTGTGTTAGCTGGCAGTAGCCACTAGCAGACCCTCTGAGAGAGGAAGAGGTAGGACAGAAAAATTAGGAAACTATACTATAGCTATAGTCTAAAATCTGGTATCTTAATTTTCCTTCAGCACAGTACTGGAGTTTCTTTTAAGTTTTTTGCCAGTCTAATTCTGGTTTCTTATAAAGCAGTTTCTTATAAAATAGAAAAGGTACAACAGCACAAAGGTGGCGGTTGATAGAAACAGTGTTTAAATTCGTAATCAGTAGGTATACCGTACACTTTGAAAGATGTACACTTTTTAAACTTAAGTTTTGAGTTCCTAACAGTTACGTGCGTGATAGTAATGTGTGAAGAATTAACTCTTATTTGTTAACTATGGTTTATCATAGATTCTGTTTAATTGATATTATAGGTAGCAAAGGAGATGTGTCAACGAAAGCCCCAAAGCCAACAGGTATGAAGCAAAATTATTTCGTTACTTAATTCAGCCAAACCAATATTTGTTTTGTTTTATAAGTTGAAATTTTAATTATTGTTACTCTTGGGTGCCGAATAAACTGAGGTATGGGAATAATAGGGGGGTTGACAAATGTTCTGAAAAATAATAATTGGGGGTTGGAAATTATAGCACATGGATATTCCAAAGGACAACTTAGGAAAACTGACTAATCAAATATTGTCAATTACCAGAAAAGCAACGGAACTTATAGTCATAGTGTAAGTAAATGAAAATATTGTCAATTACTTAGGAAGACTGACTAATCAAATATTGTTGTCGAGAATTTGATGCAAAGTTCCTTCAATCCCCAAAGAAATTCTGGAGCATAGGATTCTACACAGTGCGACACAGAAGAGTAATCCACAAGGAACAACACAAATTGCGATTTTGTAGAGCAGTTCAAAAAACCAAGATTCCTAAGTAAAGCTTATAGTCAGTTCTCTCTCCCTTCTCACGTGCTGGAGTCTCTCTCTCAACAGAACAATTTAATAAAAAACGAGGTTAAAACAACATTGCGTATGTCTTCGAGTTCTTCTAGGGGGTTTCCCAACATTTTCAATAACCAGAAAAGCAACGAAACTTATAGTTTGGAGTAACTGCAGGGGGTTTGAAATTTTGAAAAACTAACAGTGGGGGGCGGGGTGATTATTCGGTACTCAAGAGTAACTGTTTTATCAGCACCACGAGAGGGGTGTAACTTTTGACGGGGATATTTTGCAAATTTATTCTTTTGGTAAAATGGTGCTTTAATCAATTTTTTAAGTTACTCTTATTGTATCATTTTCATTTAATCCATCTTTAAAGTTTATATTTGCCATAGCATTTACAACATACCAATTTAAACCAACTATTTGGAAACAGAAATCTTTGCTATATACAAAAATTAATAGTATATGTAGGGACCAGTCAAAAAGTACGTACGTTCTGGAGGGTAAGGAGGTACCCAATAAAGAATACGAAAACGTACAAGGGGAGGGGTGTCTCTTCAAAGAAGGTACGTACGCTCATGTTGTTTTCAAATGCTTATTACTTGCGAAGCATCCTAGACAGATAAAACTAACTTTTAAACATTGTACAGGCAAGATTGTTCTGGGCATGAAAACCCCGCTGTAATTCTGGATTTTGAATTTTTCGGTTATGTAGTAAATTTTACGAACTTAAAATTAGTGAGGTACAATAGATTCAAATATTTAGGCGGGGAGGATGATGGCTTAAAAGTATGTACCCCAGGGGGGATGGGATACCTCCAAAACGTACAAAAGTATAAAAGAGGGAGGAGGGTCGAGAATCGATGAATTTTGAGCGTACGTACTTTTGAATGATCCCACATCCTCTATGTGCATTCACTTCCAGTCCAGTGGTTGGGGTTCTTCTTGAAAGCTATAGGTGTAGGTTAATTTTCTACACTATTATCTAGGGTGTTCCAGAGGAAATTCCCTTTAAAAAAGACAATGATTCTTGTCCATAGCCCTTTGTCTCTATTTCGGATAATTTTCTGAGATTTATTATCCTTACATTATAAGTTCTTTGCTTCTTTCCAGGAAAATTTCATACGAAAAATGGGCTAAGATAGACTTTTGGATGTCTGTTATAATGTCTGCAAGCTTATAACACCTACCTTATGAGTGGTTCGAAATTATTATATGTTTGGGTAGAGTGACTATGCTGAAATGGTATGTTCGAAATCCAATCTTGGATTACTGAATGTAAAAGGCAAAAATCAGCTGAAGAAAAAAGTTCTGTTACTGACGGACATAGATCCACACATTTCGTAATAGCCTTTAATATTGAATGAATTGTACACAGTTTATTTCATTGCACTTTGTAGGTAGCAGCAAGCCATCAAAATCCCCAACTCCAACAGGTAAGCGAAACATTACAGTTGAATGTACAATATTCACCAAACGTCCTTGGGACACTGAACAAAAATGAACTTCAGTATTGCTCAAAAAAGCGGGAAATCCTTTTTGGCATACTGAAGAGAGCTTATCAGTATGCTGTAAGAATGTTTCCGCTTTTTCGATCCTGAGTCCAGAAAGTCACAGCTCTACGGCTCTGTGCCGGAGGAAGATTTTACTCTGTAGGTCGTATTTGAGGAAGGTTTAGTAGTTTTTATCAACAATCCATCTTCAGCGAAGTTTTCAGTTAATGTGACATCGACAGTGAAACGCATAGCCCTTCTACAGCGCAAGTTTTCGAGACATACACAATGCAGAGTTTAAGAACTTTGGCTACTTTTGATTGTCTTAAAAGGGGAAGGGTTATGATGAATATTTGACAGCCGGAGGAAAGTTGGACATTTTTCTGAACTCTGTTTTGATCTATGAGGAAAACTGAAGGAAGACTATATTCCTCCCAATGTTTTATCTTTGTACCGTACATTCATCCCCGGAACAATATTGTGTGTAGATACTTGATGTTGTTTTGCAAAGGAGATTTTATCATTATCTCACGTATTTCTCCCGTATTTCTCCCAGAATGCAACATTTCTTTTGGGGAGGGTGAAAGTTATGTGTAAATTAAAGGAAAGTGCAAAAATGTTCCAATATTTTTGGTGTATGTTATAGATATAATATACTTTTTACTAAGGAAAGGAGAAACCACACTGGAATACTTGTTAATGACTCTATCCCGGACAGTTTATAGAGGACAGTTTATTGCAAACAATATGTAGAGAATATCTTGTTGTAGTGCAAATAGATTTTTGGTCGTAAGTACCTCTATTGAAGACAGTGGCATAATCGACATAGGTTGAGGTTAGCGCACCTCCTAAGGGCCCCAAGCTTTAGAGGCCCATAAGGTGTCTCTGGAAGGAGTGGTGTAATTGAAATCGGTTGAGGTTAGCGCACCTCCTAAGGGCCCCAAGCTTTAGAGGCTCATAAGGGGTCTCTCGCAGGAGTGGTATAATCGACATCGGTTGATGTTAGCACGACTCCTAACGGCCCCATGCTTTAGAGGCCCCTAAAGGGTCTCGGGGAAGTGGCGTTATCGACATAGGTTGAGGTTAGGGCAACTCATAACAGCCACTAAGGGGTCTCTAGGAGATATTCAAGGGGGAGATTTTAGCTTAATTGATGTGAAAAGGCACTTAGTATGCGGATATTTCCCATTTTATATTTCTTATATACCAATTAAAACTCATTAACAGCAAATACCAACAATAGAACTACTGTGCCCATCCTTGAGGGAATAGACACTAAGTCATCGTAGTTCCCCCCAAGAATGGGCAATGTGCTTTATAGTTTATAGGTGTCCTATTGCTTGTTTTCTATTTAATGATGAAGATCTATACTCGTATTTTATCTAGATTTATAAAGGATGTTAAGGACGAAAAGACCCCCAAGCAAATACCTCTAAGGGGCCTAAACCGGTCTGTTACGCCATTGATTTAAGAATTGATGTAAATTGTATTTCATAGGCGGCAAAGGAGAAAAGTCAACAAAAGCTTCGACACCAGCAGGTATGATGAGTTCAACATGGCTTTTTATAGGAAAATATCATAGGGACCGTCATTTACCACCACTCACCAGCATTTACCACCAATCTCCAGCATTTACCACCACTCACCAGCATTTACCACCACTCTCCAGCATTTACCACCACTCTCCAGCATTTACCACCACTCGCCAGCATTTACCTCCACTCACCGGCATTTACCACCACTCTCCAGCATTTACCACCACTCTCCAGCATTTACCACCAATCGCCAGCATTTACCGCCACTCGCCAGCATTTACCACCACTCGCCAGCATTTACCTCCACTCACCAGCATTTACCACCACTCGCCAGCATTTACCACCAATCGCCAGCATTTACCGCCACTCGCCAGCATTTACCACCACTCGCCAGCATTTACCACCAATCTCCAGCATTTACCACCACTCACCAGCATTTACCACCACTCTCCAGCATTTACCACCACTCTCCAGCATTTACCACCACTCTCCAGCATTTACCACCAATCGCCAGCATTTACCGCCACTCGCCAGCATTTACCACCACTCGCCAGCATTTACCTCCACTCACCAGCATTTACCACCACTCGCCAGCATTTACCACCAATCGCCAGCATTTACCGCCACTCGCCAGCATTTACCACCACTCGCCAGCATTTACCACCAATCTCCAGCATTTACCACCACTCACCAGCATTTACCACCACTCTCCAGCATTTACCACCACTCTCCAGCATTTACCACCACTCGCCAGCATTTACCTCCACTCACCGGCATTTACCACCACTCTCCAGCATTTACCACCACTCTCCAGCATTTACCACCAATCGCCAGCATTTACCACCACTCGCCAGCATTTACCACCACTCGCCAGCATTTACCTCCACTCACCAGCATTTACCACCACTCTCCAGCATTTACCACCAATCGCCAGCATTTACCGCCACTCGCCAGCATTTACCACCACTCGCCAGCATTTACCTCCACTCACCAGCATTTACCACCACTCACCAGCATTTACCTCCACTCACCAGCATTTACCACCACTCGCCAGCATTTACCTCCACTCGCCAGCATTTACCTCCACTCACCAGCATTTACCATCATTCAGTACAGATCACTCCCACCCTCTATCACTCACCATCGCTGACCACCAGTTACTACCACTCACCACATTGCGCTTTCACTTACTATCTTTTGCCATCACTTACCATCACTCACTACCAGTTGCTATTGCTGGTGAACACAAATCACTCTCACTTGCTTTCATTCAATATCACTCACCTCCACCCAGCTATACTATCATTCACCATCCACTAACGTACTAACCAGCATTCACCGTCCATTTATCACTCACTAACTCACTCACTCACTCACTCACTCACTCACTCACTCACTCACTCACTCACTCACTCACTCACTCACTCACTCACTCACTGATATTGACCGTCACTCAGGACTAATCACCATCACTCATCGTCACCCACCTTTGCTCACCTTCTCTTTCTTTCATTCAAGCACCAGGACATCTATCATCACTGGTCAAGATGTTAATAGTGAACCATTTGTGGCTTGATTGAAACAATAGCTGAAAATCTAATATGTTTAGCTTTTAGACAACCGTCCATCATTGCTTTCGTGCCATTCAGTTTTTCATGTACGTAATCATCCACCTAGTTGCTAGTCTTCTCAGTGTATATCATATAATTTAATGATGGCAAACCGTCACAGTCTCTTTATGGCACCTCACTCGTACTTATCGTTCTCTTGTGTGTTCTATCTAATATTATCTATGCTTATCCACAGTGTATTTCTGAATAAATACTAACATTTTGATATTCAACCATCAGCGAAAACGACACCGAAGCCAACGTTGCCACCAACTCTACCACCAACTCTACCACCAGGCCCATATGACAACATCAGATTATCAAAGACTGTACTGCCGTATCATTACAATGTGGAGCTCACTATCGATCTGAAACACACAAATTTCAGTGGCAAGTCTAGTGCTTTCATCAATGTGACAAAACCAACAGAGTACATAATCATTCACATTGCCAGAATGAATATTAAAAAAGCAGAAGTAAGGAAAGGGAGCACCGTTCTCAAGGTATTTAAATTTTGCATCAGAAACTTGCTATATTTGTAACTTATTATTGTATTGGGAACATGAAAAGACATTTCATGCAACACATATATTTTGTAGAAATCTCACAAAGACTACGGTGGCTTAAATATCGATATGGTTTGTGTATGGTCATGAAAATCTGACATCCAACTGATAAAGTTGTATGGAAACTTATAGGCCCCTAGCTCTTAGACTTAGTTGCTGATGACGACGCAGAACCAGCGTATAAACGTTCGTCTTTGTCACTGTTTTAAGTCTTAGATTGTCTCATTCGCTGTTTTCAGTTACCATTGTAATAGTGGAAGTCAAAAACCATGTAGATAACCTGCAAGTTTGTAAAAAGATGCCTCTGCTTGACTTCGTCCTCTTTATATATGTATAATTTTAAGTTTTAGTTTCTCAGAGGTTTAGTTTCCTGTAGTTTTAGTAAATTTTTGTTAGTTTGCTGAAACTAGGTTGCTAGAGCTAGAGCTATGACCATTTTTCCAAAGAACATTCAGTCCATTTGTTCATTTCTTCGTATCGAATCCCGTTATCCAGTATTACTCTACAGACTATTCTCGCAATTTGCAACAGAGCACGATTAAGCCATTTTCACACTGACCTATCTCTATTGTGAACTTTCCGTGTTTTCGTTTTTGACAGTTTGTTACTACCATTTGTTTACTCCACAGTAGTTCATTATTAAATCATCCAGCGTACCGTGTATTTTTTCTATTATGCACAAGACACTTGGATCTCGTTTACACAGTGGTGGCCTCACCTGGATGTAGTATGCGTTCATACCCATGGTCCCTTCATGCCGTATTGCGTTCATGAATACGGTATGACTTGAGCACGCTTATGAACGCAGTACTAAATGAATACAGTTTCACGTTATTTCTGTAATCCTGTAATCGGGACCTGTAACGGATCGATGGTTTAATAAACAGGGGGAATAGAAATACTAGGATTTTCAAATATAATCGGAAAATTCATACTGCAAAAGTTCTTATTTTTAAAATTTGTCTTATGCCTTTATTTCATATTGAAAATGTATTCTTCTCATTTGTATAACACAGACAAAGAAGAAATTTGAATTCAAGAAAAATCAGTACTACGTTTTCCATATGAGTACAAGTCTTGCAAATGGACTATACGAGTTGTATTTTGAATACGAGGCACAGCTGGCTGGTGATTTGAAAGGTTTATATAAGAGCACATATCAGAGGAAGAATGGTAGAAAAGTGTAAGTGTCATGTTGATTACTTTCAATTCACGGGAATGGAATTAAGGTAACAGTAATTTTAAAGAACTTTAGAGACTTTTCAAGACATAGGGAAACCAAGATTGGCTCTAACCGGTCATTTCTCTATCTTGTAAAGGTTTCGTATTTTCCTGAAAGTTATCTGTTTCTCAATGAGAGGCTCCACCGAAAGTAGGCCAAGATAATTCTATGAATAGCACTTTAAGATACTTGAATCACATACTCTCGATTCTGTGCTTGAATATAGATTTCCTTATGTTGCTATGGGAACAACTACAGTTGTGAGCCAGAAGGCCACGTAGAGTCCTTTGGGCTTATAGTACAGCCTCTAATCAGAAATGAAGATGATCTATCCTTTCTGCCTTGGAAATGGTGCAACCTTCCATCCAAACCACTTTGAGTCAAAAGTCGACAATTTGATTTAATTCGAAATGTCAGATGGCATGATAAGCTGTCGTTGAAAAAGGGCTGAGTTAATTGTCTTTCGGGTTTGTTGTGCGATTTTGAGGAGGATGTAGGCATTTGTTCTAGTGCGCTGAATCTCCTTTGCAAAAGCTCATTTCATCTGGGTAGACATAAAACAAACTTTTTGTTATGTTAATCACATTCAGTTTACAACAACATATCGGAAACTAAGCTGACTATGTGGAGAATACTTAAATAATGATGTATTTGATTATAAGAACAACAGCGAACCAGATTAGGATTTAATGCAGAGAACAGTTCAGTTTGTTTGTTGTATGTTAGGTTTCATTTTAGTGACTTGCCATGCTACGAAGACACATCCGAGTAGGTTAAGTTGCATTGTCCACATAAATTGACTATGCCCAGGAGTGCTTTTTGAGTCCTTTTCTGAAGTTTTCATGAAAGTTTCAGGGAATTTTGGCTGATCAACGAAGAATTTACTTATGACTTGCATTGTAGTTTTCTGTCCTCGTCATTCATTACTATTTGTATGAGAGGCCTTCAGCACATATATTCAGATGACAGAACTAGCGGATCAAGTACTCCATCATATCAAAGAGAAAGTGCCCATATTGTTAAGTAATTGTCAGGGAAATATCAGGGAAAAATCGGGCACACCCATCTCTTTGTCGACACCCTGAACCAGCCACCTCATAGTCCGTTACTAAGCCATCTTTGGGTTGTTGTATTCACGGTGGAGGCAAATTTTAATAAGTGTGTGCATGAATAACATTTATCAATCAGGTGCCAGTCGACGTATTTATGAACTGCCTTTCATTGACTATAGGACAATTGCTGCCACACAGTTCCAGCCGACTGATGCACGCAGGGCATTTCCTTGCTTTGATGAGCCGGCCATGAAAGCAAAGTTCAGCATTACACTGGTGCACGACCCGAATTTCATTGCTTTGACTAACATGCCTAAAATCCACTCGTCAATGCGTAATGGACTTACCGTTGACCGGTATAATACCACAGTGAAAATGCCAACGTACCTGCTTGCTTTTGTCGTTTGTGATTTTGGTAATGTGACAACAGTCTCGTCTAATGGCGTCAGCGTAAGTGCCACTTTGATCTCTTTCTCTTTGTTTGGTCTGTACCGGAGTGTTTACTTGTGAATGTTCTTCGTGTATGGACCCGGAAATTTTGATAGCTATTTGTTGTTGTTGTATCACAGATCGCTCGTTCGTTTACATTTTAACCTGTTGGACATGGTTACATGAAATAGGTTGTCTCAGTAACTCTCAAGATATCTTGTCATCCATATAGGGTCATTGCGGTGCAACTTCATGACACTTTTCTTGAAGACAAATGAGACAACATTTTAGTGGTATGGAGAAAGCTGCCATTTGAGCCCAATCAAAGGCTGTGAATACTTCTATGTGATATAGTAGTAAAGAAACAGCCTGCAAACCTTGGCCACTTAAAGTCTACAATTTCACGGCCTTGCCCCTTAGAAACATCACTCGAATATCTACTACCGATATCTACTATCGGTTGGTAGTTGGGTAGTGATTTATTGTGTTTGAAAGTTAGTAGCATCCCTTCCTATAAATTGTTATGTGACATGAATGAACGGAAAAGCTTTAGAATCATGTTACGTCATTTATGTGGTTTCAAAACAATAGAAGGACAAGGTGTGTCCTTTGATGTGCCCTACCTTTAGTAGATATATGTTAAGGTAAGTGCTTGGCAACCAAGAACTCTTTGTTGCATAAAACTATCTTATATCGCAAAGTTAGGGAGTTATTTTGGTGTGAAAGTCACAGATGCATACCAGGACACATGAGAAGGAGTAGGGCCAGGGGATAAACTTTGTTTGCAGGGCACCACGTTTTGTGATTGTTGTGTGAGCGATATGATTTTTTCTTGGCTATACTTCATACGTAAAAGCATGCTATAGGTAAAACGTATTAAGAAGTAACTAATATCCACATGAATGCTCACTGAATTTAGTCCATAATTGACTTAGCACATTAAGCATATGAAACGCATCGAGCACATTAGACTCAGGAAACCCATCAAACACATGAAACACATGAAACACATGAAACACATGAAACACATTTACCGTATATCAAACATATCAATCACATCAACATCAATTATTCTACATTGCACGCTCTATAATTGAATACGATCGTCAGAATAATTTGTTTAGCTGTGAGACTCTGTTTAGTTCATCCGAATCTATCATTACAGATTAAAGCAGTCTATGAGTTTTCCTGAAATTATATAGCTATTGGCAGTGGTGTCGTCCTAAAATCGTAAGAAGGGGGTGAGCCCCCCTGAGCCCCCCTCCACGACACGCCTGGCTCTTTGTCAAAATTTGTATGAAAAGCTATATTCTCCATTGTCTGTGACAGTATTCACTCTACATTTGACCTCTTTTTGGTGTGAAAGTATTATCTTTTAATTTTGCCTTATCAATGGAGAGAATTCTGTCGATAGTTGGTCGACTGAACACGCAGTGCATTTAGTAGAAACTCCTGTTTCGGTTTAGTATTGTTTTGTTTGCAATCTGCATTTGTACGAACACTCGTGAGTCGAAAACAGTTTTCAGTGATTAAGTCTTTACTTATTATGTGCATGAAATCTTTTACTACTGAGTAATTTATTGAATTCATACATTCGTCTTGCCACAAGTGCTAGCGGCGTAGAAATCATTTATTTTCAATGAAGTCCCGTGATCATGTCTTATATTATGATTTAGCATGCGGTGTTTACGGATCCTAGCTCAACAGTGTGTCCATTGCCTTCCATCTTTACGTGAGAAGTCTTTCTTCGAGGGCTTGGAAGCATCACAAGACTTTTCATTGACAGCCCGAATAGCCAGAGCAGTTCAGCCAATGAGATAACAGAACATCCCAGAAAGAGGCCCATTAATCCTCCAATTTCACTGATTAAACTACTGATCCCGTACAATTCCTCCTCCGTATCGTCAGTGTTTATGAGTTGGTCATAGTATATCTTCACTTTTGCGAACCTCTTTTGAATGTAGGCAGTATCCGTCGAGTTCAACAGAGAGGCAAACTCTTTCTTAATAGTTTGTAGTTGGAGCATTCTAGGCCATATGTTTGCCACAATCTGTGGTTGATATCGAACTTCATAGCATGCCTCTGGACAGACGCAATCGCCAATCGGTCTTTGCTTGTACAATTCGCTCTCGCATGCAATTTGCGCTGCGGACTTGTTCTGAGTTGAGACACTGCCGCACAGTTTCTGCAATTTCATTTGGAAACACGAGAATATACAGTTATACCTTGTATATCTGCCTTGTATTTGTTTGTACAGTGTCGTCTCCTTTGTATGACAGTTGGATGAGAATGGGTGCTTTTTGCGAGAGATTGTCTTTCTTGAAATAACAATGTCATACGAATGCCCTGGCAGTATTACGATGCTTGCGGCTGGATTCATTGTCGCCATTGTTTCAGGGTCGTGAATCTGTATGAGTATTCCTCGTCTTTGGTCATCAAATCGAGATGCATTTGCCGTTGTGAGGCCGACTGTGTCGCTTGGGTCATTAAATAGAAGGATGTTAAAACCCATTCCAGCTCCGTTGACTTCCTGCTTGGATAGGCCAATTTGGTTGAAAGTGAAGCACGGATAAAGCCCACTACTAGACTGAAAATCGTTCGGAAATGAATGGATGTTTTTATCGCCAAATCTCATTGTATCTTTGTATCCACTGAGGAACGTCTTGCACGCAATTTTGAATTCTGCCTCTTGCGCTGCGCTCAGTTTTGCGCGCTGAACGCGGTTCCCAGTTGCATCGCAAGTGAGGTTTCCCATTGGAAATGCTTCGAATGGTTTTGCAGAGAATCTGTCAGAGTTGCAGACAGTAACTGCGGGGAAAGGAATAGGTTGCATGATTCTAGACGTGGATTGCATGTAAACCTCGTATTTTCGATAATCCTCCACACGGGCGTGAATTAGGACAGCCATATAGCTTGCAGCACCAATGAATATCAGAAACCAGGCAATTTTCATGCACTTTAATTCCTCTTGTAGTAAATGTGGCAGTCCATGGATTGTTATTGATTGTAGAGCCTCTTTGATTGGCTGTGTTGTATCTTTGCGGTCATTTTCCGTCATCTTTGAGATAAATTAGGTCAAAATCTATCTTTGTACTCTGAATGCCCTGCAGGGCTATTTTGCAGTATACTTTTGTATTTCAAACTTTTGTCACTGTTCTTCTCCAGATTTCTTTAGCAATCCTTTGTCGGTGTTATAGCTTCGTCCCAAATTTTGTATGTTCTTCAGATTCCGTTTTTATTGGATATATAAGTTCTCTGAGTTAGCGACTATTTACACTCAAATCAATATTTTCGATGTCTTTAGTGCTGGATAACTTTTCTTTTACATTCTTTCTAATCTTCCTCAGTATATCTAGGACCTTCTAGATGTCTCTGTCAGTTGCTTTAAGTCGATGCACGATCTTCGTGAACGTTCTTCAACGCAAGTGATGGCATTATATACAGAACATGAGTGTTTGTCGTCATATTTACCAGATTGCGGTTAGCAATTTTCGCTTATTCATGCGCTGTGAGGAGTCTAAGAAGTCCAGTGCAGCACGTCTCTTTGACGTCTTTCATCTTTCGACCTTTTTTGCCTTGGTGATTGAAATCATATGTAATGTCAGATATTCATGGTGTCCAATTTTAGCAATAAAAGAATAGCAACGCTTATGTCATTTGTTAGGGTGCGCAATAGACACCTGTTTGCATTGTCAGTTTAGTTAGAGCGTCTCATCACATTTTTGAATACACTTAACGGGTAATGCGAGTGAAAATTGATTCATTAGCCCTTGAGCTTTGTTGTAGTGTTTTTATAAACCTTGCAAGACATGTGTCCAAATAGAAGAGATAGATCATAAATGCCTGTCTATCTGTATGCATTAGTGTATGCATGTATGTATGTTTTGTATGCATGTTTGCGTATTTGCTTGAACGTCTGGATTTTTTATTCTGTTTTGGTCTGTCTGCTTGTAGTCCACGTTCTCTTAAAGTCCCTTTTTTCTTCTGTTTTCGTAGTCTCCCATTTTCTTCAATTGCCTTATGCAATTTTCTTGTGTTTGATGTTATTGATATATTGGTACTTTGGCCTCTGTTTGATAAATTCTCCACCTAGCCTAGCAGCGACCTCTTTCCCAATTAATGTTGATCTTGAGCTATGTTATGTAAGATTAAGAAACGCGATTATTAGATTAAATAACTGAAAGCATTAGCAGTGGACTTATGCCGCCATTCCTTCAGCAGGGACAACGTAATTTATTGTCCTGAAGTTCCATAGGGAAGTACACTCCCTCCCTGCAACGAATACAACCGGCCTCTGTCGTGGCCTGATCATGCGGCACATCGATAATACCACATGCTTGGCAGTAACATTTTACTGACTGAAAGTACCCGAAATGTCTTGAATCTAAAAAAGCAAGACACCATGTCCATGCAGTTAGACTTGGATCTTTACATGTTAACTGACTAGCGTGTGTTCACCTTGTTTCTTCGTAAATTATAACCCTCTAATAAACAGAGGGGCCTTCTTTCTAATACGAACTTTTTTATCTCTATATATTGTTGAATGTTGTGCAGGTCCGGTAATTTTCTTGCGGAGCAGGCAAAATGTGTTGTTTTGGGTGAGAAGTTACTTCGACCGTTACTATTGACTGAAAGTTTTGCATAAATCCATCATGGTCTTTTCTAACACATACATTTCAATCGCCACCCTTGCAGTAATCTACAAGTGCAATTTTTACAATTTTCGATTCTCATGATTACCTCATTCAACCCAGCCTCGAGTTCACGGTTGGTTCTCTCATTTACTTTACTGAGGATTTATGTACTCGAGGACCATGCCGAATCGTTAGATTGCATTTGTCAATGGATTTATTACGTCTAGTATAATACAATAAATGACTTTGCACTTTGTCATGGTTCAATAGATTATCAATCAAAACACCCCTGAAAGTTGTCCGTATTAATCAATGTTTTTATTCCATCTTAGATGACGTATTACGCACCTCCTGATCAAGTTGACCAGCTGGCATATTCAGCGAAAATCGGCAAGGAAATTATGACGTTCTTTGAGGGCTACTATAGCATACCATATCCACTACCAAAAGCAGGTATGTGTTTAGTTTTAATGTTGTTGTTGTTATCAAGCCTCTATTGCAGGGCTATTCAATTACCTTTGGTGTGCTTACATTTGTTCTGTACTATTATCACGCACCCGTTACTGCGCGAAATTACTCTTCAGTCAAGAAGGGGGGTGGCAATAGCCCGGGGGATGGAAGACTCTGAAAGTAAATACGTGGGGCTGCAATAAGTGGGGGGGGGGGGGGGAGGTTGCAGGCTGGTTGGAAAAACTTCAACGTGGATGTATATAGATGGGTTGTGATAGATGTATATGGAGAGAATGCCTACTTATGCATTGGATAACAAACTCCAATGTTTTGAAAAAGAACCTATTACTTTTCTTGCATATTTTCGAACATTCTGGAAAATATGTCCATTGTCCTCATTCATTATTTCATCTACATCGGAACGACTTTCAGCCGAGTTTTCAGTGCCTCTGACAGCAGTTCCTCTTTTCATGCAAATATTTTGTCAGAACAACAACCAGTGACCACGAGTGACTTTTGCGGGACAATTCTGGGTCTAGATGGAAAAAAGTTCCCTTAGCTCAGGATTACTAAGCGGGGGGGGGGGGAGTTGCAATACGAATGTCAGTGTATGCATTCTAAAAAAGTAAATAGTTGGGGGAGGTCTATTCCGGACCAGAGAGTAAGTGCTGCGTGTAAATTTAGCTGCGCAAGATTTGTCACACGTGCGCATCAGTCAAAAGCAGGTATGTTCACAATTCTCTGGAGAAATTATTGTACGTGATATTGCCTGAAAGGAGAAAACACTATTCTGTTACTTTGAATTTTCAGTATTATGCAAAAATCTTGCCTGTTGAACTGGAGTTTATACTTCCTTTCACAATGTTGAAAATCATCGGATGCTTCAGATTGATCGTCTTCCACTTTATGATATAATTAGCCAGTTAAAAGCTATGATTGATGCAGAAAACATAAACTTTTCCTTCGACAGTCGTAGTAAAGCTTTAAGAAGCGGCTTATCTCATTTCGCAGTCAGGCACAACGTTGTGTTCTTCGCTCTGGTCCAGCCTTCAAATTCTTTTGCATATGTGAAAGCCACAAGGCCCACATTTTGTATCATGCAACTCTCTATTTTCAATCAATCAATCAATCAGTCAATCAATCAATCAATCAATCAATCAATCAATCAATGAGTCAATATGTTTTGGGTAAACTATTTAAACTAAATAAGAGCTTTGAATTTGCTGACTTTCTTGTACCTCCCGGAGAGTCACAAATTTGTATATTAATTGATTTCAATCAATTGATTTGATAAATTGTTTTTGTTAAACTTGAATTTTTATGTTCAAATTTTTCATCTGTTAATTTCTATCATAATTTGTCATTTTAGACATGATAGCAATTCCTGATTTCGCCGCTGGTGCCATGGAGAACTGGGGTCTAATAACATATCGTGAAACAGCGCTGCTATTTTCACCAAATAAATCATCTGAAAGCAATAAGCAGAGGGTTGCTGTTGTTGTCTCTCATGAGTTAGTACATCAGGTAAAATTTTGCAAAAGACTTATCAGTTTTTGAGCTTCAAATGCTCTTGAATCCCGAATAATTGTGGGGATGGAAACACACGGAAGGGGTTGGAAAATTAGTAGTTGGGAGGTTGGAACAAATTGGGAGAGCTTGCAAATAGAAGACATAGATATTTTGAGAAGTAACTTGGGAAGACGGGCTGATCATAAAATTTCTGCATAAACACAGGCAAAGAAAATTATTCTTGTAGTCTAAGCGGTTATTAGATAACAGTCTAGCTGGTTTGTAAGTATAAATGACAGCAGTCGCTGGGAAGAAACACAATTTCACTGATAGAGCCTTAAAAATTTATAAAAGGGAGTGGTTCGAATAAATGCGTTGGGGTTTGGAAAGACATTCAAAATTTAGCAATTGTGGGGGGGAGGGGGTAGCTATTATGCGGGGTGCTCAAGGGTATACCATACTGTTCGTGATTCATTGGTCCTTTGCCTGGATCGCGTATGATTCAGTTGATTAGCAAATTGATTTTAGGTGACTCTTGGCTCTAATGGGGAAATCTGTCAAAATGATTATCATCTAGTTGGAAGTTTGTCTTGTATCTGTCTCGCTAAACGTTCCTCGTCTATCGAAAATATCGCTATCAAGCTTAAAGTTTCGCACTACCTGTAAGATTGCTGCCTAATTGAGAGTTGTAAACTCGTCCATCCAAAAGATCTCCAAGATTGTCCAACTCGTCCATCGTAATTGAAAATGTTGTCTTTTGGAATGACTATTGGTCTCTCTAGCCGAAAGCTTAATTGTTTCTCGGCTATCCCAGAAATCCCCTTGTAACTGAAAGTCTTTGTCCTTCCGAAAAGTTATCGTCTGAGTTCTCGCCTCTTCGAAAGAATATCATCTAGCTTGAACTCTCGCTTGGACGTGAAGAGTATTAGGAAATGGATTCAGCTTGTGATTTCGTGCCCCTCCATCAACAAACATTTCTTACTTCCATGACAGAAGATGTCAAATATAACTTCCGTGAAAACAACAGCCTTGCCTTGCCTAAAACCAGGGCAAGTTTGCCTGGCATAGACACCATTAGGTTTATTAGAAAAGAAATTATGGCAGACACTACCAATCGAATTCGAAGAATCCCAACCACAAGAGATTTTCAGGCAAAAGATTAAATTAATTACAAACATTTATTATGCAAAAATTTTGTTCCCAAGTTAGGCTTCGTGTAATTAGTTTTAGTTTTATTTTGACTTTTATATTTTAATTAGTGCATTGTTAAATAGCACAGCAAACTTTTAAAAAGCATTTATTATATTATTGTTATGTATCTTTCATTTTCCCCTTCATTTTCATTGTTCTCTATTTTCTCACCGGACCACTGAACGCCCTCTACCTTTCCTGTTTCGGATATCTTGATATGAGAACCTGATGATCGGTAAATGTGGCTTCAGACCGGTAGGTTGAGGCATTGCTGTTGTCTTGATACAGAAGAAATTTATTTACCATCGCCTACTTTCAACATGTTGACACGCAGAATGTTTATCATATCTTTCTCAAATTCATTTCTGACATACCCTCTAATTATATCGCTCTTTCGTCTCTCCTTAACTTGCTTTTTTGACTCCGTAACACCTGAAATAGGTTGTTTTCAATATTTATGCGTCGAATCCTCCAAATCTTTCGGCTACACTATATCCATAATTTATTGTTTTCTAGTGGTTTGGGAACCTTGTTACAAATGAATGGTGGTCAGATCTTTGGCTCAACGAAGGTTTTGCTAGCTACGTCGAGTATGCTGGCGTTAATAAAGTGGAACCGACCTGGAGAATGGTACGTACCACGGTGTATTGCATCGTCCTTCAGTAACAGGTCCTTTTTCATGCTTCGCTGGCAGTTGAGATTTGAAGTTCTATAGCCAGTAGTGTAATTTGTTGCTGATAGATCACACTAGAACTTATTGAAAATTAATGACAAGAATTGAAAATTAATGACAAGAAGCCAAGTGGAAAATATTAAAAGTAGATTGTTTTGATCACAACATAGTATATATAAAAGTAAGATGTATAAGTTACCATTTAACACCAACTGGATTTTATTATGAGGGGCTAGGTGTTGAAAACGTACGTTATGGAGCAGCTGTTATCGAGCCACCTCTACAACCTAATGAACTTAATAATTAATTCGATCTTAGTGTCTGGTTGTGAAATAGTCTTTATCTAGGCTATTCGATACTGGCTTGCTTGTCTTTTTGCGTAGTTGGAATGCGATGGGTTATGTTCACTATTTGGTGAGAGTTAGGGTGGTGGTGATGGTAATTGCGAGGATGAGAATAAGAAGTATTTTGGAATTCAGGGTTATTTTGAGAGATACGATGCTCACGATGAGGTTTGGTTAAGAAACCTTCAGATAACAACTTTTAGAAGTAAATTGTGGCCAAAAATTAAGAAAATTTTCTTAAGTGTCATTGCCAACATTTTTAGTTGATAGTTGTAAATTTGCGCCCGCCTTTTTACCTATTTTTCACGTTGAAATGTCCGTATTGCAATATACAAGTAAGTTTGATGTTAGTACACTGTCTCTTATTACGTCCATTGAAAGATTGATAATCAATGTAGAGCTTCCTAGTTCCATTGAATCATTGCGCTGTTAGTATGGTAAATGCATAGATTAGTAGGTTATGAAATGATAAAGGAAATCTATATTCTGTGTTTGCGTTTAACTATATATATGTTTTTTACTGCCTTTACGCTGAATTTACCCTTCTACTATAGTACAGCATATCTACCATAATTTGAGAACTTTGGCAGGGTTATGTTCTCCCAACCTAATTGACCAATCGTCATGCAGGATTCTGACCGTATATGCTAATGCTAGGCCAATTTTGCATGATGGTTGGCCAATTAGGTTGGGAGAAAATTGTACTATTTTATAGCATTACACCAGTATTCCTTTTCTGGTGCCCAGGCCATTGTTTAGTTACCTGATTTCTCCCATGTACTGGTCTGATGATTTCAAGGTCCAAAAGACACAGCAGTTGATATCATTTTATAGTAACTTTTAAGTGTTCTATGTAGATATTTTTCGTTTTTGTTGTTGTTTGTTTATATCTTGATTGTTTATTTTAAGTTGGAGCAAATTGTTGTCAACGATCAAGCTTCAGCCTTTGCTGCAGATGCACTTGTGACGTCACATCCTATATATGTGCCTGTCAATCATCCAGATGAAATCAACGAGATATTCGACTCTATATCATATCAGAAGGTATCTCATTCACTTCAACTTGAATTGTTCCCATTCTCTTCTTTTGCATGATTGGTCTAGGTACCATGAAGTATATATCGTTTGTCATTTGCTACTTCTTAATGGCGACAGTCTGCCATATTGCCAATCATTCTCTGTCCTTGTGACTTTGGTTTGTACCACCTATCCCTGGGGTATGTCTTCTTGTATCACGGGGGTCTGACTTTGTAGTAGCCCTCTGGAGCATTCTGGATGACAGTGTCATAGATGAACCAACACTCCTGCCTGCAGAATATGCCTCTAAATATATATGTTTTTGTATTTAACAGAGATTGTATTTCTGTGAATGGTTGGTTTGACTTGGTATCTTTTAGTGCTGTTGTAAATACGAATTGTAAATATGGAGGAAATAAAATAATCAACCCTTTGATTTGGTTCTTTGATTTGACGGGGCTGGTTACTGCTTGGTTGGTTGGCTTTTGAACTTATATATGAGTTAGACCTTGGATTGATTAACGATTGAAAGTGTTTTGTTGCCACCTTGACTGTTTTCTACAATGACCGCAACTTTAGCACCAATTGCTCGATATGACGTCATTTTCTCGATATGACGTCATCATTCAGCTTTTATACTTAATCATGCTGCATACATCATAAATAACGGGCATTCCATCACCATTTGATTGTTGAGTAACCTTTCCGTCGTGCGAATGGTGTTTACCCCTACAGAAGTTTAGGTATCATAATTAATTGCTTTTCTGTGTGCCTGTTATTTCTAGGGTTGTTCTATATTGATGATGCTGGATCATTTCCTTGGAAAAGGTGTCTTCCAGAAGGGCCTAACTGTAAGTATTCTTTGCTAATATTCACAGCGTACTTATTGCTATAAATTTTTAATATAACTGTTCGATTATGTATAGAAATGTATCAGTCTGTAATGATAACAGGATATCATGTTATATTTGCTTACTTTCTTCCTAAACCGATTGGACTGCAATGGCCTCCCTTTGTGTGTAGGTCGTACACAAGAAAACGAGTTATCATGCCTCAAATATATACATAACGTAATAACACTATATACAAACTAACGTCCTATCCTTACGAATGAAATTGACTAACTAACTACTACAACGAGATAAGCGGAAACTATTAACTGACTCAGTACATGGAGTCTGGTGACTAGTTCTAGGTCTACGTAAATAGTTTTTGACACTTTGGCTTAGACTATCCTCTCTGAAAAGCAGTTCACTTGGACATTGCGATGCAGCTGCGATCAGGGGCGGTTCTAGCCCACAAGAACTGGGGGGGCCAGTTGAGGGCCAGCCATCACAGATTGGGTAGACATGTGGAGCCTCACCCTAAAAATCACCACCCCCTTTGATTGCCACACCCAGTTCAATGCAAGGAAATGACTATCCTACTATTCAGACAACAGCGAGCATAAAAGAAAAGATGAGCACTCTTAACAACGCGATAAACAGGAATGGTACTAATTAAAGAAGATTTGAATTTTTATGGAGGTCCCTCACCTCATCCTCAACATTTTCTCGTCGAACGTAGACGATTAGAAAATCGATCTTAGAGAAAACTGGGGGGACATGACTCCTAGCCCCTCCGTGGCGTCATCACTGGGAGGCCAGTCACAGGTAATTCTGGAGTAGTAGTCTGTGATCTATGGAATGCTTACAGTAGCACAAATTATAGCTTATTCACAATTAAACTAAAATGCACCAGTTAAGAAGTTATATCATTTCAATCAAACAAAACTTGCATACAGAGAAAAAGATCTTGGGTGTTTTAAAGATCCTGATCTTTGAAGAAACAGAAATGAACTTTTAATAGGTAAGCAAAGGTTTCATTAAGTTGTCTAATAGTTCTGTCCAAATCCGTTCAGTGTAATTTAATACGGCGATTGTCATGTCTTGAGTCAAACTCATCAACAAACTGCTCTAGGTCTAGTGCTTCGGCACGATTTGACTCAATGGATAGAAGTGCTAGCTGACTCAAACGGTCATGGCACATAGAATTTCTCAAAAATGTTTTAACAAGTTTCATTTTCGAGAAGCTTCTTTCGCATGATGCTGTGGTTACAGGCAACGTTATGGATATTACCAATAAATTATAAAGGCAATCGAAAGCTTGTTTGTACGGGCAAATTTGTAAGAGAAATTGTAAAACCGTTTTGCAATTGCTTCCAACTAGCCTTTTTACCAGAGGAATCTCATGAACCAATCCATCATGACAGATTTGGTACCTCAACGCCATTTCCTTTAATGCTTGGTGGTCCAAAAAGCCCTCACATGTAGGTGACAGTGCTGAGACTCCTTCCATGATAGCTTTTGCATCGCTGGAAAATCTTCTATCCAGCTCTGATAACATACAATCCAGGACTGAAACAAAAGCATTGGCATGGAATGTTACCTCTGGATCTACCGTTACTGACTTTCCAATAGCATCGGTTACTACGTAATCGCTCAAGGACTCTGGTGGTCTTCGAGGCCGTACCTGCTTCCCTTCAATACTTATGCCACATTTTCTGCATAGTATGCCAACCTCCTCGTTGTAATTTATATGTTCTGAATTCCTTATGCATTCCAACTCTTTCTTAAGCATAGAAATAAGTTGCCATGCTTTCGCCAAATCTAAGTTTGGATCTTGCAGTTGTTCAGAAATTTTATTGACCATAGACAGGATTTCTTTGAAGAAATGTAGTAACTGCAGGAATTCGTAATTCATCTGTGCTAGTAAGCCCCTGGCGTCAGTCGCACGTGCGCCTTTATCTTTATTTGAGACCTGATGCAGAAGCCGCATGATGCATTCGAAACGTAGTAGAGCATTATTACAAGACGTTGCTCTGGCCCACCATCTTGTCTCGCTAAGGTTCTGGAGCTCTCGGATTTTCTCTCCAGGATGCATTTCCTTCTGCAGCGAAATAAAACATTCGTGCACAATAGAATTGCTAACAAAGATGTATAATTTTTCTAGAAGTGAAAAGAAATTGTCAGCGTGTGGTACAACTTTGACTGTATCGATAAGAATGAGGTTTAGTCTATGTGCATAGCAATGTACGTAATAAGCCATTGGTGCTTTATCTTTTATGAGTTTTTGAACACCACCTAATTTGCCACTCATTACACTAGCTCCATCAAATCCCATTCCCACCAGACATCCTTTATAATCTAAACCCATCCGCTCCAATTTGCTCAAAATTGCTTTACATGTTGACTCAGCATCTAATGATTCCATTGCGATGAACGATAGAAAGCATTCCTGTATATTTTCCGCATCTTCTGCAAAAAATCTAATCACCAAGGATAATTGTTCTGTCTTTCTCACATCTTTTGATTCATCAGCTTGTATTGAGAAGAATCGTGATTTTTGAACACTCTCCACAACTTCATCAAGAACCATAGTAGCTAGAGTTTCTATCACCTCATTTTGTATTGAGTGCGAGGTATACTTCTCATTTTTCGGTCCACTTTTGATTCTGTCTGCCACTACAGGGTCGTGTTTGGCTGCAAATCGAAGAATCTTCTTTACGTTTCCTGGATTGCTTACATCATCACCCTCTCTATGTCCTCTTTGTGCTATATTTTGTGTTGCTGTGATAAGAACAATTTCTCCAATCGTCTTCATGTAGTGGCGATTTTCATTGACTTTTTTACGATAGTTTTCATTTAGAGCCTTCTCTACCGATGTTTTAGCAGCTTTGTTTCTCTCGAAATCATTCCAGGACATCACTGACATTTTGTGGCACTGAGAGTTGATGTGCTTCATTATTGCGCCATCTTTTCCGTGCGCTTTTTTCCATCGACGGAACCCAGTCTTGGTAAATGTCTCTTCAGCGTTGCCATAACCAGGGTGGCAGAAATGTCGGCAGGGAAAGCAAAAGATGGCATCACATTCTTGAGAATATTCCAGCCAACTGTAGCGATCATACCAACTTGCTACAAATGATCTGCCATGAGATTTACCTTCGCAGTGTTTTGGATATGCCTTAAGTAATGGCCTAGCTAATTTATCCCCAGCTGTCTGAGATATATCACTTGGCGTCTCCTTCAGTTCTATAGATTCTCTTTTAGCCTTTTTAGCATTCTCACATGCGTCGCCCATTCTCCTTTTAAAACTTATGTATTTATCCATAGCTAAAAAGCATGTGTTACTCCGTCAGAACTTTGATACATTGGCCTATTTTACTCAACAATTTATGACCAACTTCTACTGAACCCCGCCTCGCTTGTTAATTAGTGCAACAGAGTTTTAATTACCTTCCATAGCTGGAAGCCCTTAGCAGTATATACTGTATAGTTTCCTGGGAAAGCCAGACCATAAACCAGTGGAGCCGAGGAGCTTACAAGAGAGCTTCCTCTATAGAAAATTAGAAATCAAGAAAACTCATAAATCTCTGCTTTGAAAAGTGGGGGGGCCAATGAAGGGGCCAGAAAAATTTCTGGGGGGGCCGTGGCCCCCCTGGCCCCCCCGTAGAGCCGCCACTGGCTGCGATAGCTCATCTGCAAGTTGACGAAGAGAGGGAAGTGTTGGCAAATTACTTGCCACTATGCAACAATATGGAAACTTGACCCGATAGCGCAATTGGTACAGTTACAAAGTCGAGGTCCATTAGTTTGAGTCCCACTCGGGTCAGTTGTTTTTATGCATGTTCACTTAACATATATCTAGGTACTGCTGCATACTCTTTAGTGCCTAATAGACGCCCCCCCCCGCTAATTAATTTTTTCAAAATTTTCCAGCCAGGACATTCTTATTCCAACCCCCTCCGGCTATTAAATTCTGGGGAAAATTTCATAAAAAACTTTTATAAATGATGTGAATAATCATTTTTCTTTGTCTTCGTTTTTTCTTATTTGCTATTATTGGTTTTAGAAAAAGTTGCACTGCTTAGAAGCTTTTTCAATACCCCCCGTCTATTAAATTTAAGGCAATTTTCCAACCCCCCCGTTTATTCCAACCCCCTGCTAATTAGGTTTTGGGGATTTTTTCAACCCCCCGACTATTCCAACCCCCCTTCTATTAGGCACCAAAGAGTACTTAATATTGTATTGCCATTGATAGTTCACTTTTACCATGTACCTTGTTTTACATGACTGAGTCCTCAGTTTCCCAGACTGCCCTATCCGACCCACCTTTCCTTCTAGTAGTAATAGCACGCTAGATCATCCACAGATATTAGCCTTGATTATCAATAAACATGCTTGAGTAGATTTACATTTACACTACGACCCTTTTTCGTAGAGTTATTTAAGAAAATACCAATATGGCAATGCCGAATCAATGGATCTGTGGAATTCATTGACAGAGGTTTGTTTACCAGGCAATATTGTGTATTGCAAGTAGGACAGTTAAAATCATCTTTTTAACTGTCTCAAGTATATCTTTAGTATTGATTTGATTTAGGACCATTGTAAAATCATAGACATTGATGATGACAGAAACAATAGAATTGAATAAATGAATAGAAGAGTAATGAATTGCAGAAGTCAGTAAATCGTCAGGCTTCTCTCCTTCCGGGTGTTTGCTTTGTCATGGGCTGCCACTGTAGATTGTCCTCCTCCATCGTGCCCTATCTGCTACATCCTCTTCTTTCAGTTCCATATCGTCCATATCCTCTATTAGCACGCCCAACGCCCATTTGTCCCCTCTGGTCACCACCTCCTCTCTTCCCATATAGATCCATCTTTTGAATATGCACCTTCCCTTCTCATCCAGCCACCTGATTTTGCTAACCCTCTTGTATTCTCATTCTTTATTTTGTCTGTCCTTTTCACTCTAATATGTGAACCTCAACATTCTCAGTTCAGCCTACTTCCATTTCGTACTCTTGCGTTATTGTTAGTGCTGCCTTGCCTAGGCAATATAGCATTACTTGTCTGACTGCTGTGCTGTACACTCTTCCTTTGCTCAATGATGAGATTGTTTTTCACACACCGTACCCCAAGACACTCTCCTCCATCCATTCCAACCGTCTTGCACTCTCTTCTCTCTCTTCTTCACTACTTTTCCTCATTTTCCGTTACTTTGTACAGTTGAACCATAAATTATTACTGCTATTTTAAATTGTTATTGCATATTTCAACCATAAACTATTACTTACTACCCCTCCTCCCAATTTAGGCGTTTTTTTAACACAATGCCTACCCCCTACACATTATTCCCCCTGTACCATTGGGTGCTTGCTGCAGTTGTGTTATTTGTGCAATTAATTCCCAGGCCACAAATGGAACAATGAACATAGCAGATATTATGAACACGTGGACTTTGCAGATGGGATACCCTGTTGTTAAGATTTACAGAAATGGTACAATTACTCAGGACAGATTTCTTCTCGATCCAAACCCAGATTACTCAAAGGAAAAATATAACTCTTCATACGGGTGAGTTGCATTGCACACAACTCTTCATACTCGCTTCCTCGATATCGTACGTAGACAGTGAAAAACTTTTATAGACTGCTATTATAGTATTGATATCTGTGCCAAATACCGCACCACAACTTGGCGATAACGTAATTTCTCTTTTACGTCCCCCTCTGAATAGAGCCCCCTCTCGAATTAGCCTCCTTTGTAGAAGCAAGAATTTTTGAACCCCGTCTCTGTTAGCCCCCCTCAGAAATGCAGAAATGCCGAAGATACTTTATGTTGATAACGAGTATAAATTTACTGCTATTGGTTAGGCTCATTTGTACTCAACAATACAAATCAACACCAAACTCAAAAGTCTATGTGCTGCAAACAGAAATGATAGTAAGTGATGGAGATGACAATGTTGTTGGTGAAGATTCCTGAAATATACATATTTTGTCAACATAGAAAGCCTTGTCATATTTCTAAAAGGTAGTAAGCCCCCTCTTAAGTAAGCCTCGTCTCCAATAAGCTCCCTATAAAGTGCTTGAAAACAATAAGCCTCCCTGGGGGTTAATAGAGAATTTGCGGTTTGTATTAATGACTCTTTTGGCTTTTGAAATCGAGCTTTGCTTTTACACTTACTTATTTTCTGTATTAGCGTAGTTTTGTATCACCTATTGCTCGATATTTTCAGTATTGGCGTTGTTTTGTATCATCTATTGCTCAGATCGCCAGTAATTTTAACCTTATGTGGAAGATTTGCGTCTAGATATCAAAAGGGAAGAACTATCTTAATTTTTTTTCCAATAAGAGACGATACAAGTTTAAGTAGATGCACAATAATTGGCGATTGTCACATGTTCCAAGTCGAGAATGTTATCGCCTATAATTCACGATTTTACTACAGATTACACGTGGTAACCTCATTTTACGACGACAGTTACAGCCTTTTTGAGCTTTACATCTGTCTAACGCTGCCGTTTCAATTATGTAAAAGTGTTTGTCAATATATATTTGACTTAGCATGCAAATTTAATTAAGGAATGAAAATTGTTTCGTACAGGTATGTTTGGAAGATCCCATTCCAGTTCACCACATGCAATGTTGCAACTAAAGCATGCATGGCGTCTAATATAACATTTTTCAACAATAAAACAGGTAATTGTTCACAATACGTAAGGTAATTGGTATATGAATACGTGTTCTTTACCACAGAAACAGTGTTTCTATCTTTGAGTTTATTACCACGGAGACAGTGTTTGTATCCTTGACTTCATTACCATGAAAACAATGTTTCTATCTTTGAGTTTATTGCCACGTAAACAGTGTTTGTATCCTTGACTTCATTACCATGAAAACAATATTTCTATCTTTGAGTTCATTACCACGCAGTGTTTGTATCTTGAGTTCATTACCTCGCAAACGGTGTTTGTATCCTTGATTTCAGTACCCCGCAAACAGTTCTGATATTAAGAGGATTTGGTAGCTAGCACTTGAGATTGTTAGTGGATGATACTCTGGAGAATGAAATATTGGGGATTGGTTTTGGGAAAAGCGGGGAAATTATGAAATGTTCTGAACATTTTACGATTTGGGCTTAGGGGTAAATGATGGGGTTAGAAGACAGAAAGTATGGATATTTCGATGAGAAACTTTCATTCTTGCTTTCATTGATCCATCCATGCATTCATTCATTCATTCATTCATTCATTCATTCATTCATTCATTCATTCATTCACTCATTCATTTCGTTGACTCTATCAAAACATTATTACATTATTTCATTATTATTACCTTGTTTTATATATTATTTGTGCAAAATATAGTTCAAATGGTTTAAGGAAATAAAAAGATGGACATCCAATATCATTCAATATCTTTTTTCTATTTGTTCCATTTTCATTCTCCCTCGTTCTCATGCCAGTCTCGATCATGAGTTACTGTTACCTCTGTTATATTTAGCCAAATATTTTGCCGTTGCATGGCTGGTTTGAGTAACAGCAGAGGATATAGTACATTTCTGGTTTCGCCTCCTTCTTCAAACAAACGATAGCTCTGTTTTGTGGACACAGCTATTTGCTGGACTTATCAATATGCTATCAGAAACTTGAGGACACCTTTTTGTTGTTGATATTTTTCTAGCTTTTTCACTTTTTTCTTAGGCATGATGAAAGTTCCCGAGTCTGGTACTTTGGTGAAGGGGAATTCCGGTCAATATGGATTTTATAGAGTTAATTATGATGATTATGGATGGAAACAGATCATCAGTCTCATGAATAGTAGTCACAAGGTAACAAGGGTTTAATATGTAAATATTGCGTTCACGTTTGTCTAGAAAGATTCATGGCTCCACGGACATGAGACGGAGGACGAATTTGAGCGCGAAAGTTTAGTAATTGATGAATCATGAATTATGTTTTCGCAAAAGTTTTGGTTAATACAATATTGACTGAGAAAGGCGAAGCTCTTGTTAAGTAGAACTTTAAAGCAGAGGTCCAAGCTAAAGATTTAGCACCTAGCTTTAGAACAATTCTTTAGAATGACTTAACTTAGTGTATGTAAATTCACTTCAGTTATGTAGGGGATTTTGATGAATGGATTTCCATACAAGATGAAAGAAGCTCTACAAGATATCATCTCTATTATTATAGAGCAGTGGCCTGGTTTTGTATAGTTAAAGATGTGAACAATGCATTAAATTCAAGAACTTTGGCTAGTTTTGATTCGTTTAAAAGAGAAAGGTTTATTATGGAGTTTTGGCAGTCGGAGGATAGTTGGGCGTTTTTCAGGACACTGACTCTAGTAAATGCCTGTTTGTATAGGCTCTGTGAAATCTAATCTAGACCCAGCGTTAAATGGAGAAGATACCGTTATATCTATCAATTAAATTTTTTTACAAAATCCAACGTCATAGATTGTTTGGCAGTAGTACGAGGCTATAATTCTAGGTAATGAACTCACCCTTTGGGTTTGAAAAAGCGGCTTAAAACAACTGGGATAGGGTAAAGGGCCGTTTCGAAGGTTATGCTTTGAGGGAGGAGACGAAATATTAATTTTCCAATTATCTGGGTTTGGAATCCAAGGACTGGATATGTTTTCTGACACAAACAGCAAACACTTTTCATTATGCTTCTCCCGTGTTGCTGACATTTTCTTTGATACCGATATTTGGAAAAGTTGCAATATGTGCCGATGAGCCACATTAGTTAGCGAAAAATCGTAAGATTTGCCTACAAAGTCAAGTTTTGCCGACGAATTGTTTTCCAAGTAGGTGTGATACCCTCAGGCGCCCCTTCACTAGTGGTCTGCCAGGGTACAAGGCCACATATACGTAGCTCCAGTTGACATTGTACTACAAATATATGTTGAATAAATTGCTAATTCCTTGTGATCAAATTGGCCCAGGCTCCTCCAATAGTTGCATTAAGTATTGCAATGCTGTTGCAATGACATTGGATACGACAAAAAAGACTACCGTATTTTTATCTCGCAAGTGCCACCAAAATTACGTAAATCGGGGAAGTTATTCCCATTTTCACAAGAGAAGTAGCATGTTTCATCCGATCTTATCACTTTGACTTATCTTACAACTCCTAGTTCCACTGATTATCACTTTACTTTTTTGATATTTAACGACTTGTTAATTTTAGTCGGCGATAACACTGTTTTGTTAAAAAACATTCAAACACTGTATTGCTTTGGAGTTGAGCTACATATTCAAGAAATTTGTTTGTCTTTTGATTTTCAATATTTTTTTTCGTAGACTCTATTAAAACTAAACTAGATAAAACTATGGTCAGCATTATGTTTGCTTTTTCCCAATGATTTTCGGGAGTGTACGATTTATTTTGTTTGGGGAAAGTAATTTTTAGGTGGATGTTGGTGTAGTCCCAGCAGAAAAAGCAAAATCAGTTCTTATGTGAGGGCCAAAGAAATGTATCGCTACAGTTGAACGGAAATTAGAATTTATGCCTCAAAGCTCTTCAGCACAAGCGTTACTTTCTTAGACATGAAACAAAAGAAAAGAAACGCGGTTCTGTGTATTATGAAGCCAAAATTTTGAACCACTGAAAAGAGGATGGAGGCTCACACACCTTGTATCTGTTCAAAGAAATTATAAGTCCTATTGGAGGATTATAGGAATACCGGGGAAGACCATGGAGAAGTGGGTAACATTTCACTGAAAATATTAGTGAATTTTTCCTGAAGTGGTAGTGGCAACCCTGAGACATTCTCGGACTATATTACTCCATTTCAGTTGATTGCTGCATGATAGCACAAGTTAAATCATACGTTAATAGGTACAGCATTTAACATTTAACAACTATAGGTCTACTTTATGTATCTAATACGACGTGTTTACTTGCAGACATTTGAGCCAAAGGACAGAGCTGGAATCCTAGGCGATGCATTTGCCTTAGCGAGGTAACCAGATATTTTTGTTAGCCTCCTTCCCAAGTTTTTGTGAAGAAATGACCATCCCATTTTGTAGAGACGCTGCCTACCTATATCAAGAACAATAAAACTGAAGCTCATAATCTCTGTTGAATGACATTATCTTACATTTGTTTGGAATATATTCATCAGACACAAGGTGGGGGGGGGGGTTATGAGGTGGGCAGTTGGCTCCCAATTGTCTCAAGGAGCAATGTAAGTTTTATGGCGTGGTCTCTAAGAGCCTTTTCAACGGAGCCTCGCTCCATACTCCTATAATCTGCTTTTCCTCAACCCACCAATAAGAAGCATGTGTACGCTACTGGTCTAGTTTGGTTAATTGTTTGTTAGATATTTTGATTACAATGATCGTAGTAAAGTGGTTTCGAAATTGATGTCTTTTGTTTTACTCAAAATTATTCCATGTTTATGAATGTGTATTTGTACTCGCGCCTTTTAGTGGTAATCTGCAAGTGCCTTATTTATAGCTTTTGTTAGATACCTAAATTGCAACTTTTAGGCATGCAACTTTCATCTAATATGTAAATAGCATTGTGAGCATTGATTCTGATCTATTCGCCTTGAAAACGAGGTCCAGAATCAACTCTTTTGAATCAGTATGATGATGTCATGATGTCACCATTTCAGAGGAATGATGATATCATGAAAGATGATGTCATGAAGGATTGTGCATTATATCTTCCTTATGTATGATGATTACTGATGACGATTGACACATTTCAGCCACTTAAATTCATAAAATTTTCATTCAATTAGATATTTAAATGATAAGTTCCGTCTTGCCAAAGAAAGGATTCATGGATGAAAGAGTTCAACTTCATTGAGTCTCACAATAAGACGAGATCCTGTAGAATTTGTTGACTTCGAACAGCAGACGGGACTTCGGCTGTATGAATTGTTCACTTGGTTTGGGTCATGGGTGAGTAGCCAAGGGGTTAGAGCGCTCGACCGCTTTGTTTAAGATGGTTTGAAGCGAATCCTCTGGCTACAGCTGGGGTGCTCGCTCACTGCTCGTCCTCCCGAAAATGGATACCGTTAGCAACATTAGGGAGGTAGAAGGGGCGATGAAAGGGACTGGCCACCCTATCTCACTATCCCGAAGGCCCAGTAAATATGTCATCTCTAACAGGCGCTCCCTAGCGTATGGAGTCCTGCACGTGACTAACCTTTACCTTTGTCTTTTGTTTTAGATCAAACAGACTAAGCTACAAAACAGCTTTGGATCTTTTTGATTACATAAACAAAGAAGCTGACTATATCCCATGGTCTGCAGCAAGTGATGGTATCTCCTATGTTGGATCACTCTTTTCAAAAACAAGCAAGGGTGGACGATATTATCCAGTACGTTTGTTTGTAAATTCATTACAACCCACTGCACTTTTTCTACTTGACTGGTTTTGTAGTGCTTTCTGCTAGTCGTAGCATTCCCTCTATTTTCATTGGACGCTGTTGCTTTTGGGACAGTTTTATGGGATCTTTCACCCAATACATAAGGCCAATTTTACTGTTTTTGAGACGGTTGCTAGTCATGTAAACATGCGAATCTACTTTCAATCTGTTGTGCGACATAATGAGCTATATATGGTACATATGGAGATTTTAAGTGATGGGAGCTTGCAGAATTTCTTTTAGCGCATTCTGCACTTAGGCTCTACACTAAAAAATGCTACATGTTAATTATCTTCATTGTACCATGATTCTAATTTGTACATCGCAGAGGACCGCATATAATCACTAGCTGACCAGGCATTTCACAAAGCGATTCTGGTTTGTTCATGAAAATGACTGACCTGAAAACTCCCTTGAGTTACTTACGATCCTGTGTAATCGCCCCTTCTTACCCTGTTTGTTCCCTAACGCTTGGTAGCAAATGAAGGCATCCCCTCCACCTGGAGGCGTTACATAACGGGTGAATAAGTTTGCACAGCAGCCTTTCTGCAATGTGGATCAACTGAATTGTGGGCTGTCTGTTGCAGAGAGCGTGTGCTGTCGTCAATGATCTCCCGTGTTGATTATGAATACTCACATATCGATTATAAATGTGCTTTGACACTGTCTTTGTAATACTTAAGCACCCTTTTTTCTGATACTGTACTCGCCTCTGATCCATATTGTATAAAGACTTTCATATTTCAAATGAAGGAAGTATTTACTATTGTACCAGGTGTTGGCATATATAGTCTGTGTTTTGCGCAATAAACTTTCATTGTTATGTTTTCCGTTACTTTAGCGATATATCCTGAAGAAGATAACACCATTGTATAATCAGCTTGGATTCAGAGAAAGCACAAATGAAACTACAAAACATTTAGAAACGTATGTGAATCATTTCAATCGCTTTTGATTTGTGATTCATTCGAATATTCTGAAATTCTGGAGATCGGGAGGTGGAACGTAATGCTTCATAGTTTATTTTTGCAGTAGTTTTTGCCACTTCAAACTCTTTCAACTGTAGCCATTTGGACACGATGATAATAGTATCTTAACATATGTGCTAGAACAGGCGTGATTTTTGTGTTATAAGAATTGCACTAGAGTTTGTACGAATCAGGCCTATTTCGAGACGTTTGAGAATATATAGCAGCATTGTTGAGCTTAGGAGTTTGCTCCAGCTGTTTAAACGAGAGGATCGGGCTGACCAGAAAAACAAACTTAAGTTTATGGATTCCCTCATGCATCCTTATCTCGAACTGTCTCGATCTCGATCTATCTCTGAACATAGCACGTGTATGAATACTTTTAACACAACGGAAATAGGCAAAGCATGTTGGGTAAAACTTACAACAAAGACAGGGTCTGGTACCGAGAAAAGAACCTCAGATCCGTCACACTTCCCAACACCAGTTCTTACTTCCTTTTCCAGGTATTTACGATTGATAATTCTGGGAAAAGCATGTGGAAATGGAATGACTCAGTGCCGCGAAACAGCGAGCAACTACTTCAGTAAATGGATGCAGGACCCTGTCAAGAATGCGTATGAAATTTCAATATTCTTACCAAATGATAATTCATTTGATCACTACAACTCTGTTTCTTTTACGTTTCTGTGAGATTTTTGTCATCTTTGAGCAAAGAGGTATCCTCTTCTTGTCACGTAGTCCGCTAGTTTGTCAAAAAACATGTAAGGCCCTGGCCAAACGACTCGATTTTTCACTCGATTTTCCCTCTACATTTGATCGCAGAATTAAGCTTAGTCGATAGCATGTGTTGAGAAACGGTTCGATTTTTTCACACGACTTTTCACTCGACTAGACCCAGATTAATCCTAACTGCTGCTTATAACCTTCATCATTTCCTGATGCTTCGTATGATTAAAAAATTTCAGCGCTTCCTCAAATAGTTTCACTCGACTCGCTCGACATGGTGGCCAATTTATTCGATTTTCACTCGACATGGTGGCGATACGACTCGATTTTCCACTAGATTTTTTATCGAGTGAAAATCGAGTGAAAAATTGGATCGTTTGGCCAGGACCTAAAACATTAGTTTAGAATTTAGATTTCAAACACAAATCTCTCATTTCGAGGATAGTCGGTGTTTGATTTTCATCACGAGGGCGTCAGACTTAACTAATAGTTGTTGCTACATCAATTGAATCTCCTCCACAGTATTCCTGCGGATTTGCGCTCAATGTGTTACTTCTATGGCATTATGAATGGCGGTGAAAAAGAATGGGAGTTCGCATTTAAACAATACAGAAACACAACATTAGCTACAGAGAGAATTAAACTTCTGTATGGCATGTCAGCTATTCAGGAACCATGGATGATTGAAAGGTATATTTTTTTTCTGATGAAATTCATTTTTCATTTTATGTTTATATATAGATTCCATTTTGTTATTGTCATGTTTAGAAGTTCACAATAAACCACTAATGTGACTGTCTCTTGTCCACTTAGTACTCCCTCATTTGTTTTTATGTGACTTTCTCTGTTGTATGCATATGGCTTGCTCTGTTTTAATACGAGTATCTCCTTTGTGTGACCTCCTCCTGTTTATGTAATACTTTCTTGTTTGGTTACATGGGACTTTTTATCACATGTTAATTTTCATTGTTCGTGTATTTTTGTGTTTTTGTGACGTCCTCTCAGTTATATTGGGCTTCTTCTCTCTTGTTTACATATGGCCTTTGGAGAAACTTCTGATACTCATCTAGCTTTGGCCCTGTTGTATACCAGAGTTCTTAGAGACATCAATAGGACTAACATTGTTATTTTATAATTTCTAATAATGATGCATCTCTGTGTGACTATGACTTCCGTCTGTCTTCTTGTAGCCTAACTCCTTATTCCTAACCTAGCTACTGAGTTTGTACACTGTATTTAAGTATTCCTATGTACTATAAGTACTTATAACGTCATATCATAGAAGGACTTCGGATCATGTAGTCTATCATTCCTAGGAGATTAATAGTTTTAACAACATAGGAACAACATTACAAAATCAATCATGACGTCGTTTCTAATAGTGTTCTTTTGATGTAATGACTAAATCACGTGAATTACGTAATTGTCACAGACCAACATTGTTTGTTTGTACGACTTGTAGATATGATCAGAGTTATAGTTCAGTTACACGTTTTTTTTATAAAAAACCTAAGTATAAGAAACCTATTACTAGACAGCCTAAATTCAAGAAACTTTTAGAAGTACAAGGGTTGAGAAACTTAGGAAATTTCTATGCCTTCTTTTACAATTTGGGAAACACATTTTTCCTTCACAAAGTTAACAGTGCCCACTATAGTATATATGCTTTTTGTGCGCAAAAGCCAATAAGCCTTGTGGACATTACAAAAGACGATGATTTTTTACGCTTTGTTCTGGCTTTCACCGCAAGTTTTACAGTAAGAGGACCTTCACAGGAGAAATTTCAGACCGTTTTGAAACTCACGCGACCCTGAGTTTCAATTCGGCTTTTTAAACCGGTCTAAAATTTCAAGTCGGCGTGAAATTGTTATGTGAAGCAATTTTGTCAAACCGAGGCGAACTGAACACTCAAAATAAATACTGAGCTGCATCCTAGAAAACGCAGTATTGTTGTTGGTGTTGCGTGATTCGAATTCAAGCCGATTTGAAATATCCATGTGAATATAAAGGAAATATGCCCACCCGAAATGAACTCAAGCCGGCGTGAGTTTCTTCAAACCGGTCTGAAATTTCTCATTTGAAGGCCCTCTAAATTAAGACATTTATAAGAAACTTCTAGAACTAAAATGTGGTCAGAAATTAACAAACGTTTAATGTTAGGCCTAGGCCGTTTCTTGTAGAAAAACGTGTACTTATCTTACTAGCAGAGAGTTATGTTGTACATATTATGAAAATCGCTTACTTCGTAATGTATTAATATATCATCTTGATCTGCCTCAAATCATGAATTATATTAACAAGATTTACTTTTGTTTTGTATTCTTTTATCAATACTTTCTTATATTTAGATATTTGAACTATTCATTGGATGATACGAAAGTGAAATCCCAGGATACATCTTACGTCTTTTCATATATTTCAAATTACAATCCCATTGGTCGTTATTATGCATGGTATTTTCTCCGTTCGAACTGGGATACAATTACCAAGAAGTAAGCCACACTCTTTTTTTACACACCTAGTTAAGCATTTCATACACAGAGAGCTACTTTGCATATATTTGATGCTTGAGGACGCTGGTCATAAGTAATGTCATGTGAAAAGAAATTTTCTGCACACCCCAGAAGTGTTTAATAATTCAATTCAATTCAATTCATTTTAAATCCCACTATATACAATGTACAACAACAACTTCATAAAGATTACAAAAACCCAACGATCAAAAAAAGCACTTTGTAATACCGGATTTGCCACAGCTTGTTATAGTTTTAACTTTGTATATTGCGTTAGAGAAATGAGGGATGCTCATTGGGATGACTGAATGATTATAATTGGTTTGATTTTTCATTAGGTAACTGAGGGATGCTATGTTAGATGACTGAGGGATGTTAAATTTGATTTCCTGTGATTGAGTGATGTTAGATTCATTACCATGGCGCTTATAGGGCATCTTATTGCACCTGATTTTCATGTGTGTCCTATTCCTATTATGTTTGAGACAGTAAAAACCCTCATAAGTATCCCCCATGTTTTGTACCCAGGCCAAAGGGGTTCTTGTAAAGACAGTTTGAATAAATAATTTAAGATTAGTGCTTCATAATAAACAATTTTCTTGCTCAGTATGTATTGAGAAATAGTAGTCTTATCTTTAGTGAAAACTCACGTTTTTCTTTTTGAACCATCCAAAGTCTCAAAATTTATCATCTTGTTTATAAGAACCTGAAAATTGTTTTGCCTAAATTAGATTCTTATCATATGTAAATTATGGGATTTTAGAGTAAAGGTTCTTTAAAGTTGCTTCTCCTTTTTGCTGATTTTTACTGTACCTGATGCACTTGAGACGTGATTCAGTAGCCACGTAGGTGATCAATAAATCACAAATGATCAAATGATCACGTGTTGTCCATGGCTGTTAATCATGCATCCTCTCTTTTCGGCTAGGTTCGGTGGTGGATTCTTCTCAATGCGGAGAATTTTCTCCAGCGTAACTTCTGGTTTCAAAACAGATTATGAATTAATGCAGGTTTGGCGCACTTTTACTTATTATATATTGGATCTATTGACAGTAGAGCCACCCTACCCTGTTAGATAGCCCCGTCTGTGTTCTTCATGGAAGGCTATGGCTGGAAGTGGCCACACACCCCTCTCCCCTCCACACAACTCAATAAAGTTGCAAGTGCTTTGGCAATAATTACTCTTATGTTATAGAATGCCATGCTTATAATTTTGACTATTGTTCTTTCGTTATTCATTGTATATAATTTATAGTGTTTATAATTTATAGTGTATATAATTTATAGTGTATATAATTTATAGCGTATATATATATATATATATATATATATATATATATATATATATATATATATATATATATATATATATATATATATATATATATATATATATATATATATATATATATATATATATATATATATATATATATATATACACACACGTATACATATTTATAGCAACTAAATATAGATGTTGCTCGTGAAGCATTTCCTGTCAATACATGAAAGTTTTCATATAATGCTAAGGAATTTATTTAGAATTGGATATAGGCATTATATACTCAATAAGTAGAGCACTATAATGAACACCAACTATATACATAATATGAATAAATGATGATCTACATTATATGAAATTACAGATATATTAAGGATTGAAAATACACGTACAATTTTCATCATTACAATATTGTATTTTAGTATTGATTCTAGAGAAAACTATGGGTCGATTTGATATCATTTAGTCCCCTCCTGTCCCCCCCCCAGTACACTCCTATGTTGGATTTCAATTTGTGTGCTTTTGGTTTTTGCGAGTTTTTTCTCTATTAAGGAAAAACATCTCTGTGTTTTTATGTTTATTTTACATACGCACTTGGAGTGATATTCCCTTCTCCCTAGTTTGATAAATTCGTCGGCACACTGAAAGACACAGGAACAGCAACACGCACGATTACACAGTCACGTGAGAGGATCAAGTCAAACATAGCTTGGCTCAAGAGTAACGAAGCAGCCATCACCGACTGGCTTGTGGCACATGTTTAAGTTAAGCCAGGAACTTCATGTAACTTTCAGAGATTTTTTGCTCGTTAGAAGGTGCGTTTGCATTTGAGAAAAACGTAATATATGTTTTGTTACCTACACATTTCTCGACAGTTTAACTCAGCTATCACCAAACAAGGACTTCACTGTTGGATTGGTCTGGAAATGTTTCTTGGCCTGGATTCGCCAAATCCTCAAATTGACCCCCTCGATAAAGCTCCCCACCCTCGAATAGAGCCCCCATCCTAGAACTACAGATTGTTAGAATGGCCCCTTCGAATACATTGCAGTCATAGATGAAAATGTAAACATTATTTTAGACCAGCCTTTTTGTGTTATGAATTAAAGGAGTTTGGAGGAAAGTTTTTTATGCGGCATGTTTTGGAGCACCTTATAAGCCCTCTTGTATAAGCCCCTAGGACCAAGCCCCCATCCAAAAACACATGAAATGAATAAGCCTCCAAGGGGCTAATTCGAGGATTTACAGTTGATCTGAACCCTCTCTTTATTTCTTCCTACGACTACGTTTTTTGCGCCTTCCCCCAGCCCCTTGAAGATATCTAGGATGCACTGTTGTTTTGATTTAGTCCATATTAGTACCTTTTCCATTTGAAGAAATTAAATTTCGATTTACAGTGAAGAAGTTGTTATTTAGTTATTGAAAACCTGTTGATTCACTGATTCCTAGCTGTGATTGTCTCGATGGAGTAAAATAATTTGCATTATATCGTAAAGTGCAGCTGTTTTCTACGTCTTCTTTCCTAACAGAAAGGGTTAAGTTTTGTGACAGAAAATGGAGTTGAGTATAATATGTGACTTGGTACCATGTAAGCTCCATGGTGCTTTATGAATCATCCGTGTTTGCAGGGTGGATTTGAAAGAGTAGAGCTCGTTAGAACGGTCATTGTTTTAAAACGCTTCCAGGTTTGTTTGCAAAGTCTCCTCTTGCCGGTTGAGCGCAATATTGTTACTTCTCAATGATACAATATGTATCAAGGCACATATGAAAAAAAGGATTTAATAAGTACTAGATTTCTGTGTCTGCATGAGATAATTGAATCATTACGTGTTTCCATGGTTTACCCTCTAGCAAAAAGGTTGATAACCACTGTTTTAAACAACTGCCGTAAAGCGTTGACCTGCCCCCTCATCAAAAAGGCCCCCACGTTACTGTAGAAAAATTTCCTGAAGCTATCGTTTAGGGCCGCGAGGAATTCATAGCTTATTTCCTTAGAAGAATGCTACCAAAAAGTGGGAGTTTCAAGTAAGTGTGCATTGATAGCGGCCTGTTGTGTGCAGCTATGTTTTACTATTGCTAGAGAGGGCTGGCAGGCAGAATGTAAACAAAGTGACGTCATCAGCAAGGCTTCTGATTGGTTGTTGAGAATGCCTTTTGTTTTGGCTGCTACGAAATTTGCCCCTCTTCTCAAGGCCACACTCTTGTGTCATTTGATACTGCTTACTGCTGACTGGTAGAAAAAGCGCGGGAAGATTACAAGGGGCTGAGGGAGTAAATTCGCACTTGTCTAAGTTTGGATGTAGCATAGCAAATGCAATGGCGGATTTCATACATGAACTACATGTACTGCATTTGGTTGCAAGTGTCAATTGGATCTACAGAACAATTTATCCTCCATGAAAGAGAATTCACCCTAATTAGCTGGTAAGTTAGTGAATCTTCCCAGTGACATTGGCCTCAGTTCTCTGCGGAAGGGTTGTCAATGCATGCTTGACTGCTGTGACTATTCTCGCAGACGAGTTTTCTAAAAGGGACTCGAAGGGGTGGAATCCCTTTGGTAATCGATGTTCAATCTCGGGAAGCGGAGCACCATAGTGTTAACGACAGGTTGTACTCTTCTTACTTTTCAAAGTTCAAAGGCCTTGATCGACATTGTCCATAACGAGTTCAAAACTCGTTGCCTTCGAAGATCAGTTGAGATGATTTGATCGACTTATGTTACGTTGATATCTACATTTAGCTGACTGTATACAATTGCGTACTCGGTAGACTAATACAAACCTATATTAAAAACCAAATAGATACATGGGCAGTGGAGCATCAATTTGGGGGGGGGGGGGCTTAAGTGGACAGAATGAAATTGCAAGGATATAGAGGGTGCTAATCCGTGTACTAATGTACATTTGCTATAAAAAGTGAAGGGGGTACACCCTCCAGCTCCTCTGGCTGTGCCACCTATGAGATAAATCTAGAACAATTTCATTTCATTTATTTCATAATATTTAAAATTCAATTAACACAATACATTATACTATGCAAAATGACAACTAACAACCTACAGTACATAATATGTAGCATTGTCTAAGCTGCATGAATAATGGAATTTCTTAAGTGAATCTAGAATGATGTCCATTATAGATGAAGACCAATATCTTGAGATATACTGGCAAGCATTACAATGGCAGTGTGGGCTATCCTAATTTTCATCATTTGTGTAAAATGGCTGAAATTTTCTGTCCTGTTTATGTCACATGGCAGTCCAGTCTAGATTTCAGACCCAAATCTGACTTGTTTTGGTCTGCAGTGTTCCAATCCATTTGGGTTTCCAGATGAGTAATTTAAATGATGTAAAATCTCATGATTGATAGATGGATTGAGATTTTTTACAGTCTGAGTGAAAAATGTTTTTTTTGTTTTTATACAAATTACTAAAACTAAACACAATAAGATATACAAGAATTTATGCCACACATGGTCAGAAAGACACAGGGTCACCAAGTTCTGACTATGGGTGACATGTCACTGAAAAATGTCATTTGTTCCTAGCAACTGCTCCTCAGGTTGTGGGCTATTGCTTTTGATGAGTCCTGTTTTCTGGTACCCTTTATGTCTGCCTACCCTTGACTCCAAACACTGTTTATGAGGGGCATGAATGACTGAATATATTACTATCATTGCTGTAAAATGTTTTATTACACTGTTTAGTTTGATTATGCAAAACTGTCTTGTCACGATTATATCATTAGAATGGGTGTGGTAGCATCAATGCCATGCCCTTTCATGATGTTGCATCTAGAGTGCCACCTTTATTAAAGATGTTTCAAATCACCCCTGCCTTTTCAATGAGATCTTGAGTGTGCACGAGCAAATAATTAGGTGTGCAAATGTGCACTTTGTTTCAGGTGTGCACTCCCAAGTTTGTACTTCACTTCTTAGTGGCTCTGAAAGTAAAACCAGTTAGCCATTGTCATTATGATAGTAGGAAAATGTTTGGTATGAAGTTCAAATTAATCAATTGTGCCATCCCTTATCACACCTTCTGAACACAATGCCACACCAATTTCAGGGTGTGCAGTATCAGTAAAGAAAGAAAATCTCAAGTGTGCTCTTGCCAAACTAGGCAATCTGAGATGTATTAATGTTTTGATTCTATTTAAATTAACATATTTTTACCAGGATAAGGAACAAGCTGTTGTCAGTGTGATTGAGCACAGTTTTAAGATAATTTCAATGAACTGTAGTCACTTGAAGTCTGAAATAGATACCTCTTCCTGTGACAATGTGAAAATCATATATTTGCTTGAAGTAGTGCAGTCTAGAAAGAAATCTGTGATGATGACAAGATGGATTGTAGGTATCATAAATGATATGCATGTAAACATATATGTATTATGTAAGCATGAATTATATAGTGATGGCATTGACCAGAATTATAACTCATTTCATGGCAAATTTGTAATAAATAAACATGCTGTATGAAAAGCCTTATCAGATATACTTCAAAATTATACTTCAAAAGGTTCTTTATAACTATTCATTACATGCTCACATCCCTCATAACGAAAAGAAGAAAACTGTACTTTGAAAGGTTCTTTGAAACTAATATGGATAATGCAAAGAAGTTGTAGAATGGAATCAGCATTGTTTTAAATTAGAACCTGTGCCCCAAACAGAAATGCAATATGTCATAGAACTAACCACAGTTTTGAGATTCAAGAGGAGATATATTTCAAAACTGTGGTTAGCTCTATGACATACGTTATTTCTGTTTAGGGCACAAGTTCTAATGTCATCATGGATCCTATTGATATTCTACATAGCAAGGCTTCGAGACTCATACACAAGATCACAGGTAGAACCCTTACAAAGGAAGAGCTTGTGAGCAAAGTAAATGGGCAGCCAAAAAGGTATATGTTGGACTTCGAAAATTTTATGACAATTACTCTATGAAACAGAACTCTGGGCGGAAAATATTGTAAAAAGATACCCATGAATTATATCTCAAAGGAATCTGGATGATTGTCTGTCACGTAAAGAGGAGGTGGGGTGTAACAGCAACCGGTACCTCCTCAAGGCCATGCCACAGGTGACAAGCCGTTTTACAAGTACAATCAGTGCTGTTCAATCTGCGAAGATTTGCCTTTGGTGTAAAGTTGCATAATGATTGAACGTCACGCAGTGCCCACGTGAAAGGTCTACCCGAAGAGCAGATCCTGCTGAGAATAGAATTGATCTGCAGACATTGCATTGTGGAATCCCGGTAGTTGATTGCCTACCAAAACGAAATGTTTTCCATGAAACAGAGAGATTATTAATCTGATTGTTGATAAATTTTCAAAGATCCAGAAGCATTAAGGCAACTCATCATTGTTCAAATTCTGAGATTTTTTAAAGTACTGAGACGTTTTCTATCGTCTTTCTGAAATAACAACATAGCTTTTTGCCCATTTGTGTACAAAGTCGTTGAAGAGATCCTTCACTTAGCAGAACTATCTCCATGTGTAACATTCTGAGTCAATGTCTAAGTCTATAGGAATTGGTATTCTTTGGGTATATTCCCTAGGTGCATCAATTGTGGCCTATAATCGATGGGTAAGTCTGTGGAACCTTGTATGCCCTGGGTACCACATATTTACGTTCCATAATTTTCATATCTCAATTTGTTTCTGTTTTACTCAGAGATATGCAACATGAATCAGAGGAGAAATTGAATAAGAAATGAATTGAGCTCTGCATAAAACAATCCAAAAGCTATAGGAGGGCGTGGCTACAAAACATTTCCCCTCCTCGCAATTTTTTTCCAAAATGGCCCCAGCCAAAGCCAAACTATGGACCCGCCTATAGGTACAGGCCTGTATCGTGATGACACTGTCCTCTCAATTCCGATCAAAATGTCACAATAAAAGTTAGTTCACACTGCAAACAGAAATCGCTAAATCAACTGCTGGTTTGTCTCTAACCTGAATCTGTATTTGAATCTGAATCTAATCCAATGTCAATCCGTAAAAATTTGATTTATAGTCAGTGCTGAATCCGTATTTGAATCTGAATCTAATCCAATGTCAATCCGTAAAAATTTGATTTACAGTCAGTTTATCTGTTATACTTTTGCTCTCCTGGAGATTTGGTAATTCAAAGTATGTTTTCATTTAACCATTCTCCACTCATATTACCTCGGGATTTCAATCATCTCCACTCTTCTAAATTCTACTCTTTTCAAGGCCCGGTTCGAGGAAAAAAGCCCCTTTAGCCATGCAGAAAATCTATTGAATAGTCTTGCTTTAGTTCTAATTTGGCTCATGGCGTTTATGGGATGATTTCAGGATAAACAACTTCATTTCTTCCCCTTTTCCTGCATTTACTGCCGAACAAGTGAATAATTTTTTTCAGACTTCAATTCATCGATATAATTTTAAAATGTACAAATACAAATATCACGACAAGGTAATTTGTACTTGTCTGGCTTAGTGTGCTAACAAAGAAATAGTAGACTTAATATTGACATAAATGATAATAATAACAATAATGATTATGACTGGACAAAGTACAAGGATATTAATACTAATAATAATACTTATAATAAAACGAATCTTTTTGCAGTAGGATAGCCTGATATTATGATATGCCGTTGAATCATAAAAACAGGATTTAATTGCAGTTTTTGTGATATATACGCTCTTTTATAAGAATGTTTCTGCCCACAGCTGACACTTTCTTTACATTTTCATGCTTTCAGTACTGAAACTTTTTTAAGACTTTGTTAAAGAGAATGTTCGAGGTTGCATACCACTGCAGTGCTATACAGACAGGCACTACACAAATTTTACACTGAAATAGTTAGATTTTCATCGGGAATCAAATTAAGCAAAGGATATAGTTGGCTCACATTAAAATTGAAATGTCATGTGTGTATCAATTTATAAACTTTCTCAGGTCTCAAAAGTCAAGTACTCAACTTTCGTAGCTTTTTGGACAGCCGGGTGTTGTTTTCTTAAATGCCACTCTCTTATGATAAAGAACTTGTAATGGACAAATGTGTAATGGACAAATGTGTGCTATGCATAAGGTTCTTGATAAGAAATGCTTTTTTAAAAGCGAAATAAAAGCAATCCTTAATTCAATTTTCCCTACATCTCGTAAAAACTCATTAAAAATTTTCCCACCAGCATTGGCAGCACAGTTTTGTCCAGTTTTTGTATTCATATAGTTATTGTTCTCATTTAAATAACATCTGGTTCTTCTCCCTTCTTTAACATATTGTTTAATATATATAGTTCTTGAATTCTTCTGTTGCATCATAGTCTTTTCTCCACTTTTCTTTTCATTCTGTACTAATTTTCATTCTATTTCTTATTATTATTAATATCCTTAATTAATATCAATTATTGTTATTTCTATTAATCATTGTGTACGCCATTAGCTATTTTATCTATTATTCAATTTCCGCCTTGTCAAATGTTTTGATGAAACACCTAATCAGACAATCCTTTCTTCTTGTGTTAATTTACTTCTGTTGTTTATTTGTGTAATCTACCATTTCTCTTCATCAACAACTGAACTGAATAATATTTTTTCTTTTCAACTCCAGTGAAGACTATTAATTACTTTTGTGGCTTTTCCATTGGTCGTAGATGATATCTGCTTTGTGCCACCTGCCACTAGGGAGTGAAATGTAGACTTTTGTAAGTTCTGTTAATGGATATGGGAAAATTTATTCATCTATTTTTATCCGCAAAATATGATTGGAGGAAGTCGAAAAATAATTTTGAAGAAGAGCTTTTATTGGATGAGATAACTTTGAATTAAAGAGATGACAGCATCAGTAAGTTAACCAAAATATAGGCTTCTTATTGGGCCAATATTGTTCATTGCTCTTAAGCCAATACCTTTTAGATTTCAGAATACAATAGCTAGTGAAGTGTTAAGGCGTTTGCAATGGATATGAAATAAATAAAGACTTCATTGAAAAGCAAATCATGAAGGAGGATCCTAGAAACTCAAAATAAGAGCAAAATTCTTATAGCAATGATCTTTAACATTTTGCTAGTACTTTTTATAAATAGTTTCTTATTATTATGAATGTCAATAGACTGGAAAGTATCCATTTTTGCTGTCAAGGCTCTCATATAACTCAAAGTTGTTAAGCCAATACCTTTACTTGAGGAAGACATTTACTAGGATTGAATCCATGTGAGTGCGTGATTGTCACTCCTGGCTTATAACGTGTTTGTGGGAATGAATGATTTATCATTCATTTGTAGTAAATCAAAAGACACTGCCAACAGAAATCAAAGATTCCAAATCACTAGAGATCTTTAAGCAAATAATTATATTAATTAGCAACTTTAATTGCAGCTGTAGATTGTGTAAAAATTTTGTTCCATGCCTAGGTTTCATCTAAGATTAATTAGTTGTAGTTCTAAGTAATCTTATTTATTTTGTATAGTTCGCTTTAATTAGCACGCAGCTAGAAAATATAGCTAACTTTAAATAAAGAATTTATTATTATAATATTATATATTATATTATCCATGTATACAAGAACTTACAAAAATTGAACATACATACTGTATTTTCTGAAGTATCCACCTTGTAAATAGGAAACTGCTCCTGTTTGATGCAAAAATACGTCTCTATTGCAAGGTAATAAAGTTGACTTTTTATGCTTAAGACTTCTTAAGATTCTTAAACACAAGATTCACTGATTATAGAATGCTTCAGTTGCGTATGTTCAGAACATTCCGCATTTCAAAAATAAACAGTTTACGAGTTTACAGTTTACAGACCACTTTACGAGTGAACATTTTAGAAGTCTGTATAAACCACTAGAATTCACAGTTTTCTTTTCCATACAAAGCAAATCAACCCCGGAATAAGAATCTTTCTAAACTAAAAACATTCAAGTACCTTTTGAACAGGGCCCTTATTCAGTCTGGTCGTCAAAACAGTAGTTTTGTAAATTAGAGGATGTACTGTAACTATGAATATGAAGTAATGAAATATACACCACCCTTTGTGTACACTAGTCCTCTTTCATTTTATGAAATGTGTAGCTGGTGGAAGGCACTTTTATGTTTATTTGGGGGAGGGTACAGAGGATTACGGAATTCGGGGGCGAAACTCCGAGGAACACTTTTAGATACCATCCCCTAAAAATTCTATTTTTCTTTAAAATTATTATCCGTTCCCATTTCCCCCTTAGCCCTCAAAGTGTCAGGCACTGTGTGTAGCATAACATTCCTTGTATCGGTAATGTTAACATTCCTTGCATTTCTATGCCTTGGCCACGGTCATGTGAACGTGTGTTCAGAGCACAGTACATTGCATCACAGCTGCCTCTTCATTTCTGCGAAATTTCTTGCCAATTGTTAATGTAGATCACCGTAAATTGTCATAGCTTGTCGTATATCACGTTTATTGATCATGCCACCTTTCTGACCAACCTTGTGACAAATAGCACGTCGGTTACTGTTATTTCGATAGCTTGACAGCAAAGGGTTGATAAAGGATCAAAACATGCCGCATGTTAGTTGACACTCGTGTTGTTCTTCTGATGAAATTTTGCAATTGTTGAACTTGATTATTACCCAGATACACCTGCCTTTTCGAAACCAAAATCTTTGTACATTGTTGAATGGTTATGGTTTTAATATGAATGTGAATTCTGTGTGCAAGTAGAATCATTTGAAGAATTTTATTGATTGCGTTATGAGGTTGTGGTGTTCCTCAAGGATCACATCTGTAAAATAGGCTGCTTATCTTGATCATTTGCTGCGTAGTTTGGTCAACATCTAAGGTCACGGAAAAGGGAGCTTTTGAAATTAGAGACAAAAGAAATTAGCATTTCTCATTGATGAATTATGTAATAAAATTACATCATTTTGATGTTTTTATAAAGTTTCTTTGCTTCACTTTTGAGGATTATCATTTCTATTTACCAGAAACTGACCCACAACGAAAATGAATGCAGAACTTCTTCAGTTATCCGGCAGCTACTGGACACAACTTTTCAGAAGGGGGTTGGATAATCCAAAAGGGCCGGTTAAGCAGAACTACGCTTTTGGACATCATACACAAGAAGGAAGCTAAGATAATTAGAATGTGTCCTTATCATAAACAAGTAGAATTGTTATTGTTATATTCCTTAAACTCATATTAAAGTATAGAAAAAAACAGCTCCATAAAATCCTATCCTATTCGTAGAGCTTGTCGAACATCCCCTTTTCACAGGATTTTGTGATGTTCGTAAACTTCGAAATTCCCATCTCGTACTTCGCCATTTGTATCGATTTCAAATTATCTTCACCTTTCCAATTATCATTAACAGTCGACCTACCAATGTTAAGTTTACTCAGTATTTCTGCCCGTTGGTACTTTTATGCGGACCATTTCACAAGCCTCCGAGTGCCTCCGAGCGCCTCCGAGTGCCTCCGAGCGCCTCCGAGTGCCTCCGAGCGCCTCCGAGCGCCTCCGAGCACTCATTAGAGTGAGTACGGCAGTTATTTATTTGTTGTTTGATAAATCTTATTTTTTAATAATGTTTATTTCTCTAACTCTGTATTTCAATTTTAACTTGCCATAGGGTTGCTATGTATTGCCATGCTCCCTATGTTATTGTTTTGTAGTTGTATTGTATGTCTATGCCAGTTTTTTTTTAATTTTATGAGCATATAAAAAGCAAAAACATTTCACAAGCCTTTAACTTATCGTCGATGCTCAAAGCTACTCTTTTTCGTTTAGGATCCGAAGAAGACAGAGGAGCCATTTGATGAGCTAGAATATTGTAAGAATAAATCAATAAGTATACTGTATTTCGCAAACTATTTGCCGAAGTGAATGTCGTTCTACACTGTGCAGCAAAGGACTAGCAAGAACCACTCCCTGAAGGGAAATTTATAACAACATGACGTGACTTGAATAGGAAATAACAAGATCTCATTTTCATAAACGCGAGATAACGGTTGAATTAAAATAAATTTTAGCACTGGAGTCACGGCCGGATAATCCAAGGATGGTTAATGGAAATACGGTTAATCGAGGAGGTACTGTACCTTACAATCCATTTCAGCCAGATAGATTTGCTATTCACATTCCTTTTAATAAGAAACCATTCTAGGAAAATCAGCGATCTTTACTACAAGGATTTGCGTCTCATGATAGTTAGTTTTTGCAATTGCAAAAGCCTTCACATTTCACTAGCTACGGTTTGCAGTAGCTAAAAGATGAAGTTTAATCAAAAGTTGGTAAGATGAAGATAGCAATAGGACAGCAATAATGGGTGAAATAAATAAAGATATGATAGAAGTTAATCAGCTAAGAAATAATGGTGCACCCTTAGAATGGCATAGCGAAATATCAGCAACTATAGTTTATAACTTTTGACCTCAAGATCAGGACATGGACAAATGACGGAATCATTTCTTCATTTTTAATGAATGTTTTACATTCCAGTCATAATTCAAAACGTATAATAATAATGATAATTGAGCGCTGGAATGGTACAAACATCAGTTTTGTTGGCAACAGCTAGAATACTCAGGAAAGTCTTTGACATGCAACTTGAATGGAGACCCTTGGCCCTTGGCTGCTAAATTGTAGCCCGTCCATGAGGAATATCTTGGCATTAATAGCGGCCTGTGCGAAAGCTAGAAAGCGGATAATAATAGTACTTCTATTTCTTTACAGGTCACCATATTCAGCTGATAAAAGCTGCTATCATTCTGAGACCATTAATAGCTGCCTACTCGAAAGCTAGAAAGCGGATATTAATAATAATTCTATATTTGTACAGGTCGCCATATTCAGCTGATAAATGCTGCTATTAGTCTGGCACCTGACAGATTTGAAGTAAAAGTAAAAATATATATGCATCAAGTTAAAAATCCTCATATTTTTGCTAAATGTGTTCATTCATTAGAAATTTTTATACGTTAAATGTTCTCATCCTTTAAAATGTTTGTATTAAGTTTAGATCTACCGATTTGTTTTCATATCTTTACAAATTATATCGAATTAATTTACTAAAACTTCAAATCATCATGAAAAGTGAAGAAGTTTCCACTTTTTTCGCCGTCCTATTCTTAGAATTCTTTCTGAAGTTGCAGTTTCCTACAAGGAAACCAATTGCTACTGACATTTCATAGATTTTATTTACCCTTGTATATCCCAGGAACTCTTCATCAAGTCGATTGAAGTTGCTAATTATATGGCATGCATCAAAGATGGAAAAATAGACATCCTTTCCTAAGCAAGACTTCCAGTGCTCTTTGATTTCGGAATGCATCGGTGAAGAAGAATGGCAAAGAAGATTTGATGCTCTAGTGGGGTGCTGTGATTGAGCGGAAGTTTTGTGAACTGGTTAGTGCCTTTGTAATGTATTGTTTAGAGCATGCCATGTGCCAAGATGAATTTGGCTTATGCGTAAATGATGGTCTTCATAAGTTGAGTACATCAGGTCCTGAAATGGATGAAAAACTGAACGAAATTATCCATACTTTTAAGGGACACCATAAAATCATACCGAAAGCAAATATTGAATGGCTTTATAAAAATTCGCAATCAGTTCATCCACCTACTTTTCTGACTCAAATAAGTACCAAACATCATAAATTGCCGTAGCTCAAAGTTGTCATAAGTTTACTCAAGGTTGTCATCAGATAATGAAAGGTACGCTAAAGCGGTAGCCTCACAAGAGTTTTTGTAGCAAGACAATATGTCAGTAACATTTTGCTGAAATCAGGTTCATGAAATCAGTTGAAGCATTGAATCTCAGGAAACATATATGGCAGGATCTAACAGAATATTAGGAAACATCTTGGATGAAGGCAGGAAGTTTGTATATTTTGCAGAAAAGTGTGTGCATGAAGCAGCTTCGGAGAATAGCGGATTTAGCAAATCCATTGAGTACGTCAACGCAATTACGTACAATATCAACCAATTAAGTGATATTGCAAAGAAAAAAGAGAGTCAGGTTTATCTGAGCTAGGATACAAACAACTATCGGTAAATTATCTTTAATTAATACAATATCACTTTTCTACAGACCATATCATTGCAAAAAGTCTCAGGAATGCTATCACGTTTGGTCAATAACGTATGCCAGCTTCATGACCAATATCAGCCTTAATTTCATAGCGATACATGACAGGAATTCTAAATGCAGCAAGTAAAGCATTGTGGTTGCAATCGTAGAGTAAAAAAAAAGTCTGTCTATTAGGCAATAACTGCCCTAATGTTCTATATGAAGCGAAAGTTAAAAATGACGCTTTTGATGAAGAGAAGCAGTATATCGGCCTTGAAGAAGATATTTTCAGACACCCCGTTGAGAATCATTGCAGAGTCTTTAAATATTATCAATATCTTGTGTAAATATGAGAAAACTGCTGAATAGTACAAATACGTTTTCTGCTGCTCTTCTTTACCCTTTTGTACTTGTAACAGATATCCCTCATAATTTAGTATCATAAAGTTAGGAACGGTATTTATGCATCTCTTTCATGTTATTTTTATAACAATGTAGGAAGCCCTTTATGTTTTTAGCTTTTGTGATAAGCTATAGAATCAAGTGCAGGTACTATATATATATATATATATATATATATATATATATATATATATATATATATATATATATATATATATATATATATATATATATATATATATATATATATATATATATATATATATATATATATATATAAATATGATGTAATATAAATATATAATACTGATCGTATATATTAGAGCTGCTTGATAAAAGCGAAAGCCGAAAGTGACCATAAGGTGCTAAAAACCAGGGGAGTTAAAACAAGCCACTGTGGTCTAATGGTTACGACGCTTGCCCGGAATGCGAGAGACCCTGGTTCGATCCCAGGTGGTGGCAAAATTTTAATTTTCTCCTGGTTTTTCTGAGCATTATATCAACCTTTCTGTTTGCACCGAAAAAGGAGAAATCCTGGTTACTCGCTAGCTACTGATCGTATATATATATATATATATATATATATATATATATATATATATATATATAGATTAAAACACAAATATACTTTTCTGTCAGTAAACGTTTCGATTAGAAGCTTCATCAGTACTCAAAGTACTGATGAAGATTCTAATCGAAACGTTTACTGACAGAAAAGTATATTTGTGTTTTATTCTATGTATACAATTCATATACGTTGTGGATGCGGCTTAGGATCAGTTTATATATACATATATATATATATATATATATATATATATATATATATATATATATATATATATATATATATATATATATATATATATATATATATATATATATATATATATATATATATATATATATATATATATATATATATATATATATATATATATATATATATATATATATATATATATATATATATATATGCAAGTACTTATGTATATTTATTTAAATCGAACCTACATTTGACCCTATGGATGAATATTTGACAACTCGACAGCCTGGACAAAGCAGTAGTTGAGTGTTTGAGTGGCAACATTGGCAAAAATTGATCGGAGTCATACTTACAACAGCTATGTTCATAGCGTTGAGTTTCTCTTCCTTGTCTGCTCTTCTGCCAATCCATACATAGATATGAATACCACCATGATCAAGTATGAATGCATCCTAAAGCCAGAATGCATTGGTTTGAAAATATGAACACGAAACAAGGACCAATTTATCATGGAAAAGGCTAGAGGTGAAATACTGAGATGAACAGAGTGGAATAAAATGAGTAGATTTATATCAAAGAAGCTTCCAGAGACAAATTTTGCTATCTATACACACATACACACATACACACAAACACAAACACACACAACACAACCCAACACAACCCAACACTACACAACACAAGACAACACAAGACAACACAGCACAACACAACACAATACAACACAACACATACATACGGTGTATAAAAGTATGTTGTGTATTTTAATGCTGGGTATTTAAGCAGGCCCGAAATCATCGGAGATATAGCACTGACGAAGATTCACATCGAAGCGTTTACATTAAGTGCGGATATGGCTGCATTTCAATACTCACAGATTGCAGGTGCCGTGATATAATGTATAAAGACAACAGATGCTCACGTTAGCTGGAATGAACATAATTTATGTTTTGAAAACTCATAACGAGATTTAGAACATGGCGAAAGGAGAGGCTGCTTTTGTGGTACAATACCTATGAATGATTATAATTTTTGTATGCAAGAACAAAAATGGAAAACCGTAGGGAAGATAATGATGATAATGCTGATAAAGATGACTAGGGCTGAGATGTCCAGTTTATTGTATTGTATACCTGCAGATTTCATGTAAATTGGGAGAATGGGGATGATTACGTAATATTGTTATTATTTACAGTTTTTTCACGGAAAAAAGCCAAATACAGTTGTGGATATCAACCTATTATATCAACCTTGACAATAATTTCCGAGCCTAGATATCACGAAAAGAACTGATATTTATTTGTTTATCATGCATAAATAACTTTTCATTTCATTCAAGAACAATTTACAATTACAATTTTTCATCTCAAGACATAACAGGCAATATATGGTGGGTATATCTGCAAATAAAATTGATTGCATTAGTTATAGATTACATTAAGTAAAACTTATAGGCGAATTTAGATGAAGAGAAAACAAAACTCTGTTAGAAGCGCGGCTTGTATTGGAGGGCGGCTTTTATTCACTTTTTCCGTCATTGCAATGGATTCGTGAACCCACTGTATTGTCGTAGGGAAACCTACTAGGTAACATTATGGACATAATTGCTTCATAAGACAGTTCATTGATATTCCAAAAGAGTATATCCATCTAAAATATTTGTGATATTACTTTTCTTTGTAATTTTTTTACCCATGGGTACTCCGTTTCATGCCTGAGAGTTTTCAGAAAGAAATGCGGCTTCTATTTGAGGGCGGCTACTCCATTATTGTTCCTAAACGCGGCTTCTATTTGAGGGATTCTTTTACTATTTCGTAGAAAACTGCGGCTTTTATTCGAATTAGGCTTTTATTCGAATGCGGCTTCTATTGGAGGGCGGCTTCTATTCGATAAAATACGGTACTAGATATAGGTTGAGATTCGTGCAACAAATTGGAGAAAGAAAACCAATCAAGCTCTGCTGAGTGATGAATAGGTTGTGGCTCGTCCGAAAATGCTGATAAATATGGTGAAAATATTGGAATTTGTAGGTTTATAGAGATGATAATTTTGATAATATGGCAACATTCGTGAAATTGGCCGCCAAATGTTTAAAACCTCCGATCAGGTCTGTTTCCTCCCAAATGCACTAACCAATCAGCATGCAAAATGTGCCTAAATTTGGCTGTGGAACGCATGTGTGGTGAGAATCCTGCATGATGGTTGGTCAATTAGGTTGGTCATCTGATCAGACTCTAGAACATTTGACGGCTATACTAACATATGCAATTTTGCCATTATTTACTTGCATTTTGGTAAATATTGCCTCTTGCAGTTTGTCAACGTCTCTTTTGTCGTTAGTTATTTTTGTCTTCTCTTCTTAGCATTGTTAGTTATTTTTGTCTTCTTTTCTTAGCGTTGTTAGTTATTTTTGTCTTCTCTTCTTAGCATTGTTAGTTATTTTTGTCTTCTCTTCTTAGCATTGTTAGTTATTTTTGTCTTCTCTTCTTAGCATTGTTAGTTATTTTTGTCTTCTCTTCTTAGCATTGTTAGTTATTTTTCCTTGTATATATCGATGTCATATTTTTTAATTATTTACTTTGTATTGTTGCGAACATTTCCTTTATGTTTTTGTTCTTTGTTGTTATTTCTTTGTATTCCTGTATTCTTGTGAGTATTGACTCGGTATTTTCGTGTTCGTTGTATTTTTCCAATGAATTTATTTCATGACAATGGCTTGGAAACTTTATTTTTCACTCGACACTCTAAGTAGGGGTGATTGTAGATTGATCTTTGTAAAGTGATACATTTGTCATCTCAGTATAAAAATTTTCATTCCGGTATAGTGATTGCCATCCCTGATTAGTATTTGTCAATAGGAAATAATACTTGTTACCTCCGAATAATATTTGTTTCCCGGGAGTAGTAATTTTCAACCCGGAATCGCAATTGTCACCCTGGAATATTATTTACGATTAAGACTTCGAATGTTTTACGACTGAAATCTGTCAATCAGGTCCTTTCTGCAAAGAACAGACAAAATGAACTTTTAGAAACAGATTGGGCAAGTCCAGTCTACTCATGCAATGTATAGTTAGATTTTGGTACCACACGGGGAACCTTCCATTTTAAAACCAAAAAGATAACCTTACATGTTATTACTGCGTAGGGAACTTTGGATTTTAGGACCATAAGGGGAACAATTTGTTCTGTGGTATATTACACCCCCAAGATACTCTTGAGTCCTTCCTTGTGAATAAATTCTATTATCAGGATTAAAATTTTATTTGATGTAAAATGCTCTATATTTGAAAGGATGATTGGCAAATTTGATAGTAATCAGTCAGTCAGTCAGTCAGTCAGTCAGTCAGTCAGTCAGTCAGTCAGTCAGTCAGTCAGTCAGTCAGTCAGTCAGTCAGTCAGTCAGTCAGTCAGTCAGTCAGTCAGTCAGTCAGTCAGTCAGTCAGTCAGTCAGTCAGTCAGTCAGTCAGTCAGTCAGTCAGTCAGTCAGTCAGTCAGTCAGTCAAACAATCATGCTAACCTTTCTTTTTGAGCTGATTAGGAATGGATTTTAATCATATTTTAGTTGCGTCATGTAACTTTTATCTGATTTTCCATTTCAGAATGTCACGATCCTTCTTGGAAACTGGAATTGGCAATCTAAATTATAGATTTAGAAACTGCCCAGGTATGGGCTGAGACAATTTTGCTTGGGGGGTGGGCGCTCGGGAGAAGTGACCAACTGTCTTATTCTTGATCAACTTTTTCTTTGACACAAGGAAATAACGGTGGTAGTTGATAGTAGCCACAAGTTGTTTAGAATACAACAAAAGGAGGGTTGACTATGACCAACAGGAAAGGGATGGCTGACTTTGACCAACAACAAAAGGAGGGTTGACTATGACCAACAGGAAAGGGATGGCTGACTTTGACCAACAACAAAAGGAGGGTTGACTATGACCAACAGGAAAGGGATGGCTGACTTTGACCAACAATCAAAGGAGGGTTGGCTATCATCAACACCAAAAGGAAGGTTGACTGTAGCCAACCATAACCTACCGAACATATGAACTGTATGCTGAAATTTGGCCAAACGTCCCGATGCTCACAATAGTCCTTGCTGCAAGACCATCTCTTTTAAAAGGTTCACAGACACTGGGGGCGGGATATCCCGAGTCGACACAACCCTGCACACACCCCCACAAGTGTATTGAAGTAGCTCTCTTCTCCATGGTTATACCAGCTTACTTTGTCTATCTTCACCAGCCTAGCTTTCTCTTATTAAGCTTTTTTCATTAGCTAATTTCTGGAGCAATCAACTCATGTTTCATGTCAGCATTGTCCTGAAAGCAGTGCACCCCCTTTCCTTATCATTACAGTTTAGAATTTGCTTTGGAAGTCGTTACAAAATGTTTGCATATAATAGAGCTTCATTGGATTATCGGGGGGTGCATTTGTGTTTCTTCCATTGGAATTTGCCCTTTCTGTGTAATGTTGACCGCCAGGAGATTTTATCACCCCTAAAACATTCGTTGATAACTAACAGTAGATATGGCTATGCACTATATTCATGATATTGCAAATTGAGCCTACAGAATTGTCGTACTTATCCGATTTTGGGACTAATTCTATAAGAAAGCAATCTTCCAAAAGCTGTTTTATTTATGATAATATTTGCACAGTTTTCGAGGATGTGCATGGTTATTCATAGCTGAAATCGCACACACGGTGCATTGACAACATGGCTTTAATTAGTTGAAATCCTTCCTCTTGCTCCATAATACAGCGTTTTTGTCCGAGTTTCCATTCCGAGTCGCCCGTTATATTTTACCCAGTAGGTACTATATTGATCGTTTATCAATGCGCTACCGGTAGCTCTATTACTAGCGCACATCAAATTTTCAATAACTAATACAAATTTAAATCCCTAGCTAGCTTGGCATTGTTTTAGTGTATGCCCTACAAACAAAACCCATGGAAATGAAGTTTTATTCATCGCACAAAACATTGCGCGTTTGTTATGCAGGATCCTGTTCTTGAGCGAATCGCTGACATAGCAAAGGTTTCTTTAGCACTATAAGGTTTTCAATCGACCGCACAAGGGTTTCCTCGGCCTTTAGTTTTCGCACAGCACCGCTGCACTACACAAAGTTTGGTATCGTAAACACCTTCAGCTAGTAAAGTGAATGTACGAGTGGTTAATTGCACTGTGGACTAATAAGCCAGCTAGAAAGCACAGATTTCCTCTTGGTAGAAAGATTGCAAAGAATCATTTATCGCCATATTCACATACACACACACACATCTGGTTTTTATCAACTCGAACGCCGTAACTATGGCATCTGATAGTCAATCTGTTTCTAGCAACGATAGCGCCAGTGAGGATACTTTCGCCGAGGTTTGCTTATGATTATTCAACGACTAGTCTGTAGAGAATTACATTAGAATGACATGCCTATTATATGATGTACTTTACTAATAGTTTGCGTAAGGTAGCCACAGCTACAGCGAACTGTGTAAATACAATATCACTGTGCTGCAGTCATGGGAAATATGTTGACATTGAGGTAGTATTTCTAGCAACTTTATCCTGGCCTAGCTTCCAAAAAGTGTACTGGAGATTTCTGATTTCTGCAAATGCACAGGATCAGATATTTTTGCCTTTAAATGACGAGGTATCGGAAGCAAATGCTGGGATAAGCTTTGCAAGGATTTTTTGATACTTCTTGCAGCTTGGTATCAATAAGTGCCATTGACAATTATTGATGCAAGCATTAGCTGAGTAGGTCCAATCTAAGCCATATACGATCAATTAGCAAGTCGTTTTACCAAGAAGTTTTTATGTGCTTTGCTACCTACTACTATGCCAGCAACAGCTGTTGTGTGTTTTTACATCGCAGAGAGGTCGAAGTAATCAGTGCTTTCGACTACTCTCAAGGTATCTGCTCACAATCATTGCCTTGTATGTTATTTGTGCAACGCCCAGCTTGTTTGCACTATGAGACCACCCTATATATTCTAGTCCACGTGTATTCAGCTTTGGACTACTTTTGATGACTTGGCTGATTTTTATCGTTAAAAGGCGAAACACATAGGCGAATAGTTAACAAATAGGCGAAACACTTGTTGTCAGATGATCGTAAATACATCGTACATGCCGCACATTAGACCAGCTGGAAACATCGTGAATGTACACTGAATCGCTATTTTCTCTGATATGAACCCAACCATGGGAACCTTTACGTTTGACCATAAGGTAGCTCTTAATAAATCTGCACAATAATGGTTGTTTATCGTTGACTAATCGCATAAAACACCGACGCATTTATGTTTAAGAAAAGAAGTGAAACCCTGAAGCTGTGCCTAATCTTGTTTCTTGTCTTTGACGAAGTAATTTTCCGTGTGAGGGTCTTTTATTTCACCTATAGCTTAAATCCCCTTCTGTCCCTTAAAAATCCAATACTGTCTGTATAAAGTTTGATACAATGTGCACTGAAGTGGTATGGCAGACAGTCCATTTCATAAACATTTGCCATACGATTAGACTTTCTATAAGAGGGAAGTCGGCCCGTTTGTTTTGCTTTTGTGCGTATTTATTCTCCCATATTCGTATTGTTGCAATGAAATTGGGTCTCTTTCTGCTTGGACATACCTCGCATTTTCAGTGTTTTTGTAATAGTTGTTTGGTTTTACGACGAGAGACAACTCCATCTTAGCCGCTTTTTCTGCCTTCTTCGTGACATTAGTCGGTCATGGCTAGGATTCTCCTGAAATGAAAGAGACAGCGCGACCGAAGCCGCGTTCATTCCCAGTTAAATCCAGGTAGAGTGACTATTATTGAACCCCCTTTGGTCCCAGGAATGTCCTAAATGCATCAGTAACCCCAACTGCCGAACTAACTTTTTGGCCAGTTCCTTCGAAATCTTACCCTAACCTTCCAGGTAGGAACAAACGACATTACCACACATTGGACAAGCAACTGGGCTTCATCTCATAAGCAGTGTATTTGCCAGATTGTTAGATTGCTAAGGCTTTGTTCAGACCACCTTGTCTATGAATCTGTGCCAATTTTCACTAATTAAATCTAATCAACCTAGTTCATTTTTGTCGGCATGAATAATTTTAAGTAGCAATTTTTCAATCATATCCTGTCGTATTTCATCCAAGAAATACCATTTCTATTGAGTTCTCTATTGAATAATTTTTTCGTAAACTATCATGGAATTTTGCATACCATTTCCTGATATCACCTCAATAACTGCCCCCCCCCCATTTCATTTTATCCTATCCCTAATGCTTACCCGCGTGAGCGATGACAAATGAAACTTTTTGCATACCAATGATAACAAAGTCGGTGATAAGATCTGATGCAGGTCACCTTTTGTGGCTTTTTCATTTTTAATGAACACCTGTTTCAATATCCCCACATAATCTATTTACGGTATACAGCCGGTTCATCCACAGTCTCTTTGTGATTTACATACGTAGCCATTCGCATAAGATCTTAGTTCTTGGCCAACTTTGGCCACAGATTTTGATATCGTGTCACTGTGTTTCACTGTATTTTAGTTAATATGCGCCTTTCCTCATTTAATATGTCGGCTTTATTCAATTCATTTCATTCAGTTCATCCAGCCATACGCATTCACTTCAATCTGTTTTTAGTTATTTATCATACACGAGGGTTGTTTTGTTTGCAATCCTTGCTGACCACCCACTTATGGTCACCCGTCTGTGCCCAAATCAAATTTTCTTTACAGTTCATCCACAATCATCATCCTAGCAATTATTACTGTAATAGTTAAATCGATTCTGTTGAATTCTAATTTTCGTATGGCTGTTTCTAGCCATCTTCTTGTAACATTTCGTCAGATTTTGCAATTGTTTCACGATATCTGCTGAAAATACCAATCTGGCTAGGAAAAAGGGAATAACAAATATTAGCTGTATCAATTTTTTGCTGATAGTTACCAGAACAGTTCTTGGACAAATTTTCAATTGTTGTTGAGTTAAAGTTGCTTTGTAGAGAGCCTGGCGTACGAATATTTAGTTCCGTGTAGCGGTGAACTTAGGTCAGCATTTTTTCGATGGTTCATGTTATCAGATTTCCTCTTGATTAAGCAAGCAGCAATAATCAGATGTTCCACTGAATGCAGTGATTGCCTTCCTTAGTCGAGGATGGGTCTGCCGAATGAGTTAATAATTACTGGCTTGTCCAAATGTGGCACAGAGTAATACTGTATATGTATTCTTACTCAGCCCTTGCTATATGCATCATTGGCTGCAGAGAATATTGCATCCTGAGTTTTCTCTCTGCATTCCCCAAAGAAACCAGATTGTTGAGGGCGGCTTTTATTTGGCATTTTCCCTTCAGAGTAAATGCCTGATACTTTATGTCACCAGTGAGTTGCAGAATTCAAGCATATTCACTGCATCTTGAGTACAGCGGCTCTTAAATGCAATAAAAATTTGCATTAAATAATAGCCGGGGGCCATTGCATCCCTGTCATGTGTTGCGAGCCACTTATCATGTTATGTATAGATGTCAATAGACTGAAGATATGATGATAAGTTTTCTGTCTATTTCATTTAATTCCTTATCTAGTTTGACATCATCTCTCCCAGTTTTATAATATAAAAACTACAAGTATTGCCTAATTTTGTTTATGATCATTGCCAGTTCGATGCTGATAAATTTCGTACCGAGTCTTGTTAGCTTTCTGAAACTTTCACAAAACTGATCCTATCCTTCACTTTGTTCAATCGCAAAATCACCCTACTTTGTTTGTTAATACATTATATGATAATTTCATTTCTTTACTATTGCATTCGTTTTTGTCTTTAGCGTTCAAATATCTTCTTAGTAGGGTACTGACGAGCTATTATTATCAAAAATGTTTGAATCCTAATTTTTCGAATTCTACTTGCATGAATTCTTAAACTTTTACAGTTTCTAGTATAGACCTGAGTTTTTTCATGAAGAACCAACAGCATTTCCTCCTATTACCACACAGATTTAATGCTTATTTAATATTGGACGAAGGAAAAATCATTAACCATGCTACTTATTATTGTGTTTTGTAGGTTCGGACATTATTTGTAAGTGGTCTGCCTATGGATGTTAAAGCACGTGAAATTTATTTGATGTTTCGAAGTTTTCCGGTAAGTGGTTTCATGCTTTACTCTTATAAAGAAAACTGAATCTATTTTAGCAATAGGTACTGGGCTTTTTTGTACTCTTTGTGCTGTGCAGTATGTAGTGTTACTATGCAGGAGAAATTCCCAAACCCATGCAGATGCAATTAAATTTAACTTGAAAATCCAAATAGATGTCTGCTATGGTAACTGTTGAAAGCGCCAGCCTCGCCTGGCTACTTAGTAATATGGTAGAAGAGATTTCGCGTGCTATTTTCCAGTTTTCTTTATGAAGTCCCATAGAATTCACATCGCTTTAAGAATACCAACTTCGTAAATGAAGCTGTTCGAAGTAACAAATCGCCAATATCGCTTTAGGCCAGGTATCAGTACCCATGAGTAATCGCAGCCCTTGCTATTACGAGGTCTTGAATGTTTCTCAGTACTGTATGGCTGTAGAGAGAGTGATATGATGTGTCTGGATAATAGTCTGGGATATAAGACCAGACGGCTTGGAAGGAAATAAATGGCTTCTTAATTGCACTACGTGTTCAGGAATTTCCGTAAGGGCTACCGGTTACAAAGGAACATATCTCACCAGATAATTTGCCGAAAGTCCTTTCGTAATAAGGAAACTTTCAATTTAATGAAAGTGAATTTAGGGTATTCCCTGATGTTTGATGTTTCATAAAGATGGCATTTGGTCTTTAATTAGTATAGCGCATCAAAAGAAATGCTAATGGATCTGATCATGAAGTTATAAATTGACGAATTTCATTTAATATCCTATGAAATTCTGGGTTTCCCTCTGCAGTTCTTATGACTAATGGTTCCAGGGGATCTTTAAACGCATTAGCTAGTTGATATGTTGTTTAACTTTCGATGATGAATTTTCTCCGTATACTTCTCACGTGTCAGATTATTTTTGCTTGCTTTGTTTCTGTTTGATTTCTTGTACCACACCAAACCAAAGTTGTGAAATCTGTCTGGGGGGGGGGGATTCTACGATGCGACCACACTTATTCCCACCAGTGAACTTTTCTTAAAGATTCCCTGAGTCACTCTCACTAAGTCATAGAACAGAGCAGTATAAAACGAATAGTAAGTTGATGAAATTTCATGTTGTATAAATGCACTCTCCGGTATTCGCTGATCACACTGCCAACAACGAACTCGAATCCTCCGTGAGTCCCAGGTGTCCGGAGAATATATCACGTGTTCTCTATACTGCGAAGTCCTAGAGCCCAAACCCCAAAGCAGTATCCGGCATTTATATCTGGCAGCAGTTGAGAAACAGCGGAGCTTTTAAGGGATGCGATCATTGTATATGGCCAGGGTGGGGATTGAAAAGAAAGCATTGCATGCCCTCAAAAAAGATTTTTCCTCACCATTTGCTTTTACGCAAATTTTAAAGTCAAATTTACTTTACCCAACCAAAGGAAAACTGTGAGACAAGGCTGCATCTATGCTTTAATATGGTATATGTTTAAACACTACCACTGTGTTAAAAAATTATTCTGCTTCCCCTCCTAGCACAGCTGGCTTTTTCAGTTACTTCTTGTTATGTATCACTGATGAGTTGAACGATTTTATTTCCAACATAATTGCCAGGATTTCACCAAACATTTTGTCAGAATTTGTCTCTTTTTTCTATCGACGATTTTGACAGCAAGTTTATAGTGCATAGTCATGTTCTTATCAAAGTAGTCATGGAATTTCTCTGGCATTTTTGTAAATTTTTACTTGAATTACAATAACTTGAATTACTCTTTCATCAAACGTATTTACCCATTGAGCTCCTAACAAAGTTACGCAGAGTTTCCTATCTTATTTAAGAAGTATTACCAGTAGGTTTGGACGTCTATCTACAGAGACTCAATTTGCTTTTGCAATCAGCAGTTTTACTCTGTACTTCCTAAAAGTTCAACCACCCAAAATTCACTACGTACAAGTGTGTATCATCTCGTGGCAATCTGCCAGGCTGCAGTGAAGCATCTACCAGGCTGTCTACTTCTAGTATTAAACTGGATGATTATCATCTCTTCTTGCTTATTAAGTAACCTTGAGTGAATATTTTCCCTCACTGACCTAGTCTGAAGTGAAAAAAATTGACCTCATACACATTGACTTCCACAAGATCTTTATTTATACTCCTTTAAAAGCGGAATCCGTTGATAAATTTGCGCAAAGAGTCTCCTTTGAATTATGTTTACAGTATGCGAGTACCATGTTTCCTCGCGGTATTTCAAATAGCGAGCACAAAGCAACGTATTTTACTCACAACCTGTTAGAACAACATTTGCATAAGCTACGACAAATGCTGGACCATGGATTATTGGTTTGGATGTCAAAAGGGGAATGCGGGAATAGGATAGTGATAATGACAACCCTTGTTCTATAACAAGTTGAGGGCTACTGATTTTAGAAGTATAGCAATGTTTGTTAATTATCATATCATGCAAGTACTTCATGTAAGGAGATTCGAATTAGGATCGATGGTGAATGGGCTCTATAAAGCCGCTGAGAAGGTGCTTTCAGACAGGTAGACTGATATTGCCTGTCGCTATTTCTTTGGAAAGAATCATCCGATTTCTACAAAGCTGTGCAGCAATCAATACCCTGCATATAGTTCCATATGAAGAAATTTGAAGTTTTTTAAAGTTATGTCTTTAGCTATATCTTCCTATGTATCAAGGCGCACAGTGAAACGTTATATGTGTATCATACCGTTGTAGAGTTTTTCTCGTTCAGTACTGAAACTCTCCAAGGTTTTCATGATATCAGTGCCAGAAGTTCCTTAAGACGTACTTTACTAGACTATCTGAGTGTGTGTTGCACTGAATTGTCAGACAGGCAAGCACTGCACCAAGATAACACTGAAATGCATAGATTGTCACTGGAAATCTCGTTCTTATTAAACAAAGGAGATGACTGGCCAACATGAAAATTTGATTTTTAATTTTGTATCTGCTTATCAACTTTCTTAGGTCTCAAACGTCCTGGAATTTTCATAACATTATGAGAAGTCGAGTTTTGTAATAGGCCGCGTATAAGAACCAGGATTTGACGAACCTGCTTTACTAAACTAAAACTTTGTCTTCAAGCTTCCTGCACTTAAGAACCTGCAATAGGCTACAATTTTCAACTAGGTTCTTATCAAAGTTGTTGCTGTTAAATTGTATTGGATAGAAACTGCTAGGTGAAAATCATCAGCAGTTTAAAAGCAACTTGATAGAACTTGTTGTATTTTGAGCTTACATATATGATATTCATGCAATATATAGTATATTAAAGTGAATTTCGTACAGAAATGTAAGAGCCTGTTTATGAACGATGGTGGCCTAAACTTGCTTTAAGAGCCATTTACATAAGAACTCATTTAGATTAAATTGAAAAGTTCCAATTCTTATACATACGCTTTTACTGCGCTGCTTTTTTATAAAACATATTTTAATGAATAACCGCATATTGAGCCACATGCACAATTTTTTTGTATAAAGAGCCGCTTTATAAGCAACCTACGTGTAGAAGCCTAAAAGATGTATGGTACCTGTAAAACTAAAGACAAACCCTACGGCACTTCTGAATTTCGATCATTTTCATCATAGGAAACACTTTCGAATTAAAATATAAAATTCTTCTGAATCTAGTGTTGCCCTTGTTGCAATTGTCACAAAGAAGTGTCTCCCTTGACAATTTTAATGTCTATTGAATCCTGTCATTACATTTAACACTTGTGACTTCTATATTCATACATGTGCAGTCAGAATTATGGGAATAGTAAAGAACTTTTAGCACAAAAATGTAGTTAAAAGAGGCCCAGAAATAAGGGATTCTAATAGCCAGGTTCTTTAGCTAGGTTCCTTATAAAACAGAACATGTGGCATAAGTTCATAATAAGTTCTGTATTAAAAATTTATGATGATTATACCACAGTTTTATCTGCGCATTGCATCCATTCAATCATTACTCTCGCATTAGAATCTGTTTGTGTTCGTTATCTGCTTGAATGTTTTCCCCTGATAATATGTGCTATTCTTGTACTTTGCTACTTGCTTGCTTATGTATCAAACACACTGTATTGCTTCGCAGTTATTTGCCATTGTCATTCGACAAGGAAGGAATAACAAAGAAAAATGTTCCTTTTCTTACTGAATGATTTGTACTAAATCTTCACTTTAGACACTTTTTTATAAGAATATCTAATTTATCATTGATTCTCAGCATTCTTAAATTGTTTTGATTTTGAATCTAAGAATATTCTTAAGCTTCAGCGATTTCGGGCAAATATTCTCGTATAGCCTATCTTCTTGTAATTAAAAGTGTGCAACTGACACTCCCTGAAGAGTTGCTGTGTCGCATCATAGTGTAGCGAGTCCCAGACAAGATAGCAGAAGCTCACTTTTGATCTGCTTTCTAGAAATCAGCGAAAATCTGAACATCGATGAAGTTTGAGCCTTGTCTTGTTCTTGAATTGTTTTTTAATTTCAGAGAATTTGAGTCCTGATATTCTTATAGACTATGAAAAAGTATGCATCTATCAGTCTTGTCTGACAGACCTGCCTATTTCAATCATGCTTTGTCTTCCAATCAAGAGAGCTTTTTCCTTCTCCCAACTTTCTTATTTAATTCCTGTGTGGCTAGAAGAAGTGGAGTAGAGAGCTATTTATCATGAATATTTGTCAAGATCGGATAAGAATGCGTGTTTAACTGAGACAAAATGTAAATACACAGAAGACTGTTACCATTATTGTAGGATTTTAATATGGAGTGGTTTCATAACAACAAAACCATTTGACTGTGTTTGCGTTGGAATCCTATTCACGAGACTCTCATCTGCAAATTCTATGAATAAATCGTTTAATTTATATTTGAAAAGAAGTTAGCAGGCATTATGAATATGAAACAATATAAGTCTTGGGGAATGTCACTATCGTGGTTTTACCCACCTGTAGCCATTTCAATGCAAACTGTGCAGGCCATTGAGTTCTGTTGATTGCGTGGTTTTTTTCAAATCACATTTCCCAAGTCAAACAAGCCCGTGATGCTTCTTCGTAGCACATAGCACGTCTTTCACTATAAAATTTACGCAACTCTCTAAATATGCTTGGTAGACCTATGTTATTTGTTAAAGTTTACTTGGCCTAAATCTAGAATAACTTGCAGATTTCCCGTTCATTAGGAATGATCAACTACATCCTGTAGGAATACTCGCTTTACCAGCATGTTTGTCTTGAAACTGTGTGAACTGGAAGAAAAATCAAGTTTAATGTAGGTCTATTATGTGAGATTAAGAATTAGCCTAAAAGTCCTTCTTGCCTTTGACTTGCTTTCTAAGTAATATCACAGATATACAGATATATCATCTGATATGTAGTAGAATGCTTTCTGAATGTTTGAAGTTTTGTAGAGTTTAAGCTTTATTCGAACAGTCTCTTGGGAGTGTTAACATTGTCCTGTCTGATTCCCAGATGAGTAAATCCTGTAATTATTGAGTAGCAACCCTGAGTACCGTTACTAATATTATTGTAAGATGCTATTGGGTAGTAGTGCTAAGAGATAATATTGAAAAGTCTATTGATACTACAAAACTTCACGACAACTGTTCCCGCTTTTCCTAGTTGCAGTATTGCTAAGAGATGCTATTGGACAACAATGCTAAGAGACATTAATAGGTGAATATTGCGATGATAGTACTACAGCGTTTCACGACAGCTGTTCCCGCTTTTTCGAGCTGCAGTGAATAATATTGCTGAGAGATACTATTGGGCAATAGTAAAAAGAGATAGTAATGGGTTAATAATGTGTTGGTAGCACTACAGAATCTGACTATTGTTCGAAAACGCGGGAACAGCTGTAGCATGCTTAAAGCTTTTTCTTCCGACACTCTTCAGAGTATGAAATGTTGGATAACGACGAAAAGATGAACCGAAATAGATAGCCAGGTGCGGATAGCTACACGTGGCAGGTATTCATCTTGTCAAGTGACTCTATCACACTCAGCCATTCATTTTAGTTCGCCTTTCGGTCGTCCTACGATGCATCTTACTCTGCAGAGTGTCGAACGAAAAAAGCTTTAAGTATGCTAAAAGAATGTTCCCAGTTTTTCGAGCAATAGTGATATTAATGGATACTTTACTAAGAGGTCCATGTCTCTATATCTATATATGTCCAGTCTATATCTATCTAAGCCATAACGGTTATCAAACTGATGAACAATATTACGTAGAGTAATATCAATGAGTACTGGTAGTAAATCATATTACTGATAGATGTTGACTTTGTAATAGTTTTGGGGGCTATTAATGTACGATTGAGGAATGCCAATACTCTACAATATCTCATATAGGAGCAATGTTGTGATTTCAAATTCATCAAGAAGTCATCATAAACTGTCATAATTTGTTTGGCTTTACATGAAGTATTTCCATTCTATTCACAGTTCGTCTGTTTTGCTACATTTTAATGCCATATATTCTATCGAATTTAATGTAATTGGATTACTGCTTTCTTCAGATTAATTGTCGCATTTTTGCATGACGAGATTACGAGTTTGTGCGTTGTGGTTTGGAAATTCACAGATTTCTCCTCCACGAATCTGCTATTCCATCATCTTTTAATCCGGCTGCTTCAGTTTTATTGCTTTGTTGCTGCGTTCTAATTTACGCCATCATTAATTACCATGGCAACTGATCTTTGGATTTTCTCAGAATGGAAAAGTTTAATATCGTCATGTACTACTTGTTCTGATGAAAAATGCGTGGCTTGCATCAGAACTGGAAGAAAACAAATGCTGTATTCTTACATCAACTTTTATTTTCATGCTTCGATTATTTGCTAGCAAATTCTTTGTTCAAAAATATTAGAATCATGGTTATATCAGAGCTATCACAGTAAAATTTTCATCAAAACCTGGAGACTTTGAATTTTTTTCTATAGTAAAGCAAAGAGATTTGGCAAAAGCAGGGAGATCAAGGGAATTATTAGGCGTAGATATGCCTGTATAATATTGTGCTCGGTAAACAGTTTTAGTTGATACAATTGATCATGAAAATTATCTTCAGAGTGATTGATAAAACATCCAGTAGGAACTCTTCCGCAAGTGCATAAACCGGGAAGGTTCCAGGATAAGTCCTTACAACATAAGACTGAATTGCGCAAAATCATCGGAGAGATGATTGAAAATTAATTGTAGAGCCCCAAGAGATCTTCTGAATTTTGTAAGATTTCTTTACAACCAGGAGAAAATTAATAAAACCGGGACACTGATATAGAGGATTCAAAGTGGGGAGTCTCCCGGCAGAACCGGAAGAGCTGACACCTCTATAGAAGCATGTTTACATCTGGATTAAAACATAAAATGGAAGTGCAACAGTGTTTGGTCTCATAGGAATTACTTGCATAATTGTTACATGTGGTGTAATGTTTAGTATAAATTATAATAAATTATATGGTCGGTAGTGGCATGAGAGCTTTTTGTTTTTTTTATTAATAAATTAGACTAAATTTTAGGTTTACGGTTTTCTATGCCGTTAGTAGCTGAAATGGAAATCAGGTCATCTGAGTCTAATTACGAGTATCAGAGTACAAGGTTAGAGGAGTTAGGATAGTCAGGGAGTGGTCACACATTACATGTGGTCTCCATATTAAAGTTATTCTTGCTAATACTGTATCACCAGCCCCTCTTTTAATTCACGTAACCAGATAACATGTAAGTGATGGAGTCACCGATTGAGCGATTCTGTCTGTTTTTGAAGAGATGCATTGCTTTTGCCTTATGATGACTATTAGTACAGATTTGAACACCTACCCCTAATATATCTACAAATGCACCACAAACACTTGCTTTCCCAATATCTAGTTAACAGTAATCTAGTGTAATCTAGTCTTACGAAATCTGCTCTTATCTTATCTAATCTAATCGAATATAATCTTATCTTCAATAAATATAAAGTCAAGGCCGGTTTGCAGATATGACGTGTTACGTATGAGTAATCTAGTGAAATCTATCCCTTAACAGTAGAGGCTCGATTACTCAGAAATGCAGCCGGCCTTATACCGTACACTAATGACATATCATTACACCATTTTTAGCTAGCAGATTAATTTAGCGCCGTCGGCCTGCATTTTTCAGCTCTTATTCAATTCAATTGCTTTATCCTAATGGAAAGAACCCCTACTGTTGGAGCCCATACAGTGCTTTGTAAGGTTTTTGCTAAGTAGGTTTAGCAGGACGAATCGATTTTAATTTTTCTTATCAGATGCAATGAAATGGATTATGACTAATACCATGGCTCGGTTGGGTATTTGTTTTCCTTTATGCCAGTTTCAACCATTTGAACTTCTTCGAACGAATGATAAAACCAACACGGTTGGAGCCTTTCCAATGCATATCTTCCCCTTTTAATTGATCCATAATTTGCTTAGAGTGATCAAGCTATTTTTGTATAATAAAGGTTAATTCTTTTCAATCGAACTAATCCTTACTGGCCTCTTATTGATTGTACCTCTTATTGATTAATGATGTAGATTATCCAGTAACCGTGTAGGCATTAGCAATGGTAGGCTATAGAAGGAATGCGAGTAGGTAGCTACAACAATCTTCTTACTAATCTCTTTTAATTTTCGGCATCTTTCTCTCTTCGACAGAGGCGGGCATGTATAAAACGGGGCCATATTGTCCAGATTCTTTGATCACTTTAGGCCAGAGTTTTTACTGGAAAACATAGAACTGCATATGATTCTCGCGGTTGCTATATTGAGGAATGTTTCTAATAGGCTTAAACAAACGGAACCTGAAGAGCAAGCACTGAAATTTGTTGTCATGCTCATGGGAAATAAACTGTCTATAAAACATTGTGCTTTCATAGAGAGAATCTTTCCCAATAGGCGTACAATGCAATCTGAACATATCTCTGTCTAGAACTGCATACAGGGCTCTTAGAATGGCGTATTTTGCGTAGACGTGCACGTTGAAAAGAACCTTGCATACTGCTGATTTTCAGATGAATCGATATTCCCCCGTTCTAAATATCGATACTTAGTAGGCGAAATAAAACGAAATTGCACTTGACTGTCACAAAAGTCTAAATTGGTCATACAACTTAGATTTGGCAATTTCTTCCATCTCCTCTGAATAGTTTGCTGATTCTTGCCTTTCCTTTCTATTTTAAACTTTTGGTCAAATCTCTTCTCTCCCTAAACATTACCTCCCTCCCTGATCTTAGTTACAAAATTTGGGGCCAACTATGGCAAAGGCAGATCTAGGATTTGGTTTTGGGTGGGGCCAATTTAACATTGTCACTACCGGGCCATTGGCCCTGTAGATCCTCCTCTAGGCCCAGTAAAACAGAAAAATGCAAAGCTATTTTACTCACTGGCTTGAGCCGTATTTTGAAAAATGCTGTGACTTTTCCTTAAAATGTGAACAGTCACAAGTCTGTCTGTTAATTGATTAAGTGGTTCTTAATATAGTTGTAAATTGTTCAGCCTGTAAATAGCTGGTTTTAATTGGCTATATTTAGATTAAGATATTTAACTTTAAAGAATTTAATAAATAAATAAAAGTAGGACATGAGCAAGGATCTATTAGATAATCTCTTTTTGAATATACAAGCCAAAATTAGTTAGAAATAAAACTAGATCCTCATGTGGGCTTGGTGTACTATTAAAATTTCCATAAAAGAAGCTTTGGAGCGAACTCCCAGTCCCTCGGTGACCACCCATCAGTTTTCCAGTGATTCGGTTGATTGCCTAGTCTTGTTGCCACACAGATTTCTGTTGGTTCATGCTATATAATATATTCCTCGCTTTCTAGCCAGATCTATCAAACCTGTCATAATCTTTTACCTGGTCATCTTTCAGGTAATATTTTCTCAGAAATACCTAAAACAACTTCCTCCTTGTTTATGATAGTAACTCATATCATGAAAGTCTTAAGCTTCCGCTGCCCAATATTTGAAATTGTTAAATGTCTTTCAATTTCCTACAGACAATTTGCTTTTGTATCTTGCAAATCTTAATCTTCTTGTGTTCTTTGAAAACATCACATCGCTCATTGTGTCGTTGGTGGCCGATCTGTGGCCTATTTTCATAACAGGAATTGTTGTTAATGGCGACCTGAGGCTTCGAGGTCAGGCTCATTGAAAAGGAGATCGTGGGAAGTTTAGCTGTTAAGTGAGACTTTGTGGCTGTGCTCTGTTCCTGATGTTGTTCGTCGTGGTTTGATAATGATAGGATATTTGAAATGCAAACAGGGCATTTCATATTGGAATAATGGATATCTCAGTGATGATTATCAGTGGCGTAATCGCCGTGGTTGAGATTGGCAAAATCCCAAAAGGCCCATATAGTAGTCCTTTTCCTAGGTCCTGCAATTTTGATAGTATGTACTCCATAGCTGTCTTAATTTGTTATGGAGTTTAATTCTGTTGTAGAGCTTCTTAACAATCCAAAGCGAACTAGAAATTCGAAAGATTTCTTTATCTCCCTTACGCCTAACTTAACTATTCCGACAGTTGTCATTGCTCAAATCTTCCACACTTGATACTGTAAGTCGTAATGCTCCATACACGGTCAGGCAACACTTTTACTAGTCTGATTTTAGAACACAGAACGTGGCCATGATACCAATCAAACACCCCCCCCCCGAATTTAGTCTATATTGAAAAGTTAACTTGGAAGTTGTAATTGATTTCCTTTAGCAATCCCACTCATCAAAGTTTTTATACCATTTATGTCTTCAATTTCAGGGATATCAAGGTTCTTTACTAAAAGTAACTGGAAAAGAGGTATGGAAATTTCATGTTTTTAATGGAATCTTCATTTCGTATCGAGCCTTCAGTCGATGCTAACATTAAAAGACAGAAGTATGACAGGGTGTAGGCTTGGAAGATTCAGTTCTCGCTTCTAAAAGCGATTTTAATTTTCATTTCCTATTTATTTACAGTTGGCTAATTAAATAGCTAATAAACTAATTCAGGTGCTATTATGATTATGCTTAATTATTATGATTATGCTTAATTATTATGATTATGCGTAATTATTTTGATTAAATTATTATGATGGAATAGAATTATTTTTGTTTCGCGTACCGGTCTAGTGTGCCTGGCTCGAGGCATCCACCTGAACTTCCTCATAGACAAATATTAGATCAGCCCTAGCTTTCCACCCACCTGAGGTCATCAAATTGGTGATTAAGAAAAAACTCCATCTCCGCTTTCCAACCCCGAGCCCAAGTTGAATACTTGCCCCAAAACCTTTGGCCTGATAAATGTAGTAACTATAATTTGTAATGAATTAGCCAATCAGGTCCATTTTAATGAAAAGAGAACCAAGCTATTGGATTTTAGCGAGGTATCATAAAAAACGGAACAGATCGGGGTGGAAAGAATTTTTTGAAAATATAGAGAAACAAGGAAAGCTTGCATGTCCCGTTGCACCTTCAATTACAGTGCCAAAACGTTTCCAGTTAGCAATTTCAGAAAACAAGGATGAATACATCAGAAGATACCACGTTGTTTCAAAGTAATGGGAGCAGTGTAACGGACCCTGACAGTAGTGACTGAAGATCGATAGCTAAACATTTCCTCTTACAAGTTTTGGTGACCCAGTTGAATCCCTTCAGGCTGCTTCAAATTTGATGACACTTCTATTAGATTCCCTCCCTCTATCGAACAGTGGATTCTATGTCTATACTGAACTGTTACCCAATAACGGGTATTATGCACACACATATATTTGTTTGCATTGGATTCTCGATGAAACATGTATGGACATGATCTCTCTTCTGCGATTTTAATCTAATCGCTACAAACAGGTCTATTCTTTCGAATTCCCCGTCTATTCTCACAAAAATTTTCCTGTTTGCATTTCTCATGACTTTTCTGATAACTATTCAATGATATATACAATGCATTTGAAAGAAAGGAAATGCAATTAAATGGTAATACAATGCAATTCAATTTTATCACAATACAACGTGTACTAACATGCCGAGCTCACTTTGTCATTAAGGATGAACTTTGAAGACAGTGGAAAGCTGAGATATTATCAATTTTGGCCAAATGTTATGCGGAAGGCTATCGTCTCTGTTTGATCTTGATCGTAAATTTTCAACATTGATTCTCAAAAATGCAGAGGTTCTCTTCCTAGTTGTTTTTTTTATTTTGTTTTTGTTTTGTTTTGTTGTTGTATTGTTCTTCCTAGTTCTATCCACCACTATCACCGTAGCAGTTGACTTGGTTGATGCCCTGGCTTTGGTTTTGGCAAGCAACTTTTATAGGCTATGTTTGAATTATTCCTTAAATAGAATATAGTAATTGTATATGATGCTTTTGCTTTATTCGTATTCAAATGAACGACTGCGAATCCCTCTGACAGCACATCGTGTTGTACAAGTTCTTACTAACTGATTTCAGGTCTGTGAGGACAAGCCAGGAATGCTGTCGTAAGAAGTTAAGGAAAGGGAGTGTATTCTGAACTGCTTCTAAGACCACACTCAAACCACGACCATTTCTTTAGCTCTCCAAATTTAAGCACATATTTAAGCACATATTTAAGCACATATTTAAGCACACATATCACATATAAAGTTGATACTACCAAGCCAAGATCTTGTCAGATTGGCATATGCTCAGTAAAGATTGAGCTTAGCTTCCCAAACTCTCCTCATTATTACCAAGAGTCTGAGCTCCATAGAACTCCTTCCATGGCACCCCCGGGCAAGCCTTTATAGCGTGTTATGGCACATGCTAATTTTTCGTGAATTTTCATTTATCCTAAAGCCAATACAACTCCTTTTTAGCAGATATGGCGAATGCGTTGTCTATGTGAACTCAGGTGACAAAGTGATATCCGATATTTAAGGAATTTCCACATGCTATCTGACTTTTCTAGCCACATTCAGTTACGCTTTTGAATGTAGCTGTCAGCGGACAAATCATTTCAAGATTATGGCCTACCATTACGTTTTCTGAGAACCAATAGCATTCTTAATCTTCACTACGGCTGTTCTTTGTCTACCACTGTGAAGACGCTTAACGCCAAATGGTACCACTCTGCGGCTTTAAATAATCCGAGGGAAGTGGTCGTAATGTTTGCAATATTATTGTTGATGTATGGAAAAACATAAACCCATTATCTTGCACAATGCAGGCCGACCTACACCAAAGCATTCAATAGTTACACCACTATCTTATTGGTTCTATTTATATGGCTATGCATTGTCGGTGTGTCAAGGAGCCGTTTAAGGGCCTCCCACGCAAAGCAATGTCCTGGTTGGCACCACGGTTGGCCGTAATTGAATAAGGGTGGCCTGGAAATAAAGCAAAATCGAGCAAATATTTATGGAGCATGAAATTGGGTTTAGAATTTGTAAGATATCAGAATGGATATTAGATTCGCGAAGAAAGTATTCTTAAAAATTTCTCATTATGGCAGTGATGTGACAACCAGGGGTGTGTCGAAAATGGAGTTGTATAAGGTCCCTTCTTCCTGCAGACGCCATTGTTACTGTTTTATCTTGTCAGTAAAAGTTAGTACTTTGATCATGACTTGCAGAGTCCAGAAAAAGTCATGGCTCCGCGGTTCTGAGCCAGAGGAAAATTTTGCTCTTTATGTCGTATTTGAGGAAGGTTTTGAAATTTGTATCAACAATCCAGTTTCAGCAAAGTTTTCATATTATGCGACATCGACTATGAAAGACATAGCCCATTTACAGTTAAAGCTTCCGAGACATACCCAATATAGAGTTCAAAAACTTCGGCTAGTTTTGATAGTCTTAAAGGAGGAAGGTTTATGATGAAGATTTGACAGCCGGAGGAAGGATGGGTATTTTTCTGGACTCTGATGACTTGTCTGTGATTATGGTGCCTTGATCAATCCTGTTGGTAAATTTCCTTTGCTATACACCCCACTGAAAAGTTCTTAGCCACAGCACTAGTGACGATTGTTTCTGAGACAATCTTCTGATCTGGCTTTAAGCCGAATGCTTCTCCCAACTATTTAGCACCGTCTAACATGATCTTCACGTTTCGACTGCTACATCTTTTAGTTGATCGTTTGCTGCAAGAGTTTTATGAACTCGCAACACAAATTTCTATGGCATTAACCTCAGTATTTTCGCTACCGCATCAGTTGCATTTTGCGGAAATGCACGATGGGTTTGCAGTCTTGGAAGACTGCATAGTGCTGCAACATGATTTGATTAGAAGAATTTAGTTTGAGAGTGGTAGGTAACAACTGATCAACTGTTGAAAATTTTAGAGTTTAAACTGCGTCACAAATCTAACAAGTAATTATTATTTGTATGAATTTTTGAAATAGTAATTGATGGCAAACTATTTGAGAGTTTCATTTCTGATTCTTTTGCAGGGAAAGAAAACCTCGGTGAGTGCGAGCAATTCCCAACCATTATTTATTTTGATACTTGCAAATACAGAATTCCAGACCTTTTCTCTTGAAATTATGGTACAGATTGTTGAAAGAATATTTGAAATAACATATCTCTAAAATATATTGGCCAGATTCATTTCAAAAAATTACTGGTGCCTACTAGAATGCACTCGCTTGACTGTTGACTGTTATCTTGGATGATGGCCTTTGAGTTGCAGATAGTGGCCTGGGAAAAGTAAATTTTAAATATCAAATCATGTGAACAAATTTCTACAAATCAAATCTCGAGGTTATCGCTTATCAGATTTGTTACATGCTCTTGTTAAATTCACCTAGAAGAGACTAGGTAGCGTCAAGAGAGGTTAGGTAGCGTCAAGAGAGGTAAGGTAGTGGTATTCAAGAAAATCTCTAAGGTTAGCAATTAGGTAGTGTTAAGTTTCTAGAATCAGGGAAATCAGGGAAAAATCAGGGAAAATCAGGGAAAAATCAGGGAAAAATCAGGGAAAATCAGGGAAAAATCAGGGAAAAATAAGGGAAAATCAGGGAAAAATCAGGGAAAAATCAGGGAAAATCAGGGAAAAATCAGAGAAATGCGTGTAAACTTAAAAATATCAGGAAAAAATCAGGGAACTCGGCTAATGCTGGAGACAATCAGGGACATATCAGGGAAGTTGTTTGTCTCTGCTTTTTTAATAAATCGATTTCCTAATATGCCTAAAAACTAGGAAGAGAAAATTCTACAAATAATGAACCAATTAAATCATTCAGACATGAATTCTAGTTGCCGCATTCTGAAACAGAGTGTCATTGAAATTAGTTTAAAAGCATGTAACTTAATTGAATTGTTTACAAGCTCATTCTCATGAATTCTTCTTAAGCTTTAAGCTATCATCAAAGTCAGGTGTGCCGTACTTTTCTATAAGCGTTTTCAAAGTAAGCTGACTAACATTAAAATATTTTCAAATGACCAATCCTTTTCAGAACTGTGTACTTATATTTTTCAATATTATAAGACGTTGGTTTTCTTTTTTATGAAGAAGTTAAAGCTCGCTTGTATGCTCGAACAGGCTAAGACTTGCGTTGACAGGCTTGCATTATGATAAGCATAGTGTACGGCATTCGCTTATGATCTATTTTGAATAAGAGAAAGCAGGGTGGAAATCAGGGAAATATCAGGGATAATGACTTCCCCTGATTTGGCAGACACCCTGTATTATCGTTTGTTAAATTTGTTTCAAACAACTAGATATTCTTATTTTCAAAGCTATTTTTTAAGATTCTTTACATTACCAATACTAATCTTTGCTACTTTTAGCCAGTTGCGTTTGTAACATTCGAAACAAGGGCAGAAGGAGAATCGGCGAAGAATTCATTACATGTGAGTATCCGCCTTTGCTAGAATTAATCCCAAGGATAGTATCTCTAACTTGTTACATACTACTGCATATACACATATGAGTATGCTAAGATACACATTTATTTATTCATTAACCTACGTTCTTACTCACTTATTTTCATATTTACATACTTTGTTGCTTAAGTTTTCTCTGATTTATTCATTCACTTACCGGTGAACTACAGAGCATTTCAGTGTCAGCCACTGTTAAAATTGTTAAACATTTTATGGAATTTAAGATGTAAAATCCAATCTAGAGTTTGTTCTTTTATTCGCAATCTCTTTTGTAGCTTTTTTTCAATTTCTCTTGAAATATTTGTTCAGCCTGTCATTGTTCAATAGCTTATGGTATATGCAAGTTTAATAATGGAATATATTGAATGAAGGGTTCCTTACGAAATTACGTACTCGCGTATTTACCTGTTTGTTAACATACTGATATAATTTGCTGATTATGCACATTCACTATCAAAATTGTTGCCATATCAACACATATCATCTCGTTCTGGAACTTCGGTTCCTTTGCCATATATAATCCTGTTATTCTAGACAATGAATAAATTTGTACTCAATACAATGAGCCTGTAATGTTCAAAACACTTTACTTGATGTATATTTGGTTTCAGTGGAATGATCAAATGCAAACAGAATGCCCTATTATTTCGTGTGTTATCACATTACATGCTTACAGCTATCTCTCCCTATCCCAACCTTCATACATATCCCGTAATATCCCGTATCATTCTCTCTCTTCCCCCCCTGTACTTTCCCTTCCCTACTGTACACCTCAATGCAAAATTTCTGTTGCTGGACATTCATCTATTCACTCGAAAAGAGCCACGTTGGCACTAGATCATATTCAGCCATCTTTTATTTGCCTTGTTTACATGTTAGATGTTACTCATTTCTAGCGTAGGCTTGATAATATGCTTGGCTTCCGAACTTTCTCATATTAGAGTATGACGTGCTTTGATTTCCATCTCACTCTTTGTATCGTCTTTGTTAAATATTTCCTCCCAAGAATTTGTTATGTTATACCAGTAACAAATCTTCTAGGTTCATTTGTTAGAAGGATTTCCTTACCCTAGGAACCTTTCACACAGAAGAGTGCAATAAAGCAAACAGGATTAAGGAGATTCTTTCAAAATTGCTTCCATTCTTAGAGCATTAATTTTATTTCAAAGCAGACGCTGTTTTCTCGAAATCCAAACCTTTTCATAGTGCAAAGTCTTTTTATCTTCCACCTTATCACCATCTCTCTTTCAAACAGATGAAAAACAGATTAGTAATCTTTAATCTTTTATCCCCGTTTATTGATTAAAGTACCACTTTCTCCAATATCCACCTGTTTGTAACTAGATATATATCTCATCTGTTACTGTTTTCTTTTCCAGGGGGTTAGATTTGATCCTGAAATGCCAACTACACTGAGGATAGAATTTGCTAAAGCAAATACGAAAGTCACAAAACCAGCCGCATTGAAGCCCTTGACTGTTGGAAAGCCAATAGGACATGGGATTCCATCACCGACCATACAATATAGAGAACCATGTAAGTTGGAGGTTGAAGGTTTGATGCCTCACTTATCGATTCTTCGAATGAAAGAAGCTTAAATGGTTGTCCTCATTTTCAAAATTACAAGCTAGCATTCACATTAACAAGTTAATTACGATATTGGTTTTATGAGCCTACCTCTGAAATGTTTTCATTGCTTTATTAAGTTGAGTCTCAGATTACATTGCAAGTATAATGCTAAATTCCTTGCTACATGACAATTCGTTTGCACTTCTTGACATTTGAAGCCCAATACTCCCATTTTCCCTATCGGTACATCCATTTTGTAGCCATGAATTTAGTCGGAATATATGCTAGGGAACCAAATACCACCTTTAGTAGCGCTGAAGTACAGAAATACGTAGAGGAATAGACAAACTTTTGCTAATTCTGCAAGGCTTTGAGAAGAATCTCGATCGATTGGTGTGCAAATTATACGTATTACTATAGAGCTGGGCTATTCAAGCTACAGCCTGCGGGACAACTGCAGCCCACAATCTAGGTTTCATTGGCTCACAGCAAGGTTTATTAAACACTTCAAACTGCACACATAAGTCCTCATATCATGTGTATCCTAGGCTATATGTTTCGTTGCACCTTTTGGTCGCTATCCGACGTTTTATACACGAGTGTCGGACGAAAAAAGCTTTTGAGTATGTCTAAAACATGGTGCCGCTTTTTCTTGCTGTAGTGAACTTCAAACTTGAAGCTTAATTTACTTTGAATTTAGTAATGCACGGTATATATATATATATATATATATATATATATATATAATATATATATATATATATATATATATATATATATATATATATATATATATATATATATATATATATATATATATATATATATATATATATTATATATATATATATATATATATACATATATAGTGTGCGTGTGTGTGTGTGGTTCGGGTCTATTTTGATTATTCTGTGTTTGGCCCTCACTACGAAAACTTTGGACACCCCTGCAGGTCCCTGCTGTAGAAATTAGAATTTATCCCGTGTAGCTGATTTCTCCACTTTTTGTGAATTTTCAGATGAAATGAATGCAATTTTTCATCAAACACCGGAGTCACCATGGGGACATCAACCAACGTTTGTATTTGTAGTTTTCTTAGTAATCAAAGCCCTTTTCTGGAAAGTTCCTTACAATGTTCAGTAACAGCGTGTGATTATGAAAGCATATCTATGACAAAAATTGATAGGACAAAATGAGATATTTAGAAACAAAGATTGAGCATCTCTACCTATACTTTAATGTTTTGTTTGAAATTAAACTCAATCAGCCGTATTCGAATGTCATTGAAGTACGCAAGATTAAGTTGAATTCCAAACACATATTTCGGTTACAGACAGAAATCCATAATCTTTAATCGACGGTGGATGCCTCGATTTGGTTTATTTTCTTTTGTCGTAGATATACTCTCATATCTAGTATCCTTTGCGCTCTAATAGACTCAAAGGTGCTGTCGCCTAGTAAGGAGTAAAATCTAAATTCCCGATACTCGTATGGGTATTTCTCTGTTGTAAAGAGACCCTTGATGTATTATCATCGATTTCTTTGCTGTTGCAAACAAGAGAGATAGCTAAAGAGTTTTTGCTGTTGCTGTTGTCTGCTGAAATCCATACAACGTTAATGTACGATGCAACGTTTAAGTGTGATGTTGTTTTTAAGCTATTTTTAAAGAGAAAATGTACGTGATGTCGTCTGACAGTAAGGGGAAAAATGTAAAATCTTTGTTGGGTTACTTCATGATAAACACAAAATCAAGACAAGGATCGAACAATTTATGTGGTATTCATAGTATAAACTGTAACCTAAAATAATTGTTTTGTTTTCTATAAAGAAACTCAAGTATACCAAGTTCCAAGTTTTTATGAAGCTTGAGACTTGCAGTGGTAGACTGTGCAGTGGTTTTACTCATTCGTGAATTTCAGCAGTTTTTAGCCCCTTTATCCCTAAAGGCCGCCATATTTGGTTGTCAAGTTTGTAGGCCTACGGCCTCACTGCTCCATGGATTTCCTTCCTTTCTCTTGCATTTTTCATCCTACATGTATTTCATTCCTAAAATTCTCATTTTGCTCACCTTCTCTTTCAGACACTTATTTTCTATGGATATAAATGGAAACCCTACTACACACCTGCCCTTTACACCACAAGGAATGACAACGGTAAGTTGAATGAAATTCCCAGCTGTTATATGGTACTGATCAGTCGTACTCTCCTTAAAATATCGTCTCATTGTGCCATCTAATCAGGTGCACTTTGTCAGAGACATAGTTTGTTACTGCAGAAGCTCGTTGCTGATACAAATATGACCTTGCTGTAAGTCTGGATCATTTTCATATACTATGGTTGGTGTTGTGGAGGATTTCTTACTGTCAAACTAACGATTAAGGCTAGAAGCGTGAGATATCTGCCAGAGAAAGCGACCGATTCGCTGTACAAACATGTTCGATTGCTGACTATCACGTGATTTCTACGGACTTCGACTATTAGAGCTGATTTTAACGACTAGCAGGCCACTTGGCTATCTTCAACTTGATGTACGAGAGAAAGGCAATTGTATGCTTTTTCTGTAATTTATCAGAGCAGTTTGGAAACGTTCTCTACTTAGACTGTTTGTACACGCTTTTTGTAAGGAGCCAATGTACAAGGAACTTTACAGTAGAACGCCGAAATTTAAACTATTAGGCAAAAATCCCTTGGGAAATTTGAAACTGTTTGAGTTGTTTATCATTGTAAACAATGGAGAATTACGTGGCAATTTCCATTCATTGCAGTTAAATCCATTGGTAGCAACTAGTTTTTAGCAACAGTTCAAAGCAAACTTTTGAACGTGACTTTTTCCTGCTTCTATAATATTGTCAAGGCACTAAATGTGCAATGAAAATGAAGATTTGTTAATAATACAAAGTTGTCAAGGAGATCCAGAAATGAGGAGGTTTAAGAATTAGATCTTATGCTGGTTTCTTTATATAAAAAGCGTGCAGGTAGACTGTCATGTGCTGTGCCTCAAGTACTCAAATGCTGTCATGCATGTATGTTGGAAAGCCCTTGCTATTTAAACAGCTTAATATCTTACGGATATAAACTTTGGAGCTCTCGTCTTCCATTCATATCACTGCTTTTGCGAGGATAGTAGGCCATCTATTGCGTAAGTAAACAAGGTGCGCTGATGTGTTGCAAACCGTTTGTGCAAAAGTGCAGTTTATGATTGGGCAACAAACTAGTGACGTAAGTTGCCGATGGTATATTTACAAAAAAATTACTATTTGATAATGTAAACATGTTTACCTGCTTAAATGATAATATTTCATTAATATGATTGTCATTAATTTACAATTCTTTTTCAGTTTGAATTTCCACCGCAGCCCACGTTCATGGTAAATAAATTAAAAATATAAAAATTTAGCTTAGCCTATTAAAAATTATAAACTTAGCTACTAAAATATATAGTGGCTTCTAAATAAGTAATAAAATGACTAGAATGTGAATCATGATCCTGGATCATTGACATGTGATCGTTGATAGCCGAGTAATCGTCTATCATTGGTATGTGATCGGTGGTCCATCGTTAATCAAAGATATATGACAAAAATTGATAACATATAACAAAAGTTGCTAAATTTTCTCTATCAAGAGTGTAGACAAGATCTCGCTAGTAATGCTCATTTAAAGTAGGCAATAACGAAAGATTAAAATTTGCGAATAAAGTGACTTTTATTGATATTGAGCTTGTATTTCATTAGTTTTAAATTTTAGTATGATAGCTACCTTAAGTAATAAGATGTTGCCTGTATTAAATAGAAGTGTATTCTTATCGAATGCTGAAATAACATACAGTACTCATTTGGAAGTTTGAGTGATTTATTGGCAGGTAAAATCAATGCCTAAATTACGTAGGACAAGACATGTTTTTAATTTTGCTCTTTCTTCGGTATCGTATATAGTTTGAAATTAACTAAATACTATAACACAACTATTAGCTATATTTCTTGTTGTCTAATTCCAAATAAATTTGTGAAAGAATATTGCCATAAATTTGCTTCTTTTGAAATTCTCGAATTGATATTCAAAAAGTAAACAAAGATAGAAGTTAATTCTATCGAATGTGACATTTCGATGGTATTGCGGATGGAACTCGTGACGCTGAAATGTTTCCATTCCTCTAGCACTAATCAAAATGTAAGAAATATCGAGATAGTGCATGCACAGTTTTAAATTTATGCGGTTTGTCTTGAGTTCATGGTATATTGAGGGATCTTTGATATTAAAGACAGACAGATTCACATGTAGAAAGCAGTGTTTTGGACTGGGCATGTCGTAGACTTTACTTGGACCAAGAAGGGACAGCATTTTTAATTGTTTATCCATAATACTTTGTGCTTCATCGAATCATTTACAGCATCATAGCATAAACTTGTGCATCTCTTAAACATAGAAGGTCGCTGTATATTTATATACGCAATAAATTGGATATTAGAAGCAATGTATGCTGATGCAACGGAATATCGTAAATATTCAATGAATCATTCATTCATGATACGATAGGTTTTCCAGATGATAAAGTTACTCTATCAGACAGTAATCAGGAGATAATTTTTCTATTAAACTAAGAACTCTGTGGTTGTGATGACGTCATAATCAACGATCCGTACTTGAGTTAAAGTACTGATTAACAATCTAATTTTCCAACCAGGATCACAACTGATTAGGGCCTAATTCTCCTATTAGCACAATTTTACCTCTCTTATTGTGAATAACAAAGCAGCTTGTGTTGAGCTATGGAACTTTGAACTTATACGAACAGTGCTGTATTGATAGAAAAGGTATTTGTCTTATGATTTCGAGGGTCTGACGTTCAAATGGAATAGTGACCCCTTAGAAAACAGCCTTGTTTTTGCACGCTCCTTAGGGATGACTCTAATTTTTTAATTTTGGTCCTTCGTCAGCCAAAACGGCGTATGTAATGAGTCTGTATTATGGTAAAATAAACTGGTCCGTGTTTTCTACTTGATCAGGCACATCACTCACCTTTGGAGCGATTACCAACGTTAGGCCTTGCATTACCTCAAGCAGTAAGTGGATTTTTCGACAGTTGTGCACAACATATTTAGTTGGCCTCCAATTGGCCACATGTATATGCGGTGTGACATGCATATGCCATGTCACGTGTATATACAATGTACACAAAGCACTGTGCACTAGATCGTATGCGCACATTTTTTCAAACACGCATGCGCATATCTTCATACACCGCTTTGTAGGGTCTCTGTAGGAACCACCATCATTTCAATGAATGAATGAATAAACGAATGAATGAATGGATGGATTAATGAATGATTATATTATGGAACGTTTACTGTATTTGCTGTTTCTTGTTTTATTATATTTCACATGTTGTTACTTGTTGCCTCACTGATTGAGTTAAAGCCTTTTTTCAGTATTTGATTGTCTAGGCCTTCGTTTACTGACCTACTTATTGATTCATCAGATAGTGCTATTTTCTTGCTGACAGAAACGGTCGAGAGTTACCATGAATATTTTCCAATGCATTGCGTACCAGGACTTCTCTATAGAAGGAAAATAGCTACATCTTATACTATAATTTGCACTTGATAAATTTTGCTAATCAAGCTTATCACTTTTCATTGCTAACTGATATTTTCTTTTAACTTCTCAGTTATTACTGATACCCGACCTTTGTCATTTGTCCTCTACATTATTACCACTAACTGACCTTCGCTCCTTGATTTTTTTCAATTATGATGGCTACCTGACCGTTGCTATGTAATCTCCTTCTCTTATCAATGTTTTTTTCTGAATGAGATTTCTCTTACTAGCTGTTTAATAGCATTGTTTGGAAAGACAAGTGTTTTGTGTCTTATTCTGTCGACATAGGTCTGCTATGTGCCTCATCAACAGTGGCACATTATAACAACGCAGAGTTTGAAGGTTCATGACTATCTTCAAAGCATTTTATTTTTGTGTCTTAATTTCCCCTCAATACTTCAGTAAGGTTTTTCCTTCTTGCTTTATTCATGCCATAAAGATTATCCACACCTTGAACCTCTCGCATTGGCAAAACATTGCTTTAGTGGTCTCCTTTACTCCTATGACAAATATAATCCTTTTGACTCAAATTCTCTTTCTATTTATTGTACAGCATCTTCATTCACCAGTCTCACAGCATGCCCCCAACACTTTTATCACGAATACACTTGGTCACGTCAATCATCACGTGGATTTGAATCCCCCGTGCACGACATTATTCGTTGCAAATCTTAGTAGTCGAGCAACTGAAGATGAACTCCAGTCAGTTTTTGGCGGGTAAGTTGTCATCAATATAGTTTTGCTTTTCGTTATCTTACTTTATCAATAACAGAGATAGTGGAGTATGTGGCGATATTAGATATCCAAGTTGTTCTCCGATGAACTCTATTTGTGATATGACATCTTATTACTAGGCTGCTGTTGCTATTATGACCTGGCTGCCGGAGGCAGTTGTGAAGTGAAAGTGAGAAAAAATGAATGACTCATACGTATCTTGCTCGGGTCACTCGTTTTCGTTCAGAAACTGTCTTGTTTGTGAGGATTAACTAAAAAGTTTTAGATGACTTTACTTTTGCTATGAGTGAAATAAATTATTTATGCTGATAATTTGATGATCTTGATTATATTGCATGCTTCTCCAGGATGCCCGGATTTCGACGTTTAAAAATCCTTAGGAATAAAAATACAACTCCAGTGTCGTTTGTCGAGTTTATTGATGTTGTAACAGCAATGCAAGCTAGACAGTTATTGAATGGGTGAGTATTGTTATCGTTTTTAGTGGGTTCATTTCATTTTCACTTTCATTTTCAATGAATTCATTTCAAATATGTAAGGAGAGTAATCCTTCAGCATTTCTGATTTTGAATAGGCCTTCCATTGCAAAATTTCCAAGTCTAAAATATACTTTCAAGATTACTATGTTATCACAGTTCCAACAGCTATATGCAACTAAACTTTCTAAAGTAGTGAAACTAAAGTCGTGTGATAAAAGTAATAGTTTGCTATATATTGTTGAGATTGTCACGTATCTCTAAATTAAATAACTTAGAGAGATTTTGTTTAATACCAATACAGATTTGTCCTTAAATATTCAATGATTTCAGATGCTTTTAGACGTTCCAGATGAATGATAGCCGCATGATATTAATAACAATTGAAATTAGCATTTTGCTTACATCTTTCAACATGGTAATAGTGAAGTACGAGAACTTCAAAAGACAATATTTAAACTCATTTATCTCAAGTATTCTAGATAATAGTAAATTCGTTCCATTGTTATTTTTGAAAACTGTCCTTAATATCTGTTGACTTAAATATGTCCCCCTAAGCGCAGATAAGTGTCGAAGAGCCAGATGTGGTTCGAGAGGCACGGTTTGCACACCTGGCATAGACCGAGACATTTTTTCAACTTGCTATTGAAAATAGCAATTTAAATCGTGAAGGTTGGTATGCATTAGATCTCAAATGATCGGCATTGTTTAAGAGAACTTGTATACAGTGCAAATCATTAGGCATTTATGTATTCTTTCGCAGGCACCTTTTAAGATCATCTGAAGCTGGTGGAATGCGAATAGAATTTGCAAAAAATAAAATGGTAAGCGAGGTGAGTTTATACTGGACTTACCATGGCCTGCAACCATTAATATGTCATGCCAGTGAAGTAGATCTCATTTAGTAGTGGGAGCCAGATGGTGCCTTTTGGGAAGCACCATACTTTTGTTGATATGTGTTTGAATTGGTATACTAGGGACAGGCTTTTTGAATTGGGATGAATCGCCCAATAACTGGTTGTTTTGTGGTAAGATCTTCAAGTAAAAGCGATTCTTGATGCCTTAACACTGATCAAATAACAACAGGAATAACATCATTCGTGATTCCACTGCAGTTGAACATTTGCTAGAAAATGCAATATTAACTATGTGGGACTTTGCGTTAATTTGCAATAATGAAAATGACTACGAAAACCTATGGGGGTGGGAAAGTAAAATTGATGAACATTGCTTGATCCCTGCTCCTTCGTGTGACCATTTCTTCAATGCCACGCTACTTTCGGACAGTTAGGCCTACTTTATATATGCAAACTTCATTCAAACTACCATATAGCTTATTTTTTTGTTGTTGTTGCTTTGTAGAGTCAGTTATTTACCATTCTGCACAGCTAGTTACGACTGTGACGTACAAACAATGTCTTCTCCCTAGGGCATGACCATGCTGTTGCCTCGACAAGAAATTATGACTGAAAGCTGAGCTTTGTAGTCATGCGTATGTCACGTGACATGTAATTATAAAATCTAATTTATTGGACTCGTTTTGGTGTTACTTACGTCATTAACATTGTAATTACGTCAGTAATATTATATATTATCACTCTTTGTTTACTTTACTGTTGTTAATAATATTTTACAAATACTCATTTCTTTTGATGATGATACTATAGCTTTTGTTTTGAATCCTAACTAGCATGCATTGCAAATATCGTACCTAGCACATCTACCATGATAAATTTCTTCCTTCATTTAACATGCATGACAAAATTTCCGTTTGAAAGCATATCATCTTTAATTACATCTAACATTGTGCTATTTTATCGGCTTTGCCCAATTATCTGATGAGTTTTGGTTGAAGATTTTTCATGATAAAACAATTACTATACGGCTTGTTGTCGATTAGGTCCGAACTTGAAGAAAACTATTAACATTTTGATGTTTGCTGAAAGGAGTAAAATGTTTATGTTTTGAGTATGTGACTTTATTGGGTTTTGTGATAAGAGACAGTTAAAGTAGTCATTCTATGGCGGAGAAACTATGTAGATAAGTATTCATGCCACTTAGTGTAATGTTCAACGCTAGGTTTCTAGCAGCCTTTAAACCTCCTTCACAGTGGTCATCCATTTCGATATATTCGATTTTAAGTTTGCCTCCTTCATTTAGAAATCTCGTCTTTTATTTATACCAGTCCTTATGAATCCAGTGCGCCATCACAGTAGTTACTGATTTTCGTTTCCAATGAGTCGATCTAGCATAGCGCTGGTTGATAATTAGGTTATATTCTCATGAAAACCTGGCCGTTAGCTCATGCTATTTTCCAGTATAGATTGCAAAATTATTGACATTGCTCCTTCGCAGTGTTGCAATGCATGCTTGTTAGCAGTATGGCAATGGATGCATTTGCAAATATAAGTATAAAATGTTGGATCAGCTATGAGTACCTTTTGATATTATGCCGATTGACGACCCATTCTATATAACCCTCATTCAGAAATCATCAAATATCATATTTATCTCTTTACTATCATTATTCAACTTTCTATCAGGTTTCATTAATCTCACACGTCTTTTTATTGTTCATATTTGATTCCTCTTTTTAAGAATGTTGCTTTTGTAGAATTTTGAAATTTGCTTCCTTAACTATTTGACATTACGAGGAATTCGTAATTTCTACTTTAGGTAAAGCTATTTGTTAACATCATTCATTTGGCTATTTTTTATCAGTAGATATATAAAAGTTTCTGAAATAAGCTTTAGTTGACACAACTGAAATCGTTGCACCCCGAGTATAATAGAGTTGTCGAAATTTCTCACAAAATCGAAGCTCTTGTCGTCATATCTTCTGTGGTAAATCGTTGCACTTCGGATTAATTAGCAACGAGAAGCCTCAATTGTCTTATTTTGATGAATAGATGTGTTTTAACTGTGTTATATTATTTGCAAGTGCATCCATTATAGTTTGAAAAATCCTTAGGTTTTTAAGAAGTTTTTTTTTCGAATTTCATCCTTTGTGAAGTATTTTGAAACGTGAATTATGCGTACATCCAATTGTCTGAAAATGACGTTGATGCAAAGTTGCAGCTTGTTTTTCTTGACTACTCGTTATGCATTGGGAGGGGGGCTGAAAATTAAGAATATTTTGGCCACAGCCAAGGAATAGTTTGTTGTTCCTTACTGTGTACATCAAGATATGTATGAGCATTCGTGATTATGCATAAATACAATTTATGCCCTCGGACTGTCTGGAAATTTTACTATAATTAAGCTGGATTTTCACTACATCTGAAAACTAGTAAACAACTTTGAGGAAATTTCCTGTTAAGGCATTTACTTTCTGATTGTGCAACTAGGCACAAATCCATATTGTTCAAGATTGCTAAGACTTTCGTAAAATTTGGGCCCTATAGTTCCCTGCCAACTTCGTATTTTTTGTGCCAAGACGAAACGAACATCTTCAACTCTCTCTTCTGGATAAAAGGTTTAAATGTTGTCAAGCACCCACACTTAGTACATTAGGCTTGCTATAGAAAGGTTCCTCTAGTTTTTACGTATAATTAATTGGTCTTTGTCTCTAGTGAACAGGGTGAAACCCGGATGAACAGCAAGACTAAGCTTTCAAACCAATCTACGAAAAACCTTTCATTTATATTTCTTGCAACATCTTCGTTGATGCCCCTAGATGTGTAAGAACTCCAGAATTAGTATCTTATAATTTCGCTGGCTATTATGAGAAATTGTATGCAGAGGGTTCAAAAGAGTGCTAAAAGTGTGCGGAGCAATTCAGCGGAGCAACTGAGAATTGTTTTTGTTTGGCAGAAAGTCAGTTTTAGCTAAGTATTGACATAGTTTCTTATTGTGAATCCCAGATATCTTCTTAATCTCCGCGTGTCAAAGCCTTACAGGACTACAAATGGTATTAACAAGATATAAAGCAGCTTTTGAGGTGCTGTTAAATGTTGGTGGATGAAAGCCTCCTCTTGAGACTAAAAGTCAAGAGTTCTACATCAAAAACGTGATTTCCTTTGTTCCAATGTGGCGTGATACTTCTTTCTCAAAAATGTGCACCGAGATCCCAATTGGCAAGAGTTCCTTTTAATTTGTTGTGAAGAGCCCATTATGATTTGACACGTCGCCATTGAATTAAGCTCTTTCTATTGGTGTCGTTTATTGAATATACGTGCTTTTACTGCAGTTAGTAAGCTATGTATTTCAGTTCTGTGAGGGGCCTATTGGTTCTTGAACTGAGAGCAGATACATGTGTCGGGCAGTATCTTAGCTATCATTGTAAACAATATGCTGAGTGCCAATGATTGAATCACGAAGAGTGATATCCCGGTTGATTTTCGTACCATGCTGCAGAGAACTTTGGCGCACAGACCTCAGATCATTAGTGGTATGTACATGTTTTCAATGAATTTACAAGCTAAAATTCTTGCTTAATTACATAATCTTCAACTGTAGCTGAATACCATCGATAAAATATTCATATACAGGTGCAGCTTTCTCAAGCATAAAATCATTTGCTTATGTCAACTATCGCATAAGGTTTTCAGTTATCCTGACGGCCATTTTACCTCAAGGCCTGTTATTGTTGCATGGTACATGTCGCTGAACCCCTGAAGCAAGAGGGAATCAGTTGGAAAATCTAATATAATCTCGTCAAAGTGCTTCACACATCATATGCTCCTCCTCTTATATATGAAACATAAACAGCAAAACAGTTCTTTACGCAAGTAAGTCAAAGTTCACTTTTACCATGATTAAAATATGGATTAACCTATGGGTTTCTTCATTCGTCTAGTCTCTATCGTTCTACAGTGAAATTCATGTTTTGCAAATAATTATAACTAGAAGCAAGATGTTTTATTTTCAACTTGAATTGAATACCAAAGACAAACGTTTTTATTAAAGATTGCTCTATAAAGTTGAATTACTGACCTTACAAACAATCTAATGGTCTGTTGGTATTACAAAAATTCAGCATAGCACGACAAAATGGAAATATTCTATTGCATCCTGTATAATACACGTGATTTTTATGAGAAAACCACTTTCTTGTCTAAGCCTCGATTTTCTTTAACTGTTCCTGGACTTGAGGCTGAGATTTTCTTAACTTTGATTGGAGCAAACTGGTTAAAAAGAGGCTATCATTAATTTGTATGAAAAAGTTTGATCTTTGTTAACCAAGACTGTCAAAGACAAGTTTCGTTCGATCTTTGTAAGGGAGCTTGCATGGAATGAGCTAATACCGATTTCTAGCATATACAAATGGTGAACTTTGAGCCTCGTGAATTTCCTAGCATTTTCCTAAGATTTTCGCCGTTTGAGTTTCATTTTCTTCTAAACATTTTCTTATAAAAAGGTGTACTTCCCCTTGTTTGTGTGATAGTGCAAGCAGTAAAAACAGTTAAATAAAAAGCGATGCCGAGAGTAAATGGAAAAACTGTCCTATTTTAATCTTTGGAAAATGTATGAAACATATACACCACGGTATGCGATTTATTATATTTAGTTTCTTTTGAAGTATTTGCTCGGTTGACACCACTGAGCCTAAAGAAAAGGACTTCTGTATTTTTGTTCAATGGCTAACACTTTTATCAATCAGCCGTGAAACACTCTCAGCTACGGGATTTTTACGCTGTATTTGACTTACTGACTTATGGAGCCACCTTATCATAAGGGATGAGTTTTAAGCCTCCTTGTCCTGATGAAAGCCTCAATATCATGCAGTCGGACTGGTTCTTATTACTGCATATACTAGGGCGCTGTCCTAAAGTGTGCAGCAGACCGGGATTGTCTGGATTCAAAATTTCTAATTGCTTTGATATAATGTTGTTTAATTTTCATTTTAAACGGGGGAGCGGGTTTTCTCTCTCGATCAGTTTACCTACTTAGAGAACTCCTCCTTCTCTTCAAATCAATCTATTGCATATACAGTTTTGTATGATTTGTGTTACACTTTGTAGTTTATAATATATTTAATTAAGTTGTATATAAAGTATATTGAAAACTCTTGAAAATGAAGACATGAAATTGGTTCCCTAAAATTTTGATGGGAAAATGTTGAGCTGACAAATTGCTTCATGCTAAAAAGATGGGTTAATAAGCTTTTAAAATAAAATAAACTTCCAAGGAAATATCTATCATCATTCGCTACCATCTGCTCGTTCTCAATGCTTTCTTCATCTTCTACCATCGAGGTATAATCTGAATTTCTCATCTTTGCCTTCAAAAAGTTGCTAGTCAGAAAATTTAGGAGCTAAGAGATTCTATTTGAAGGTACATCGGGGCCTAGTAATCTGTTCTTCTCTCTTGCATTGTGTTACATAAATTTCAATGTGAGCTGAGAAGTCCCTTCCATTCTGTTCTGTTTCATACTGTATAGCGCTTCTTGAATAGTTATGAAGAAACACGTTTTATAACATGAGATTTACCAGAGAAAGGATAATCATTGAAAGGGGTATTAGCAAATAATATAACTCGTGGTCATATTCTACTCAGAACTAGCAGACAATATTATAGGACTATCATAGGAAAATCGATATTGAACTCAATGAACGTAACTTGATTGATTGCAATGAAGTTTACTGCAATAAAACTGATTGGCTTTCAATTGTAAAGGAGGTTTATTTTTTGTTAATTTTCTTCGGGAATAATTTAAGAATCTACAATTTTTTCAAGTTTTAGCATTTTGGCAGTAGCATATTGCTTCCTTTGCCAAATTTGTCAAGAAAACTGCCAATGGAGTTGTTTTGGCGTTTGCAAAGTGCGTAATACATTTCTTCCCAGTGGTAGCATGATGACATAATATCCGTTAAAACTGAGATTTCGATTTCAATGAACACTTTTCGTCCCCCCTCCTCCCCCCAAAGTGACGGCAATACCTAACTCTTATATGCTTGGCTGGATCTGTTTGGAGGGCAAAACAAGCCTTATAAAATGGAGAAAGACAAAATTTCAAGTATGATATGTGCTAGCTTGTATGGAGATTTTGTAGACAACAGAAAGTGCGAGGACCGAAAAATTGCTCCAGAACTTCAGGCAATCATTGCATGTTTAGTTTTCTAAGTCTCATTGTACTTCGTCACTTTTACGGTTTGATGGAAAACTAACTTCTGATTCTAACAAATGCCTTCTCTTTTAAAAACACACACCCTATTCTGCGGGCTTTTACACGGTGAATTTGGGAACTATTGATCGATGTGCTTTCAAATTGTATGAAAAAACCAAATCTGAGAGCAAGATGACTTATTGCAGATCCAGATCCAATTCTAGTGTCTTTCTCTAACGTGGGGTATTGAGATGTGCTCTGAAATTTGCAATGATCTCTAGACACATTCATGATAGGCCAGGTAAACTTGAAACTCTTTTGAAGTTTGGAATTATGGGTAACAGGTCGATTACAGTGGGTATTTCTTTCAAATTTGCTAGTCAAGGAAAGCTTTAGGCAAATTTCGAACAAATCGCAACATATCTGTCAGGCAGAGTAAATAATAAAAACATCTATTACATTGCCTGGTAAAACTACTGTTAAATGGAAAGTTCCTACTAGACAGGCATGACATATATTCCCATAACAAATAAGGAATCTAGCATACCTATTTTATGTCCCATAAGAAAGAAGAATTTAGCAAAGAACTACAAATTCATCAGATTAAATACTTATAAAGAGTATTATGCTGCGATGTATCTTGCAACATTCAAAGTTATACAATCGTCCATTTATTTATTTATGCGTTCTGATAAAGGCAAGATCCATTCTCACATAGCACACATTACTAGCAAATTCCAAATGTAAACAACAACAACAACTGTCTTCAGTAATTTGCATTTCCATCATTATTATCATCATCAAAAGGATCGCGTCTTGTCGGCCGATATGTCCTCTTGAAATCTTCATCAAACATATCAAGGTCATAGCTGTCACGGATAACACCCTGGAAAGATACGGGGAAATGTGAATAACAGCTGAAATTCAATTCCGGAAGGTTGAAATTGGTTTCATGCGCAAGTAAAATCATGTCACCCTTAGATCGACAATTTCCATAGTAACACCGTAAATAAAGACATGGAAAATAGAACTGAGGGTTTATGACATTCCATTTGCCAGCAATTAAACACTTCAAATCTTTGCAATAACTTGGAACATATAACAGACAACTATTATTAAATATGCTTGCATATAAGAAAAGTAAATGCTATTGATGACATATAGTGAAAACATCGTTAATATTCAGGAAAATGCAATAAAATAACGCAGAAATACTACAAGAGGTTTAAAGGGTACAATAGTGTGCCTAAGAAGGAGTCATATTATGTAGGATATTGCTAGAATATACTTGAGTATCACGATAGGTACCATTCATTCACAATAATATATAAATAACCCCACAAAATCTGATTTGTATCTCACCTTTGGTAAGTATCCGACCAATTTTGCGGCATGCTCTTGGAGGAGTCGTTGTCTTTCTTCTTCAATAATCTGCCTCTTGAATGCTTCCATTCTCTCAAGCTCCATTTGTTCTTGCTTTTCACGCTCCTGAAATGCGAACACGAACATGAGCAAGAAATCACAAACATGTCTGTAATCCCCGGTACTAATAGTCAGTTGCAAAAAGACAGTTGGCTGTTCGATATGGATACACACTCACTAACAAGCTTAAATTCGTTTCATCTATTTGCGCCTTTCAAAATCACATAATTCGTTTAACTACAGGTTTTCTACTATGCAATCCATTGCTTTCATTAAATAATAACGCGTCCTAAATAACATTTACGTACAGTTGTGCAAACAAAGCTAGTGAAATTCGGCGTTCACTTTATATATACTGTACTGCTTTTGAAACCCCTACTTTAAAGCCAATTGACAAGGTAACAAAGAAGCACATGAATCAATGGACATGATATCTAGATAATTATGATAATATTATAATACATAACCAGAATAATTAGGGATGCAAAATTATATCCAATTACCTTATCCATCTGATGCTGCCTCCTACGTTCTTCGATCAGATTCTCAACTGCTCTCTTGTGTTCCTGTTGTTTCATCCTCCTTCGCTGAGCGTTCATTTGCTCTATTCGATCATCCTCCGCGAATTTCGCCAGCATCTAATCAAACGATGAACTCATCAATAATCAACATAACTCACAAAATTCTACAATTCATTTATGCCAAGACAAAGGTATATAGGACAAATTTCAAAATGTTGAGGCCCGAGAGCTCGATTGGCAGAGAGCGCTCAACGCAGAAATTGGGGGTGGAGGAACTCAACTCACTGTGACTCATATCTGTCATTAAATAGATTAAATAGCCAGGAATATTATAGACAAAACAAACACGCATTCTTGATAATAATATGAATATAGATTAATGTGAGAAAATTAGCAAAACTGAAGATAAAAACCTGTCTTCTGAAATCTTCTTCTTCTTCCTTTTCGGCTTCCTTTTTTCTCTGCTTCATTTCCATCTGCTGCCGACTGACTTCTTGAAGATCAAGTCTTTGTTGGATACGCTGCCTGAGAAGAGCCTATGCGTAGGAGAGAATCAAATTTCAAAATAATGGGATATGCCTTGATAATCCAAGCAGTTATTGGATAGTCGACACGTGATTAGAGACAAAATGCAAAATGACCTTGATAATCGAAAAGGGTAATGTATGGGAAGAGAAAGCAAGGCAAAGACACGGTGGAAAATCGAACGACCCGGGTAGTAGACACACGGTTATTATACATACATGATCAGAACCAAGGTAAAAACACATGTTCAAGTCAATTAGGCAGATTTGACGTATACAAGAGTTCTTGTCTTCCATTACATACGATTTGATGACATAACTGTTTAACTGACATGACGAACCCAGCAACAGCACAGTCAGTACTGATGATGAGCCCATTCAAGAACCTTAAACTGAACGGGTATTTTTAAACAAGAGCGTTTTAACTTCACGTCCAATTGAACTAAAGCAAGCTTAGGTGTTTATAGTGTATGCTGCAAGAATTAGCACAATAAGTGCTATCTGTTTGCTAAGACATTGCCATGGAACAATACCTCTTATAACTTCGTCCACTTGCTGTGAAAATGTTTTCAGCGGTAATTGCATGTATAGTTTGCTAGGTCCAAATGAAATTTGGTTTCTTTGACCTTGTTTTAAATTTCTAAACAGTTAAATGCCACGTAGGCTAAAGTATGAAAAATTTGAAATTTAATGTAAACAGTAAATGTTACTTACAGCTTCTTTTTGCCTTTCCATTTCCTCTTGCTCTTCCATATAAAGCTCAGTTCTTATTCTGATAAGAATAATAATGGACCGAATGATACAGAAATACATAATAATCAAAGAATAAATTATAATACTAAATGAATAATTTAAAATTCTCACGATTTCAAAGGATAGTAATTTTGCTACAAACATACCCGCAGAAATAATGCTGTCTCACAGAATGTCATTCCAATTAATGAGAAGTTTAAAACAACAAGTGTCCCCAGTAAGGATTAGATTATTCAAACCGGACGTAGTCTGCCTCATCACATCATAATAATGACTCTTTTCGTTGAGATTAAATTGAACCAACCAGTTAAAGTTGCTTTTCGTATAGATAGGTGTACCCTAGCATACTTTAGACGCGAAAGTAAAAGTCACACATTTTCAGCCCTTTGTCAGTAACTAGATATTTATATGAATGAATTTTTCTTTTATGTTTTTCATCTCGTCTAATCTGTGATTCTCATAGATTTTTTAAACATTTTACTTATCTTTATGATATGTTTTTCTTTCTAATGCTTTATAGAGCACCTTGAAAATCGGTTATACATTAAGAGGAAGCCTGTGACTCGATGTGCTTTTTCTTAAGATGAAATGATAAAATACACATGTAATATGCTTATTTTGTAACTCAAGATGATTGAGGATTCAGTCGAAACATATCTTATAAGTTGAAATCCATGGTCATCTCTTTAAAGTTGATCTATAATAAAATGAAATTATAAAGCACTGCAAATGCAATAAGACAAACCTTTCCATTTCTTCAATTGCAGCTTGCTTCTTAGAAAGTTCTTTAGAAAGCTGCAAAGTATTATTACCAAAATATTAACAGGCATCATACTACTTAGAAATTAATATTTACATTGTTCTGCGAATATTATTCAAATTCAGTGTCGTAAAGAATTCACTTAAGTTACGCAAGAGAGCTTCGATGTCTCCTCTTAAGAAGGACCAATAAAATGGCTTAACAACATCGAATATCAAATGATGATAACCCTTCAGCCATTTCTGACTATAACGGAGAGAAATGAAATGGATAAAAGATAATTCCAAAATTAAACCTGAAGATATTGATAGTATTATAATTTGATATCTGAAATACTAAACGAAGTAAAAGACGTGATAAATTTGATATCTGTTGCATATTATGGTTTAGCAACAAACACTCGATATTCATGAACTGAATAATGTCTGGCTATTGCTAACTGCAAAATATGGTTATTTGCAGGTGTCTATTCCTATTCGTCTATGTTATAGTCACCGGGTAGTCATAGCTACTGTTCCTCGTGGTATCATTTAAACACATATTATTCAATTGACTGGCTTTTACTAATGGACACCTCGCAACGGGCTTATTTGGCTAGGAAGAGGGAAATAAATAGGATACTATGAGAGATAGAGAAATAAACAGAGTGTATGTAAAGATTGATAAGACCAGGAGTTTCTCAACATGAAAAGATAGACAATTTGGGACTCTGAGAAATCTTTGGGAGGTTCTGGGATGATCTTGGGACGGCAAAGGGCCGATAATAGTAAAAATGCGAATATACCAACAGTTCTGAAGGTCATCTATTCCAAAATTTGACGAAAATAAAGCTTATCAAATCTGTCTGCGCAAGTTTAATAATCAAATTAGAAATGCTCAATGCAATGACGTAATGTAATACCTTATCCTCAAAAGGTAGTGGAAGAGTGATATGTAACTTTTACAGAATGAAGAAAGTGACCGAGTCTCTCTTGATAATTTTGTTCAGAATGATTCAGTTTTAGCACATTGGTTAATAAACAATCAACTGAACAGAAGCCATCAAGGTCTAGTTGGCTCAAATATGTTCAAAATATGCCAAAGGATGAGCTGGAGTGCCTACCAAAAAAGTCTTAGAACACTTACAGTACTTCTCGACTGATCTCCCAATCCCGCTAAAAGAATGTTGAGTTCTATATGCTTTGCTTGCGGCAAAAAGTTGATTCCCTCTCAAATAACACTCAGACAGCTAAGTCTTTATCTCAACAACGTTTCAAGGGGAGGTCCCTCACGGGAATCACTAGTTTCCAATTTTGATTGGAAACTCGCAATTGCCAAATGAAATGCATTTTCTCAATGGATGTTCTAAGAAGACCCCTTAGTGATTGAGTTATTGAGTGAAGTGATAGAGGATGATTGAGTGATTGACTGAAATGATTGAGGATGATTGAGTAATTGACTGAAATGATTGAGGATGATTGAGTGATTGACTGAAATGATTGAGGATGCCTTCTTGCCAGATGGCATGCACTCTACCAACTAGAGTGATCGAGTTTACGTGGGAGTCCTTCCATGATGTATGCAATGATATCATATCAGTTATTTTCTCAATAACTCTATAAAGCAACATATTGCCGCTGTTGAAATCAAGGAAAAAAGTAAGCAAAACAGACACTCTCAGTGTTGTTCAAAGCAGCAACGGATGGTTTTATCTGAGTGGAACTATGACCAGAAACCAATAAGATATTCGAGCACAAAGTATAAAAATCGGCACTTAATGCATTTTGCAGTATTCAGCACTTGAAAGCACCAAAAACAAAGTCTACTAAGCACCATATATTTTATAGCCTACGGAACAATACCTTGTGATGCACGGCGGACATAGCCTCCTCCTTTTGTTGCTTCACAGCCATCCTCTCTGCCTCTCTCTCTTGCTGATGCTGGGCAAATTCACGGATCTTTCTGTTTTCCTCTTCCATCTGTTCGCGTTCTCGCCTTTTCCACTACAAGAAATATTTCATTCATGGCAAAAGTCCACGTAGGTTAAACAACTTCAGCACTTCTGGGCAGGCCATTGATATTTCTGCACTTACCTATACGAGATCTCAATACAAAGAAGCATATCACAAGGACATAACGATTATTGCAATACAGAAAAGAAAAAAATGGCAACCTATACTGGTATGAAAGGGATACTCGTTCAGTAAATGGCTACCCTCCTTGCTTGCAACAAAATAATACGGCACTATATTTTGTCACTATATTTTGTCGAAACTCTGACAGTCAGATGCACAAGAATGTCTTTATGATATCACTTGTTTCCAATCTCTCTTAAGCAATCGGCAATATTGCAAGGCAGGCTGATCTTTGAGACATTCTTCTAGCCTCTTCTCACAACAACAACAAGCAACAACAAACAACAACAATAAACAGCAACAACAACAAAAGTAGTAGTTAAAATATATACCTCTTCGCGCATCTTTAAGAATTCTTCAACATATTCCTGAGTGGCTTTTTGCTTCTCCAGCTTTGCCTCTATTTCTCTGAAACATCACATTTAATAGTTACTCAGGGAAAATGATTAATGTTTTAAAAAATATACTGTAGTTAGACATAATATCAAATATAAATATTGACGCTCTCTGTATTGATTGCAAAATATTCAAGCGAGTATGCAAAAATTGAAAATTATCAAAGCAGATTCCAACGTGTACACCGAGAAACCAATGCACGGAACTTAATCAACTTAGATACTTATGAGTAAAATCCAGAGGTACATATAAACATCTCATAACGTCATAGGCATAGAATCGGGCTATATCTATTTCAAAATCCCCCAAAAAAGTTCGCTAGGGACAGAGAGTGTAAAGATCTTTGAAAAACTTCTGCCTGAACGCTATCCCATCTCCACCAAGACTACTTATCTCAAATGGCTATCAAAGGCTATCAAATACAATCATCATTATAAAAAGCGTAACCCCATCTGATATTTTCAATACTAGGAAGATGAGATAATTCAGTGAAATGTAGCAAACGAAATCCAGACAAGACAATACTGGGAAAGTTATATACTTTTGATCTTCAGCATAGATCTTCCGGACAATTTCATCAATCATCAGTTTTTCCTTCAAGAATTCCTCGTACTGCTCTTGTTTAGCTTTTTCTTGGTCTCTCAACTGTTTCTCTAACTCTTCTTGGTACTGCAAGTTCTCTTCCCATTGCCGTCTCTCTCGTTCCCTTTCCATCTCTAAAGCCTTCTCGTATTCTTTTTGCATCAGTTCAGTTAGCTCCGCCTCTTGAACCTTCAATGACAAACAGTTTTCGTGGAAATACTTTTACACATATTGATAAGCGTATTCTAGTGAGCTAAGAAAGTTCAGTCCTAGGTTTGTAATACCTGTGAAAGCTCAGTCACATGCCTTTAAATTCCCAGTACTCATGCAAGACAATAATAGCTTTTACTTTACTTGCATAAATTTTCTGTGGTAACCGATGTATTAGAGTGTTATGTTTGTGTAGTGTGTGTGTGTGTATCTGTCTGTCTGTCTGTCTGTCTGTCTGTCTGTCTGTCTGTCTGTCTGTCTGTCTGTCTGTCTGTCTGTCTGTCTGTTAAACACTGTAATCTTACGTAAGTTCGATTATTATTGCAAATAAAGCATTAAGAAAGTTTATGGAAATTATGAAGAAGCTTAGAAAATGTCAGTGCTGGATGAAAAACTTTTCTTGTGAAACAAAAACCTATATCAGTGTACGCTACTAAGTGACACGGAGCCTGAACGAGGACATAGCAAACTTTCATCGACCTTAGTGTCAAAAAAATCGTTTAACACCGGCTTCTCTCAGGTCCCTCGAAGCGCCCAGGGGGGACATAGCTCATGGTGACTCTTAATCGGATTGAGTGATCTTGGAGGAGGATATCTCAATTGCATATAGTGATCTTAATATAAGAATGAGAAACGAATTCCGATAGCTTAATAGCATCTGGTTTCGAGCACCAAAGCTCTACATCTTGACAGAAAGTATTGACTCAAAATAAAGACATTAGATTAAGTAACTGCTGGAAGTTGTAAGTATCTTAGTGCAAAACAATAGATTTAATCAGTCTGCAAAAATCGTTTTTGAAATACAGCTGTGAACACTGTGAAATACACCCTTTAAAAATCACAATATTTATTGTACATAATCGAAAAGACACATTTGAATCAAGGAGTTTTGTATTGAAATCGCACAGAGTTTACAGAAATAATTTTAAAACAATACTGATTACTCTCATGGATTCAGTGAATTTAACATGCCAAAATATATACCACTGAATCTATAAATATTTTCCATCAAAAGAACAAAGACGGAATTTCGAAATTTGCGGAGAAAGCCAAGTCAGTTATTCTATGCCTAAAAGCCTAAAAATAAAACTTAAATTGTCAAACTGAGTTCAGTTTCAAGGAAATTCTTGAGTTACAAGCTTCAGATTTTCATTTTCTTTATTTGCATAACATTTACAATTAACACAAAATTTACAGGACAACACTACAGGGAGCATGGAAATACATAAAAACCCTGTGGTGATTACAGATAACAGATGGAGCCAAATCTACAAATAAGCATGCCTATCTGCATAGTATGGCAGCTGCACACACGAGGTAATGATCAAGAAACGAAAATTTAGGCGTAAAAAATTTGGTATTGCGCGCTGACATCCTAGCAGAAATCATGAATCTAATAGTATCATCTTGCCGGTTCTGCAATACTTTGCATACTGGCAAAGAAGAAGCTACAATAAAAATTAACTTAAATACAAAAAAATACAAGAATATATTAACAAGTTGAAGAAATAATACATTTAAAGCGAAAGGAGACCCACACGCTTGGTGGGATGACAAGCTTGCTGGGATGAATATTCAAAGGTATTTTTACTTCCTTATTCAAAACGTTTGAAGACCTGGATATAATCCAAAGCTGTACTGAGAATCTTTGCATTAAATTAAAGTGAACGATTTTCATGGTCATACTTGCTTAGTTTCCGATTTGCAGTAAATGTTGAACTCGTAGGTCAGTAAGACTGATTTTCTAACAAGAGAACAGTCGGATAGGCACGCGGTTATGTGATTCCAACAAAAAAATTGCGGATCAGGATCGATTTTTGCTTTTGTGGTTAATTGGATGTGAGTGTAATGGCCAAGAATTGAAGCTACTTATCGAAAAAGTTCATATTAGTGCACTTCAAAGAACTTGTTTTGGAGTGCTTACATCACATTGGAAATGTATCACAAGAAATTATCACGTACTCAAACCATCAAAAGCAGATGAACGAACCATATCGGATCGGAATTGCGTGTTCCATTATGAAATCTCCAGATATATGTATTGTTCATTGATTATACTTATAGTTAATTTTAAACAAGGTCCGGCGAGCCTTCATCAAATGACCTTTTCCCCTCAACTGCCAGAGAAGCATTAGCACAAGGAGCAAATGACTTGCATAACAGGTTTAAAGAAGGCCCGAAATAGCAGAATCTTATCGACAAGTTGCTTGTAGTTAAGGAAATATAGTCTGAAATATAAGCGATGCATACCTATCCTCGTTTTTTCTTTTAAGTTCATTACATAAAATGAGCAATTTTGTACAAAGAATGATTAGAAGAAAGTTAAAAAACTTTGGAAATTTGAAACAGCATAAATGCACGGGGAAACAGACCTCGAAAGAAAAAATGCTGGAAAGAGAGACAGAGGTCGACAGAAAAGGAAACGTAAGGACTGTATTTCGGAGCATCAGGGAATGTCCGTTGTAAAGGCACGTCAAATTTCAGAATGCAGGACAGCATAAAGCATGGCAGGTTTATACAGCCTCGTCCTGAAAACGGTATGCCTCTGATGATGTAAAAGCTAGGAAATCCAGATTATGGGCTGTTTTCATAACTATCTCTGGTTCATAATTACAATAATCTGCCAATGCAGAGTATTTCAAAGCACATTATTATCTTATGTACTATAGATGGGCAAGAAAATATGACTGCTATAGATGGGCAAGGAAATATGACTGCTATAGATGGGCACGAAAACATGACTGCTATAGATGGGAAAAAAATATGAATACTGCAGATGGGCACGACAATACGAATGCTAGAGTTAGGCAAGACAATATGACTGCTATAGTATGGGCAAAATTATATGATACCTTCTCTTGATGGCTTCTCACCGTCTTCTCGGCTAATTGCGCAGCTCTTTCTCGATTCATATATCCTGCACGCAATTTTGCTTGCAACTCTCTGAGCTCTAAGCTACATAAAAAATCAAATGCCATTGAAGAAATCATTTAGCTTGCGCTAATACAAGATTTGACTTTGAAAAGAGTGGTTTTCAGCATAGATTTAACATCTAATGAGTCATCTCTTAGGGTTATGTTATCGAGCAAGTCAAATGATCATTGACACTACTCAAATCAATCATTCTCTCCTTAAGCTTGATGCAAACAGACATGTGCAGACTTAAATAGCTGAGTATAATTCCTGGTTCTACTAATGCACCTCTAAAGCCCTTATGAATCAGGACATTAAGCAAGACTCGAGCCAAAACTCCTTTCCATGATCTCAATAGCAATAGCAAAACAAAAAGTAGGGAGCTGGAAGCAACATGATTAATATCATATTAAAAGAGGGGGATCATGTAATACTAAGTATAGTTAAGGCAAAGGAATCCCAAAATGAAATAGATGCTGTAACAGGATGTCACTGAAGTCAACAGGTTTCTCCTAAGCGACAATAACTCGCAAACTGGATAGAGAGAAATCATTCTGGAAGAATCCCTAAGCACAGGAGAAAGGACTCTGGTACTTTTATTACAACTCTTTACACGCCCTTCAAATCCAAAATGAGCTATTAGTTCAAATTGACAATTCATCTTTTACAAATAATAGTTCGAGCTTGAAAAAGCATCTAAATTGTTTACAATTATGACTGCTTTGGCCTGGCAGCACATTAATTTCGTATTCAGCCTATAAGTTTCTTTATCAATGGAACTTCAAGAAATGAACTACTCTTCCTATACAACCACTATACAACATACCAAGTACATACCACTGAAATACATCACATACCTATCACAGACAAAAGCTATATGTCACTTACCTATTCTCTCGGATGTGTTGTCTGTTTTTCTCATCTCTTAAAGTCTCAAGCTTGCATCTTTCAAGTTCCTATATAATAAGAGAATTTATCATTTAAACTTATGACAGTTCCTTTAACTGATGCAACACATTTATGCAATACAAGACATTTTCTACACCACTGATAAAAAATACAAAACCAATTATGATTTTGCTTCAATTATGCATGCATCCATGTGTACCTAGATACATACATATGTATATGTATGCATTCATATGCATCAAAATGTATCTGTACAGGCCCGTCGGATCCGGGGGGCTGAGGGGGCTTCAGCCCCCCAATATTTTGCAACTATTTGCTCTTTAAATTTTCGAGAAAACATTGAAAGGCCATACTATAAATTCGCAAAAATATTAACCCCAGTTCAGTTACCAGTTATCCCTTTCAATCATTTATTGCGTGTTCAAAGAACCAATGTATACTTGATCAGGAACGTTAAACAGCATGAGCGAAGAAAGTGAAATCTTGAAAACTGAATATGTTATGCGAAGATGCTGGGAGGGCGTCAGGGTCTGACTTTTGTGTTCCATCAACCTTAAGACACTTCATTGTTGATAGTATTGTTTGGTAATTTGACTATTTGGTAAGCAGATTTTTGGACAATTTTCGAACAGAGATTTGTGTAGCACACAGAGTTAATGTAGGACACAAAAGCACACAAGCATAGGTGATTGAAAAAGAGTGTTAAGAGGATCGTTAAATTTTGTTTTGGCAGTGTTTATGATTTCTTAAGTTGATTGCTGGCGTGTATTGCACGGAGACAGCAGGAAAGTTTTGCTGTCAATGACTGGAAAGTATTCCGTTAGCTTTTTCAGCCACAGGTAATGTTAGTAGATGACTGCAAATACATAGATTCCAGCCAATTTACAACTTCCATTTCAAAAATTGTCTTAATTCTGTAAATAGTAAGTCATCCATTAAAAATGGAAATTTTTATAGCCAGGTTGCTTTTCAGCAATCTAAAGGGCGTGGTCGAACAAAAATTCTCCCGGAGCCTAGTGCAGTTTGCTTTATTCAAAGTCCCCCCCCCCCAATATCAATTTTGTTCTGATGGGCCTGTCTGTATATAACCACTGCTATTTATGCAACTGTACATATACACAGACTGAAATACACATTCTTCTAATAAGTCCATTGTGAACTAAAGGGTGGGAAAGGAGGAGTAATGGGTGATTGGATGGTCATTCTTTAAGTTTTGCTGCTTCAGAGCCTGCTGCCAAGTTAGTAAGATATAATGCAACTGTGCTATATTTTGCAAGAAAAGCTGAGATGAGAGAGAAAACAAGGAAAAGATGAGAGATTGAAATATGGAGAAATGGAAAAGATGCTGGGAGAGTAGGATGATACATATGAAACTGAAAGAATCCCAGTAAAACTTGGAGAGTTAGTTGGTCTGCAAATATAGGTATGGGCGAAACTATTTATGTATGTAAAGCCATGGTCCAGCATACATAACACAAATCCTTGAATTAGCCTCCTTGGGGACTCATTCATTTCTGATATTTTGAATGGTGCTTATTTAAGGGAGGGCTTATTCAAGTGGGGGGAGGCTTAAAAATTACTAAACACTCAATTATCAAGGTTTTATTTGAGGGGGGACAATTCAGGGGTTTATTGTACCAATGTTTTGTCTATCATAGCATACATCAAAATATAGTCTATTTGCAAACAATGCAGCCAACATTAATTGGCTAAGGAAAATTAGCACCTCCATTATAATTAAGATAAAGGCATTATATATGTAGAAAAGCATATATGTGATTAAATCTACAAGAGGTTTTCCTGTTGCTATATATAACATACTATAGTGTGAATGTAGATAACAACCAAGGGAGATAATAGCATCTTTAAAATTACAGTTGTACATACAAAAGCCAGGGGTTTTATAGGTAGATAAGCAAAGTAATGAAATTGTACTAAAAATGGCTGAGATGAAAAGAAGTGTAATCAGAATGAATAAAAACTATCAAATTTTATTGTTTGATAAAACCTCTACAAAGGAAAATCAAGAGTGCCTGGTTAGTTACAGGGAAGTGTGAGGGAAAGAGAAGCCATGATTGAGAATGACAAAGTTATCTTACTTAAGTATGAAAAGAAGAATGGGACTGTTCTTGATATATATGGTAAAAACCACAGAGCACAGATAACTGAGTACCTAAAGGTATAATGGTGATGAATGTCAGAAGACATGACTTATAACAAGATAAAACAGACTATACCATAATGGTTTGAGAAAATGTCATGCCAAAGACACTTAATGTCAATTACCTTTGCTAGCCGCTCTTCTTGCTCTCTCTGTCTTTCAGTCATAACTCTCCTTTCTTCTGCCTGGAGAAATAAAATCACTATTAGTGAATTGTAGATATCACAAATCAAAAAAAGGAAATAAAGTCTAACTGCATAGTACAGACAGTAAAAATGCCAACAATTATCAATGTTGACACAATTATAGCTTCATTACTGCTGCATGACAAAACATATGTGCTAATGCACAAATAACTAAAAGTGGCAAATTTACATATATCTAAGCAATATGATACAAGGCTATATTAGAGAAAATTTCCATAGGAACTTCTATCATCTTCAGTCAAGAATAGCCAAAGATAATTTAAGTTTCTACCAATGAATAAAAACTCAAGTACAAAAAGGAGTTACTATATTAAGGAGTTACTATATGTTTCACTTAACTCCAATTTTCTCTGTACACCATAAAACCAAATTCCTATTAACCATTATAAGCTGAAGATGATGGGGCTCTTATCAAAAACTTCCATAATATAGCTATTGGCTACTCCAACTATATCAAAATAACATACTAAATGTTATTTCTCTTATTAACCTACTTTTGACTGCTTTAAATTTTCATAATAAACAAGGCATATTATTGGACTGTAACTCTTACTATCTTAAGAGCCTCTGCCATTTCTCTTTCCTTCTTTTCTTGTTGCAGCCTCTTCAAAAACCTCTTTGTTTCAACCCTTTCTTCACTGTCCATATTGGCTTCTAAGAGCTTTTCCTGTTCATCAGAATTAAGAAATAAATTCGAGAATACATGTTTCCTTTTTCAGTAGCAATGAATATCACTAGGAATAGAGCAAGCTATCAAAAAGGTTTAATTATATATGATTCCAAAAGAAAAGTCAGTTAAAGTCCATCAGCCTGAAATAAATTTTCATTCCCTATGAGTGCTAGCATAGTTCAATATTTAATATTTGGGGTAGGCTGACAGCTCAATTAAAAATGAACTATAACCTATAAGTGTTGATGTAAAGGGGACTAGCTAACTTCAGTAGGAAGTCCTTCTTGGGCAGTGGCTATACTCCTTGGGGAGAAAATAAAGTCCAGTAAATATGGAGGGTTGAGTATTCACTGAAATATGAAGAAAAAAGAAGATATATTTGAAGATAAACATTTCTTTCATTGCAGTTCCTTGGAACTCATATATTGGTAAACCAGTGAATCAGTCCCATTGATGGTCACAATTTATGTGAAAGAAGTAAATGATTATTCCCATTGCCTCTTTTTACAAAAAGCACAAACAATATCTATGAAATCCATTTGAATACTTCTCCATCAATTTGATTCACAACTTAAATCAAAATATTGCAAGAAAATGCCTGGATGGTAAATGCTATGAGAGCTTTCATGGCTATTGTTTAAGAAAAATGGATTACACTGAAAATACTTGGAACAACAAGTGTTTCCTGAAGATTCCAAAACTTAGACTTGAATTTGCAAAGAAAACTGCACTGCCTATGGTTGCAAAGCTTTACAATGTCCTGCCTTTATAGACAAGAAAGGGACCAAGCTTTAGTCTTTGTTACAATAAACTGAGCACTCTTTTTCTAACATGAACACACTCTTTTTCTATGACTTTATGTTAACATTGGTATTGCACATGTCTACTTGCAACTCTTTTACTTTGTAATTGCATTATTTTTCTTATATAAAACTTAGAAGCAAATGATGAAATGGTCATCCTGTGATGTTTTACATATTTGCACTGTCATTATGATATAGATCTACTATACATAAATGCATTAAGGTGAAATGCTAATTTTCATTGAATATAATGTAGATTCTAAAGAGATGACCTCATACCTTCTGCAAGGATCTCAAAGTTGATTCTCTTTCAATCTCCTTCCTCCTAAAGTCATTTACAGTTCTTTCTTGTTTCAGCCAAGTTGAAGTCTAGGAAAACAAAATGTGGGAAACATGTCAATCGCAATATCAAAGGGGTATCTCTGAATGTGACCATAATATCAAAGGCGTATCTCTGAATGAAGGAAAAAGACACTAATTGTACCCAATGATTCAGTCATGAAATTTTAAGGAAGATGTTGATTTGCCATTGACAGGAAAATCTAAATCAACACAATCCTCCAGTACTTCTCCTAGCAAAACAGTCTATCAACTTTTGTCATAGTGTATGCACAGCATATAATCAAAGCCTGGGTTATTTTACTACACAAAGGAACTAGAGTATTGCATGCAGTGTTTATCCTGTCTTCAACAATACAAAAGATGCTAAAATACTTCAGCTAGATTTTCAAACTATGGTTTCCTCTTCACCATACACTATAATATATATATATATATATATATATATATATATATATATATATATATATATATATATATATATATATATATATATATATATATATATATATATATATATATATATATATATATATATATATATATATATATATATATATATAAGATTTTGTGATACAGCCCTATCAAGTGCATTTTGGCAAACTTTCATTCCTATAGCAAGAAATGTACAGTGAATTAGCTATTTCATATAAACCCTGAACTTCGAAAGCATTCAGATGATAACTAGATATGGCACAAAATTTAAGGAATGAGAGGAAGTGGGTGATGGAAACTGTCAATGAATATCATATGGTAATTAATGTTTGGACAATTGCTTGTAGGAAATGATATTTGTAGATATTTTTCCAAATAGTTGCGTATTTGCTCAATATTCCTGTCTCCTAAAAACTCAATATAAATTAAAAACAAAAAAATTACAATATGTATTTGGAAGCTCCAAGTACACCATTTGCATTGTACGTAGTAAAATACTACACCACTTAAATTAGTTGCAATTTCTGCTTCGTACTCTCAACTTTTTGCCTACTTGTTCACTTGAATCCTAACTAGATTTATCTTGATTCAAAGATTAACGGTTTGAACAGAAGTTGGCTAACTGCAAACGATTTCAATGCAAAATTGACAAATACACTTAAATTTTTTTAACATGTGTATCTAGTTATGACCGCCACCTTGTGGAAGATAGACAGATCATATCAATAAACGATATGATGCTTCCTTAAGTTCGTATCCCTAATGGCAGCAAATAGGTGTGCCATCGTACCTTTAAAACATGATCTGTTTAAATATAACCGTACAGTGATCGATCCTCTATTACCGAGGTGATCTTAATTAAGCTTAGGGCCTAAGTTTCAAGTGAAGCTACGAGAATTTCTGATCAGTAGTGCGTAACAAAAAGACAATCATAAAATAAACACAACAGAGAGTAATAACAAGAGCTTATGCACTCACCATGATTAAAATCAGTCTAAATTTGCCAATAGTATGCCTAGGTGTGTTCAAATAGTATCGAAATCCTTTTTACTGAGCTGGAGCCTATGCAAAACTTAATTAATCCGTTGTTGCTATTCCGCACTGTTGCTAAGGGCAAAACCTCGTTTCAACATTCCGTAGCCACAGAGGGCGCTGCTAATGAACTACTGAGGAGTCACATAATTTCTTTACAAATTTCAACTCATAAGTAGCAGAGCACTTTCAAAAGATTTTCATTGAGAAAGAAACTCCTGAAAGAGGCACAGTTGTTCGCCAAAGGCAGGGTACGGACGGAACGCCATTGATGAATTCAATATATTTGTGGTACTTCCTTCACAAAAGTACCTGGACATTTTCGAGTTCTCTGCGAAAAAATGCCCGTTTAGAAATTTCAAAAGTAACTTTCATAAAAATTCCCTTATCAATTGTCCCTTACCATTACTTGAAGCATCTTTAGCCTGTCGACTTACTTATTAGCAAAATCTTTCCACATTATCAACATGTAAGCACACGTTATAAAGAGCTGTTGTCTAGATGGTAACGATCTAAACGACATGGCTGACTTACTAGCAGAGGTTAGAAATAGATTTTTAACATAATTACAGATAAAGGTATCATAAAGATTGCAAACATCATTTGATACCTGAAGTCCGCTGCTGTCGACACCCTGCATAAACATTGGAAAAAATATAAAGTATAAAATGAAAATTGAAGTTTCCTCAAATTAGTATTTCAAGGTTGAACATTTTGCAGGTGTCTATGATACAGGTTCAAAGACATTCGGCTGAGTTACTTTCGAAATGAAAGAAATTAATGGTTACTAATAACCTCATCTGAAATTTTTTGGCAACATAGTGTAGGCTGTTAAGTGCTCGTGATCATCTCTTTTTTACTTTCCACTTGCAATTCAGCAGGTTCTTGCTACTTTTCTAAATCTTTTCGCGAATCCACTTTTCTCTTATAAACTGTTTTATAATTTTGATGGGCGTAGAGGGGTTATAAATTTAATGGGGCTGTAAACTGCCTGCCCAAATAAATCATATTGTACCCGAATGAGTCATTGCCCGGCCCTATTAAAATGCAGCTACTTTGGAAAAAACCATTGTTTAGTCTTAACAAATTGCCCAATTTAAGTGGGTTTCTGTCGAACTGGGAGGGAGGCTTCCATCCCAGCCTCCTGCTTTCAACTCACATTATAGAAGAAGAGTACACTGCTAAATCTAGAGCAGTTGCTTTCACATACAATCGCCAGGGTGATTGATTTACCCACAGCCTCCTTACTAAAATTTATTTGAGCTCCATATACGAAGGAGTTACTCATAGATGGTAAAAATTGTTATTCTGTAGAAATTTTCACCTTGGTATAACAGTGGGTTATGTGGTGACATATTTGTCGAGGGCTGGCTTGACGAATGGTTGGATGACTTTAGGGCTGGCTGGGTGTCTGGAATGCTGGCTACAGGGCTAAGTAGATGCCTGGCTATATGGATGGATGGATACCTGGCCGGCTGGATTGGTGTCTGCTAGAGTGGATGAAGTCTGGGGCAGAGTGATGTCACTTACGGTCGGCATGTTTGTCGATTGACCACTGCCTCTGCATCTCCCTAGGAATCCCCTTGTGGGCTGATACGTTGTTTTTAATGTATGCTTTCGCTCATAGCATATAGAGTTTAATTGTTGAAATGAGAGCAATTTAGATAGCGATTGAGTTTAAAAATACCAATCGATTGAGAGCATCGAGCCTTAGCAAGAAATATCAGGTTCGTATAGAAGCCACTGTGTAGCACATTCGAAGCCACTGTGTAGCACATTCGAAGCTATTGTGCAGCACAATCGAAGCTATTTTCAATTCACAAATTTGTTGGGATATATTTACCATTAAAACATGTGATAAAAGGCAATTATAATTTAAAAAAATCAAACTAGGCTTTGTATTTTGGACGATTTTTCATGGTTTTCTTTGTATTCTAACTTTTAGAAGAACTAGCTTTCCTTTTAGAATGATATATCAGTTGTTAGTTTAAAACAGGTCCCTTATTGGTAACAGCTCCGATAGGAACTGAAAAGGTTTTAACCAGTATAAAATATAAATATTATTATTATTATTACATACCTGTACTGCATCACATTTGGAAGTCGTAGGGTAAGAGCATTGACCTTTGCCATAGCTTTCCTAGCCTTGTTCATAATTTTGTTTAAAATGCACCTGCCTACTATGGCCTAATCGAGTAGAAGAGGAAGTCTTTCTGTGCAAACATTTTCGAAACATTTTGAATTATGCAGTTGAATAATGAATGATAGGCAGAAATTTAAAGAAACTTCATTGCCATGTGATTCTAGTTCCATTGATTAAATCAATTGCATTTGCAAAAACCGATCTTAATGACAAGGACACAGCACTATTTTGACTGTTAGCGACCCAATCGAATGATAAAGCGAGTGTTTATCTTTCCATTTTCGCGCAGTCATTTTGGAAAATCCTGCATGCTGACGATGTATTAGCGATTTTGTCATTAATCGAGTCTTTCCTCTTCCAAAAGAAAACAGTCAAGGCTTCTTCAACATTCTACTCTGCAGTTCTATATTTCTACAGTGGCATATGGAAACTATGGTGAATGGAGTAAACACTTCCATGTGATATTAATATTTTATTTGGTCTTTCCTTCTCTTTGGCTAATGTATGACATCAAGTGTGGTCTAGGTCATGTTGACTTGAGATTGCTCAAAAACCCATTGCTGACCAACAGCACTGAAAACACTGCAAATGTGGAAATTGATGATTTGTGACTTTTAAGCACAACAGAAGAACGTGCAGTCCCAAAACAGTGATGTTCTTTTAATGCTTTCAAGTAATACAACAAAGCGCTGGCAGAGACGAGACAGATAGAGAGATAATTGAATAAATGAGATGTACAGCCATAGCATATCATCCGACTTCACCCTTCCAATTATGGGGACACTGGGGGAAAGAGCAGAGGGCTTTAGTTCCCTCCACTTTTTATCAACCAGTGATTTGTCTAATCCTTTATCGAGCAACTGTATTGTTTGAAGCATGATTTTCTATATGTTATTCCCGATTAATCATTTGGCTGCACCTAGTCTGCCTTCAGACCAGGGGACCTTTCAAGGAAATTTCACTTATGGACAATTTCACTGGTGGGGAATTGACAAATTTGAACGTTGCAACTAGTAGATGTGATAATTTGTTCTAGACTTTTACTGCCGATTTATCTGTCACACTTTCGTGTAGTGCAAGAAAATCAATCAGGCATTTATCTCTGTATGCTTACAGGCTAATATCTGCAGTAATTTCCGTCAGAATACTGAAAAATACCTAACCTTACCGTAAATCCTCACCTAAAAATCATTTTTGCAATAAATCCTGACCTAAAAATCCCCTCAAATACGTCCTCACCTAACAATCAATGTTTGCAAATAAGCCCCTATGGGGGCTTATTCGAGGGAAGGATAATTGTAGAGTAATATCATATTTCAAGAAGTCCTCACAGGAAAATAGTTGTACAGTGTTACTTCCTTTGACTTGAGGCAATAAAGCATAGAGATATGCGACTTTCGTGATAATAGAAACATTATAATGTTTATTAAGTCTTCACACAACACTTTGTAACTCTTTCAACGATATCAGCTTCTGTAATTAGAAGCTCAAAATTAAGTTGATTGAGAGAATTATGTCGTTTTTATGTCAACCTTTGTGGAAAATGCCAGACTTTGGAATAAGTCCCCCTCGAATTAGCCCCCACCCAAAAATTCACTTTTGCAAATATGCGCCCGGGGGCTTATTGGAAGATTTACGGTATATGTATAACTTCTTAAAATACCAAGATCCAAAAGCGACCTGTAGCAGGCGAAATGAAATTTTTGTGCCATAAGCGCAATGTCTTCAAAGCTGTTAGCTTTTGCAGATATGACTATGAGATATCCATCGAAAATATTTTCACACTGTTGCTGTAAACAGTTTGTCTTTATTACTGGATGTAACTTTATCCCGGAGATACATCCACGATATCATTCACAGTAATGTTGTATCAAGATGGCTTTGCAAGGAAACGTGCTTCAAATGACAGCACCTTATTGGTTACTGACTGGATGTAAACAAATACGTTGATTGGTAGAAAACAAAATGTGCCATATAATATCTACATTTGAAAATATAATTTTCACTTTGTCATTGAGAATAGACATTATTCATCTATGTCTGATTTTCAACAATATAAACTTATGCAAGAAATAGAATGAGATAGGCCAGTTTTTGTAAGTGTACGAACAAACGGCAGGAGTAGAAAAGACTTGAATTTATCTGTGTCCCGCGAATAACGTGCAGAAGACGAGAGACATTGTAAACTGAGACAGCAATCTACAGGCTGTGGAGTCGAATTACATGGTTGAAAATGCAACAGTATGATATTTAGCGTTGGCTTATGTTAAAGACGAATTGTTCATCCTTCCAGTTTTGATGACGCAACTAAAGATCTGCGGAGTTTAGTTTTAGGTCACTAGACAATTGAACAGTGTTGATCGTCTTGGATCAAGAAGATTCTTTTGTTAAAGTTAGACAATAGGATTTACAGTATCACAGTCGTTAAAAGAACTTGCTGTCTGCGGGACCAATCCTGCACACATATGTACTTTAACAGATTGGAAACGTGGAGACCGCACGATTGGTGTTGTTTCTGGATTAAATGTTTTTGGATTGGATTGGAGCAGTCGAATAGATTATTTTGCCAGCAAAGAGAATACTCATTGTTCAAGTTAGCTTGAGCTGATCAAGCTGTCACATTACTGACTCAGAGTACCATACAAGTTATTTGGTTTTCAAAACTGTATCACCAAGAGCCTTGAATTTACAGAAGGAAGCGCATAAAGGTAAGAATAAAGCTTGTCAGTAGTTTTGCCACTTTAAGTCTTGGAATTACAGTTCATATGGAGGATAGGGTAAAAAAGCCGGCCGGAAATGAAGGTAAAACCTACTCGTGAGGAAATGGCAAGACACTATTAGATTAAAGTGTGAACTGCTTAGGAATTGCAAAATGGCATGAAATAATTTTTCTAGTGTTGATGATATTTGATTTGCTGTTTTTGTGTAAGGAATTAAAGTGTACTGATGTTATGCGCTTGAAGGATATGTACTTAGGCCGAACTGACGTCCGATCATTGAAGCAAGATGTAGTGTTTAAAGACATTTTCATAAATATGACGGTTTTGAGTGCAGATACAATGACTACAAGATTTAATTTCAATTATTTAGTTTATTTGTTAGAACATCATGTAACCATTATTATATTTTGAGTTTTCATAAACTAAGGCCAGAGTTGGATAAATGCAGCCAAGTGAAACGAGATGGCTGTGAGTTTCACATCATGTACAGTAGATTGCCAAAGGGACTTCATAATAAACAACATAAAGGGCGAAATTGGATAATAAATCTATGAAAAGTACTAATGACTAATGCATGACTTAATGGGAAAGTATACTCATATTTTAAGAATAAATTCATCATTATTTCCTTGCCTTCAATAACTGATGTGTCAGGAGACGTTTACAGTTTTCGGACATCCATAGCAGGTAGTTCCTAACAGAATATAGCAGCGTTCTTTCAATTTCAGTAATTTTTGGCACTTAGGCAACATATTTAGCTTCATTTTAACAGCTAGAACAAATGTGGAAGAATTTGTGCTACGAGATATCTCACTTCTTGCGGTAGCGAAATTAATTTGTTTTGATAACAGCTCAAGCAAAGTTAAAAGTTAACTTGATAAGTAAATATTGTTTGATAATGCTGAAAATTGAAGCTAAAAAAGGGAATTCGTCGAATATGTAAACGATAATATAAAAATACACCTTTAAACAGGACCTGAAAGGTTTCTCATTGTTGTAACACACTACGCCACCTGTGGCCTAGAGCCTAAGGCAATGACATCAAGCTTTCGGAATCTTCTCTCACAAGGTTCTACCAAAAGTACTTGCACGTTTGCTAATTGCTTGTGAACTAAATTCAGCAATAATGTGAATTGCAAATGACTAGCTTACTTTGAAACAAGAAAAAAGTGAGAGAATATGAAGAGTTTAATTTTGTTCGTATTAAGTTCTCAAAAGAGTAATCATTCAAACTCATAAAAAACGGTCAGAAATAATTTGTAGCACAAAGCACTGGCAAGGATATTGCTTTTCTCATGGACAAGGTTATTCGAATGAGGGCGCTGGAGGAGGCATCATGCGTCGCAGTCCCATGAACACCCTAAAAAAGTTGACAAGGTAGCAGGGAATAAAGCGTGATATTGGGAGTTTTACCAAGTTTCAATAATCTAATTCATTAGTCCTGTTGGTAGACCTGGGCAGAATGTGCTCAATAGGTTATGAAAACTTTGAATGGGTAAACATGGGCTAATGAATTATTTCACACGATCAAGATGGGTCAATGACTATTAACTTTCACGAGGAAATCAAGGAAATATCAGTCTTCTTTTACTGCAATTAAGGTCATTTTCAATACTCTCATTACATTCTAGCCTTGCGGTAGCTTCTGGCATTCTCATCCTTGCTTTCAGAAATTTCTAGTCAAAAGCTGCAGGCTGTGAAATTCTCTTTGAAGGCACATTGGAGTTTAGTAAGTTTTCTTTTCTCGCATTGGGCTATAGAAATTGTACATTGGGTTTGAAAATCTGCTCCACCACGGCCCGTTCTTTTTTATGACTCCTTCCCAGTGGTTTATTCTTTCACCAGCCTAGCTTTTCGTTTTCAAAGCAATAAATCAGCCCTTAAGAAGGAGAGTTGTCTGAGTATTCTTAAATATCGGGAATGAGGTTTAAGGGGTTGTTCAATAATTACGTATTCCATACTTTTGTTGTAGGTGGTTCAACACGTTTATCGTGAGTCTCCGTTACTGTTACTTAGGGGTTGGGTAGCTCTCGATTCAAGTACGTGGCATCAAGAACAAAAAATTTAATGAGAAGTTTTGTATATCAAGTTAAATCCAACACTCAGTACACAGCTTAAGGTAGTAATATGGCATTATAATTTCAAATTTTCCACTTTTTGTAAAAAAACTGTACTGGTCCAAAAATTATCCTAGATTCAGGAAACGATGACTATCTTGGCAAAGGAAGCCTTGAATGTGAGCAAAAAAGTAAAGTTTGGTGACCACTCCAAATTTGTGCTCCATAGTTACGCCTTAGCAACCGTCATTGAGCCCAAAAAACATGTAACTTTCATTCTTTTTCATATTGAATTTTCGTGCTTCTGATCCCCTGATCCCCCACTAATGCAGCCTCATTCTACTCCATATTTCCATCATCAGAAAGAGGTTAGAGTGCCTTTTGAAACGTAAATAAATGGTAGTAAATATACAACCCGACAAGTAGCAACATTACAGCAGGAGTTATCATTACGCAAGAATCCTGTAGGATGGGAAATAAGAGAAATAAGAGAAAGCCGTTTAAGCCAAGATTTCGGGGCAACCAGCATACTGAAGCTACAGTGAGAGCGAATGCATCAGCAAACTCAAAGTTGCCGGGCGACCAGGATAGGCCCATCGCTCTTTCGACACCGACTTCTCTATCAGAAGCTACTACTTCCGGCAATCGAGAGACTCCTGTCTGCCGTAGCTACAAGAAAATAAAGCGCCATGATAAAAGCGATTATAAAGAAACTTGCGACTCATTCTTCTTTTTTATGAATATGCAAGTTCTTAAAAGTCTTGTTCAAAAAATTGGTTCCTGTCCTGATTGCCAATCGGCTGCTCTTGAACTTCATCACATGCCAAGTTACAAGATGGGGCTTTCACTCAACTTCAGCTTGACTTGTAAGTGCTGTGAATGGTCTTATAGTTTCTACTCTTCTCCAAAACTTGAAAAATGTACCCCTGGCCTTGATAGACATATTATTAACCTGCAAACTGTATTAGCCTTTAGAGAAATAGGAAGGGGTTATGAAGCTATAAAGACCTTTTCAGCTTGCATGGGCATGCCCCAGCCAATGACACCTAGTGTTTACTCGTCAATCAATGACACTGTCGGGTTGGCTTATGAAGCTGTTGCCCAGCAAAGCATGAAAGAAGCAGCAGATGAACTTAGAACAACTGAAATGACTGCTGATGAAGAGATTCTTGACACTCAGGTAACAATTGATGGCACTTGGCAAAAACGAGGGCATTCTTCTTTAAATGGTGTGGTTGTAGCCTGCTCAAAAAATGCAAAAGTCATAGATTGTCAAGTTATGTCGAAGCATTGCAAGTCTTGCCAGATTTGGTCCAGAAGACAAGGAACACCTGAGTATGATAACTGGCAACAGAACCATAATTGCAGCATCAACCATAGGAAATCAGCTGGTGCCATGGAAGGAGATGGAGCAGTGGCAATATTCAGTAGATCCATTGAACTGCATAAAATGAGATACCTACATTACATTGGGGATGGTGACACTTGTTCCTTTCTACAAGTTTGTGAGTCAAAGCCATATGGTGAGCTGATCCCTGAAAAGTTGGAGTGTGTTGGGCATATACAGAAGCGGCTTGGGACACGACTACGAAAATTGAGAAATGATCTCAAAGGAAAAAAGCTGGAGGATGGAAAAATGATATTAGGCAGGGGAAGACTAACAGATAAAGCTATAAATGTGCTACAAAACTACTTTGGAATGGCCATCAGGCAGAACACAGCAAATGTAGGAGTAATGAAAAGAGCAATTGGAGCAGTATTGTATCATTGTAGTGATATTGATGATACTACCCGACATCAGTTTTGCCCAAAGAATGAAAGTGGATGGTGCAAATGGCAACAAGATAAGATCAATGGGACATGCAAACACAGAAACAACTTAAATCTCCCAAGCTGCATCAAAAGATTACTTGAGCCTATATTTTGTGACCTCAGCAAAGACGAACTTTTGGAAAAGTGTCTTCATGGTCAAACCCAGAATGCCAATGAGGCATTTAATTCTATATTGTGGAAAAAATGCCCTAAAGAGATCTTTGTTGGAAGAAGCACTCTAGAGCTTGCTACTTATTCTGCAATAATCACGTACAATGATGGGTTTGAAAGGCTTAGTGATGTACTTTCTAAACTCGGCCTTGAAGTATCTATGTACTTTTTTGATGGCGCTGCAAAGAAAAACAACCAAAGAATAGCCAGTTGCATGAAAAGATCCTCTGAAAAGGGAAAAAAGAGAAGGAAAATACTCAGGGCTACCAGAAAAGGATTCACTGATAAAGAGAAAGAGGAAGAAGGTGGAGAATCTTACATAACTGGTGGCTTTTAAAGATGTAATGGTCATATTAGACTTTCTTTTCCGTTTTTCTAGCAGTAACATTTCACATCTAAAAAATGTCATTTCTCATAAAGTAATCATAGGAGAATAGTGAAACTTGGTGATTTTACAAAATATAGCTAGTTTTAGTGAAAGCACCAAAAAAACCTGGAATAATTTGTAATGTATCATTAATATGCAGCCTTTCATTTAATGAACAGTAAGCAAAATCATACTGTCTTGGAAAATCTATTGCAAAAAATAGAAAAACCTATCCTAGAACAATTTTTGGTGGTGCTTTCACTCAATAGTGACATATTCTATATTAGCAGTGAATTTCAGAACTCTGTGACAATCACTTCTCATATTATTAGATTTTTTGTGATGACACTGAAACTTAATTTATGTTAATTTATGCTAAGTTAGTCATGCATAAATTACTTCAAATTGAAATTTTTACTCATATTTCAATTTCTGGCAACATTTCATGATATTAATCAAACCACCAAACTACAATGAATAAGACTATTTTTAATGCCATATTGCCACCTTAAACTAACCAGGCTGTCGAACGAAACCTTGTTTATAGTTTTTAATTGTAATGTAGGTAGTGCTTTAATCCTAAATTCGACTTTACTTCATTGTTGGCACTTTCTGTTCTTGCTCTAGTTGAAAAGAGATATGAAAAAGAACCGAAATTATTTTACTTCTTCGCCTATCTATTTACTATTTCAAATTTACGCTGTGTATCGGGTGTGTGTGTTTGTGAATTACGCTGTGTATCGGGTGGGTGTGTTTGTGAATTACGCAGTGTATCGGAAGGGGATTTTTGTGCTAAGTGTGACGCAACACACGGGGGCCTTGTAAACAAACATGACAGAACGTAATGATAGGGGGTGGGTGGTTCAAAAAAGGCACTTTTAGCTCAACGAAATTATTGACCAGACCCTAATATGTTGCCTACTTATTACCTGTTTCTTCGCCTTTGCAAAATATTCAAGAAAAGTTTCAACAGAGTAAGTCGATAAAATTGATGGAGAAAACAAAAGGCAAAGTTATTCAAAATGTGTTTTTGAGAAATCATACTCATAGTTCTTTCCCAGTTCCACAAGTCTTTCAAACATCAAATCGGTCCATCTCTAGTGTTATTTACAGATATTTTCTGCAATTCACTCTCAGATATAGAAAGGGTGAAGCGATTTGGCGGAGTAATTTGGAAGTTACTGAGGGGGTATGGTGATGTGTTGTAAATCGTAACTGATATGCTGAAACAAGAACAAGGGATGGAATAGTGGGAATGGGGAGGGCGGGAATTTGTTTGCAAAGGTAAGCACAACATCAAATCTTCATGAAATGACCTTTTGTTTTCTTTTATGTCTTTGTTATTCCCTCATTCCTGTCCATATGATTCAATAGGATTCTCCATGAAAAATAGAGAAGAGCTCAGGAGCTTGAATACTGTAAGCTTGTTCGAAAATAACTTATGGACAAATTCGTGCGATGTTGCGGCTCCCGCTCTTTCCATGAAATGACCGCTAGGAAGGAATTCGTTGTATATGCCCAGTAAAATAATAGAACACATATTCATTATAACGCTGCAGCAATAGGGCCTATTCATAATACATTGGTTATATGTAATTAGGTATACTTTACGTTTGGCTGCAGAGGACTCTTCGAGATCAATTGCTGTGGGCTAACCGAGGTTTGTTTAAAAGTACTCTAAGTACATTTACACAGTACAGAGGTAACATTTACATCTGGTGCCTATTGAATAGGATTAATTAAAATGGTACTCTTAGGCTCCTAATGCACGGAGGGATCAAATGTTTTTCTAAAACATAATAAACAGGGGGGGTGGTGGGGTAATTTAATGGCACTCTAATTGTAAATTGAATTGCCTATTGCGCTTCTGAAAAGCACCAAAGGACATTCAATTGGCGAAAGAAGCACTGTCTACAGTACATACGGTGAGGGTATATGCATATATGTAGGGGAGATGGTAAAACTTATGGGGAAAAATGTGAAAATATCGGCAGAGTTTAATAAAATGCAGTTATACTTTGTCATTCAAGTATGTAGATGCATGGGAATTCCACTAACTCAAAAAAACTAAAGATATGCAAGTGAGAAAGAGCCTTTTCCCAACTCCAGCATTTTTACCGGAGATTATAGGTTTGGTATAAGTTCATTTGGCAGAAAATCTGGCGAGATAACTTCAACTACCAATCGTGCTAAAGATAAACATGGAATTATCATTTTGTAGGGCTATTATCAAGATAGTTAATGTAGAGTAGGGCATTGTAGGTATATTTATGAACACAGTTGCCTAAGTATAATTACTGTAATGTAGTTAGGCAACGCATGTATAACAGGTAAAATCTATTGATCAATGTTAGCTGTGAATGAAATAGTGCCTGGGGGTTAAATGTCTTGTGTTCTGCTGGGTATTTTCAGACGAAGAAAATTTGAGTTATTTAGTTTATAAGAAACTGTCAATTTCTAAGCTGTTTCTGGTGCAGGTTTTTCTCTCCGTATCTTGGCTTTTGTCTTGATATAATGGCGTGGGCCTGTCTGAAGGGATCTTATCCTAACATTTACCAATATTGGACGTTATCGGAGAAACTCCGGCGGCGCTATCTAAATTTAGGCCGGTTAGACAAAGGCAATTGCTGTTTTTGTATTGTTTACATTTCTATTCCAATTGAACACTGAAGTTTTGCTCCGGATGTCCAAGACATTTAATTATATTGTTAACGGTCCCCAGAGCTATCTTAAACTTTGATTTTTAAAAGAACACGGTCTACTGCAATTGAATTCTCGCATTTGAATGTAATTGGTTCGCAAAGTGCAATCGAAGTGAACGAACCTTAGTGACTATTGGCAACGATTAACGTTTGAAGCTCCATTTTATGGTAATGTAAGCTAACAAAAGCAAAATCTGGCATCTCAAAGGTGGATCACTGTACAAACCCACCAGATTATAGCGGGTACTTCCAACAGAGGTTACGTCATAATAGTTAGGACACGTCCAACAGCACGCATCACGTGAACAGATAGTACTGCTTATGAAAATGGTGGCTGGAAAGACGTGTTACAGCGAGCATACTGAAAAATATTTGGTGAAAATGGAGCAATTAATGTAAGTGCGCCATGTTGATTTGAGTTATGTTTATAAGCTCAGGCATCTTTCATATTGCATTTTGCAAACTTTGGCACTATTTTATCGATCTTTACCGATTTTAGTTTGCATTCCTGCTGCGATAGAGTGGGCCTAAGTAAAATCAGATAAAATCAACCAAGCCGTGAACTAAACCTGCGTTGTTTGCAGACGTCAAACAACTTCTATGGATCATTACTTCAGGATATGTTACAGCCATTTGGTGGTTTTCTTGCTTTATGTGCGTTTCTATCAGAATGGCTGTTTGTTTACTCGTTATATCTTTTATTCTTCCTGTACGAATTCTTTGCAAATTATGCTTACTCACCAGCAGGTTCACGATATCTTCAAGGGACACATTCAGGTGGTGCAAATCGGAAAAGGTCTTATTATAGTAGACATAAGATGAGCCAATTGTTTGCAGAACAAAAAATCTTCATGTGCGCAATTAAATATATAAATATATATTTGATGTTCAGTAGCGATCTTACTCGGTGGGAGGGCATCAACACTTGGACCTGTATTCCTTAGGCCACGGAATGGGAAACTTGAGATTGCGTTGGTGCCGAGTAATACTAAAATTTTGATAATTTCCAGTGCAAACGTGACAACTGGCTACATGCGGGGGTTATATTCTCAATGGAAAAGCGGCTTTTACGGGATATTAATAGTACAATCTGCAAGAAAACTTTGACCTCTTGAACTTTGCATCCTAGTGTTGCCAATTGTTGTTCACATTCGTTCTGCACGACATTCAAGAACACACTGTCCACTGGGAGTCTATTGTCCTGTTGCTTTGAAGGGCACAAGATTACTAGTGAAAACACCTTTTCAAGTTTAGTGGCTTTTTCAATAGTCTCATGGATTGTTATCAGTGAAGCAGGCCCATGTGAAGTTGTTTTGCAACCCGTAGAATTTTGGCATATGTTTTCTCTTGAAGTTGAGCCAATTGAAAAAGTACAGATGTGGTTGATTTTATTTGGGATTTTATATAGGTGATTATGCCCTGTGTCCTATGACATGATAAAGAGGACAAAAGCTACAGGTTATAAGACAGGTATCTCAATCACAAGTTATAAATTAGTTTATATTTTCAGGACATTGTTGTTGTAAATTTTAGAAATTTGCAATGTTTTGAGGTATTAAGCTATTCACAAATGAGCCTGCCTTTTCATGAGCAAAAAAGTCTACAAGTATTTGCATGGCATAATGTTAGGTGAGAGATAGCAATTCATGTTGTCATTCAAACTGAATTATTTATGACTGGGCATCTTTGGATTTCACTGCTTTGGTATTCATTTCTAGTGAATTAATGTCAGTGTTCAATTCTGACAGTGGTGGATTTCTACATATTATTATTGAAGGGGTGGGGTGGGGTGGGGTGGGGTGGGGTGGGGTGGGGTGGGGTGGGGTGGGGTGGGGGTATGATCAGTAGTACACTTGCTGACTTTTGCAAATAGACCTGCCAACTACATATATTTTAGTTCCCAGGATTCTCCAAATATGTGCAAAATGCAAACTAATATATGTAGGGGGCACTTACTTCCTACCACCTTAAATACTCCAAGTGATTTTTGAGAAAGCTTAATCATAAGAATCACAAGATTTTTGTTTGTGGTGGTTGTTGTTGCTGTTGTTGAGATATTTAATGCCCTAAGTACATTTGAATTTGTAAACCACAAAGTTAGGAGACTCTATGTAAGTTATCAAGACATACATTTGGATACACCCCATGCTTGCTATCAACACAAATATTCAAAAGACTTCTAGAATTTCTTTGCAGATGATTATTAGACATTTGTGTGTGATAGATCGTCTTGTTGTGTGCCCCCTTCCTCTTTTTGTAAGAGACTTTGCTGCTTAAAATGCAGAAGCTTTTGTATTGAAATGTATAGAACCTGATGCAGAACTGTTTAGCATTCAGAATGCAAGTCAATTTTCTGCATGTAGATGTAAATAGCATCTGCCATGTTACAAACATCTCTCAAAGAAGAAAACTTTCAACTGTCTTTCATCAAGTCATTCATTTAGGATGGCAATTACCACATCTGTAGGGTGCCAATTGACAGTTTCCCAGTTTTGCTATCTTCCCTTTTTCTTTTCAGTCTAAAATATTCCTTGATTCTAAGCCAATCTGTGCTTTATCTTTCAGTTGTCTTCTTTTCCAACCTTGTGATCTGATGACTTCTTTGCTGCCTTTTATGCTCTCTACTAGAGCTGCTACAGATATGTCCAAGAGCTGCAATCCTTCTCTTGGCAATTGAGTGCATTATACAACTATCTATTCTTATCAAATGTAATACCTCTGTATTACTTATTTCTTAGTACTGTCTTTAATTACTACTGTTTAGTTTTGTAAAACCCATTTCTAATTTGTGAAGCACAGATATTATTCTTGATAAATTTTACTACTATTCAAGCATCTAAGCAACTTTGTTGGAAATGCATTAAAAGTGACTTTTCTTATATACTCTTAGGTTTCTAATAGACGGGGGGTCATAATAGTAGGGGGGGGTCGGAAAATTTTCGAAAATGTAATAAACGGAGGGGTCTTATTAAATGGGGGGGGGTTGGAATGTCGAAAAAATGTCAAAATCTCTAAAAAGCACAATTCCATAGAGGATATCTTTTCAAAAACCCAAGAATAAGAAATATAAGCCAAATACAGCATGAAAATCTATATATATATATATATATATATATATATATATATATATATATATATATATATATATATATATACTGTCAGCATAAAAAATATCTCTGATCGGAGCACACAAAGACAAACAATTTGTAAAAGTTGAAGAATAAAGGACAAACTCATCTGTCAAATACTTGAAAATTAATAAACCGGGGGTTCCTAATAAGGTCCGGGGGGGTCGGGAAAAAATCGAAAAATTAATAAGCGTCCCGGGACGTTTATTAGGAACCTAAGAGTAGGCTGATCGAGAGGTGTGTTTTTGGGTGTGGAGGGCTTTTCGGAAAAAAGTTGTGGGGAAAGTCCTCGATAGCCACAGTCCTCGATAGCCACAGCCCCCTAAAACTTTTTGAGTGCTGTGCAGAGTGCTCAGTTCATTTCTTATTCATTTTCTTGTCTGATTCATGTCGCATGTCTCTGAGCACAAAGTTTCATGATACAGAATATTTCCCCTTTCGATCTGCACTTGTGTTCTGAGGACTCATATTTGATATGTCGCTTCCTGTTTATCACTTTTCAAAATTATCATCGTCAACCATAAGTTTGATAGTAGTACCTGTGAATGATGCGCAACCCCAAGGGCTATTTTTAACCCTTCAAGCAATTTCAAACCCCCAGATATCCATTGCAAGTGAGCTTATAAGTGTTTGGATGCAGCTGAAATGGAACGTTGAATGTTTATAGATGAAGGTGAAATGGTCTAACTTGTGGTTCTTTTGCGAGTAACTTATGGTTCTTGCATTAGGAATTAAGGAGTCATGGCACTTTTCCAAGAGTTTCTTCCAACTTTCCTACCATGGCGATTTCTTTCTTTCCTCATTTCGTTAGCTCCATCCTCGTTTCAATTCTCCATTCCCTTCCTCATGTGAAGAAACTGGGACTTTCTATGTTTAGATTCAGCTGAAATGGTAGCTGGAATAAACAAGAGACTGTATGAGGTTTTTGTTGCTAGTTCAATGCTGTATTGACTGTGCTAAGTATCCTTGTGTGAAATTGAGGAAGTAGTTGAACGTGCGCATAGTCAGTGAACGTGCTGCCCCCTGTACTAGTGTCATAGTGCTGGAAGGCAGGGGCTACAAACAGAATCTGTCTTAAGTTTGGAGACTTTTGCTACTATACCAGAACATTTCACTGCAGCTACTCCTTTTGAAAGGCTGTAACTGGGGAAAATTGCGATATAGTTCTTGCTTTAGCCTTCCACAGTTACCCTAGAATGCTATTTCCTACTGAACTTTGCAGTCAACATTTCGCATGGAATACGATAATAGCTGAGCAATCGGATCACGCTGTCAAGTACACACTCTGGTAGTCGAGTGAAGCTAGAAATGAAAAATGTATCGAAGGCTCAAGTATTGTTGTGACCATAAAGTGTGAAAGTAGAAGGCTTGTGGAGGTTTTGAAATGTCGGAACAGTAAAAGGCTGACTGACTGTTATATTCCAAATGCGACCGGTTACGGGAGCTGCAGGATTGCTGTCCCTATGTTCACAGTCTTGTGTGTCCCATCTAGCGCACAATCTTGCGCATCATCTTGCGCATCATCTTGCGCATCATCTTGTGCGCCATCTTGTTCAGTACCTTTATCATGATGGCTGGCTATTCTTCATCTGCAGACTGCGACTGCAAGGTGTAACGGGGTTAGAGCATTTCAATTTAGAGATTGTCTCGCCCTGCCATCCAGGCTGTTGCATAGTTTCACAGATTATATACTGTGCTGTGAGAGAGGAGCAAATCGAACATAGAGCAGCATAGTTAAGGATTATAATTCAGAGATTATAGCATTGGACTATACTTATGCAGTAAAAGTCAACTTGAATCTATACAAACCTTTCATACTTCGATTGACTGTTGCATGTTGTATTTCGGTTTTTCATTGACATTTTATGATTTGCTACCTCTAGGGCAGTGTTAACGGTACAAAACGACATTGAGTGTAGTGAGTATATATAATGATAATATGTGATAAATTGATTATATCTCTTAGCTTTAACTTCAAATTGATTGCACTCGAGAGATGGCAGCAACATCTATGCTGGGTATAGCCAGGATCGGACTGGCTGTTTAATTATGGTCCGGAGTAGGTTTGGGCTTGTATATTGTAGGATGCGGTTGAAAATCATTCCAAATGACATGCCTCTTTCACTTCATGTCTCAAAAGTGACCATGTATGCAGATGATACTAGCTCAACGTACGCTTCCAATAGTATAGATGATATAACAAAGTCCATGAATGCTGAGCTAGAAAATCTAAGAAAATGGCTGCACGGAAACAAGCTAACTTTAAATGTTGCAAAAACTACATCCATGATAATAGGAACTAACAGGAAACTGCATCAAAGCAATAGCGGAGAGCTTATACAGGCACATTTCAAAATATCAGGAGAAGCAATAGAACAGAAAACATGTGTAAAGTACCTAGGAGTTATTTTGGATAATCAAATGAAATGGAAAGATCATATCAGCCTCATCTCTTTGAAGGTATCTAGGGCTATTGGGATGATAAAGTATGCCAAAAAAGTATTACCAACCAATTTATTGAAAATGTTATATTTGGGGCTAGTTGAACCTCATCTTAGATATTGCTGCTCTGTCTGGGGGGCCTGTGGAGTCACTAGTCGCAAAACCCTAGATAAACTGCAAAATAGAGCCATCCGTATTATTACAAATAGTGGTATAATGTGTCTGTTGGGCCCCTGCTAAAACAACTACAATTGCCTAGTATTTCAGATATGATCATGCAAGAATCCGCAAGCATGGTGTATAAGGCATTAAATGCTGAGGCACCTCTCTACCTTACAGAACAGTTAACTAGAGTCTCTGATATAACAAGTAGAACTTTACGTAGCTCTAATTTGAGCTTAAGGCCTCCTAGACTTAAATCTAGGCATGGTCAAAACTGTTTTGCTTACAGAGGATCATCAATCTGGAACTCCCTACCTAGTGAAATAAAATCTTCTAGGACTTTCGGGTCATTCCAGAGAAAACTGAAAGCCATGTTTGTGGAACAAAATTAAAAATACTTTATTTTCACTATTTATTTCTCATATATTTTTGTATTTTTATTTTTATGTTACTATAGATTATATTATTTATACGCGTATTACTATAGATTAGATTAAAATTCATAATTAGTTTTTAACATGGCCCCTTGTAAAACAGACATTAGATCTGAGGGGCCACCATGTATAAATATTTAAAAATGAAATGAAATGAAATGAAAATGTCCGGTATATCAGTAAGGATACATTCATCTTTTATGCCGCTTCAAAATACTTTATGTCCTAAAAAGATCTTTACTGAAGGGGACCCTTCGTGCATTGTCCGATCGTCTGACTGGTCATTCCGCCCGTTGATATAGCTGTAGTGGTTTATTTTACCGTTAAAGAGACATATTTTTACTTTAATGATCATTATTATTTATTATTAGTATCATGTTTGTGTGTAATTAATGTTCTGATAATCACCATTCATTACTGTAATAACGATGTTGCATTATACATCAGTTTTACTGTTATGCTATAATGGGTATATATAAGACCGGCGCGTTTCTCATTACGAAGCCTAATATCCTTACGGAGAATTCTATTCAGTGCATACTAAGTTACCTTTGCACTTATCATCATAAATGGCTTGTTACGTGTTGCAGGCATTCTAAAATGTGGTGTTTTTCATTCAATAGGTCTGTAGATTGAACTTTCGATATTGGCTTTGAATAATTCATTTGGATTGTTAGAGTGCGGCATGTTAAAAGCCTGTTGTATTCTATTTGTTTTATTTGATAGGATTAGCCTTTGCACGCAGATTTTCGTGCTTATGTTATACTGTATTGTTCTATCTGCAAGAGTTCTAGCTCACCTGTTTCTCTGTATTGTCTGCACAGAAAATGACCTGCAAGCAAATCATCAACATATAATACAGTATGTTGTAGATATATTGAGTTCAGGTCTAGTCTGTAGCATGCGAGGGGGAGATATCACAGATCGTGACAATAGTCACAGGACGTAATAGAATGCATCGGATCATCCATAGAGTGCTTTCTGTTCTGTACTTGATTTACTTTTTAGCCTCTTATAATATGTTTTATGTTGTCTCTTGTTCTAGTCTACATAACTTACTTTCATTGCCCTAGAGGTATGAAAGAGTCCTGTCGCTGAAATTTCTGCGTGTTTGAGAATTTCTCCTTGGTGGAATTAGTGCAGATTTTTCTATGCATTGTTTAGCAGTAATTAAGCTATGCTATTTCTGGCGCTGATATCCTCAAAACTAGATGTCATTTCACAGCTATTCGTCAAGCACATCCATGTCACACGGTCACAGTAGATTTCCATGAAAAATTGCGTCATTGTGCATAATTGTTTAACACAGCTAGTTTTAGCTAACATGCATTGCATTAATGCATAAGAAATTTGAAGCATAATTCAGGATTTTGATATTTGCCATACTTATCTAGCGTGACTCGTTTGACATGGATGTGTAATTGCTGTGGAATGGCTGCTCGGTCTGTTGGCCTAATATTCCGAAAAGCTTCTCCTACTAATAGTTTTTACATCAGGCTATAATGTACAGTTTAATTATGTTTTATTTTATTCATTTGTTTGTAAGTTGTTTAAAGCTGGCAATAACAATGTATAGGAACATTTCCACAGCTAATAAGATAATTGACACCAACAGAATAGATTAAAAGTTATTATTTAATAATTTCATAAATCTCTCTTTTTTATTATTGATATATCACGGTGCCTTATGTTTACATGTTATGTTAGTACCATAAATTGAACGTGATAGTTGTAAATTGTAAATGTTGTATTTTGGTTCGACTGGCCCTCGTTGCCTAATGCTCTTAGCAACCTGCACTTAGGCTTTTTCTGCTATCTCCTCGTTGTAATCTCACTTTCTAAAGATAACTTCAGTGATCAAAGGCGATTAGGACGCATACGTGCTTTACTTGATATTCACAAGGAATCGTTTGAAAGAATTGTCTTTGACCAGATGTACTTTTGTCCAGATGTGTCCTATCTTTAGTGCATTTTAATGGACAACAGTGGTGTTGAGTTGTCGCGCTTTGGTGGTTGGGTTTGAGATTTCCAAAGGAGGAAATTTCAACGCTTTATAGATACGTATTGGACGAATTTGACTACCATTTGCTATGAAGGCACCAGATTGAAAAACCTGCTAACATTGTTGTGAAATTGCATCATCTCTAACCAGTAGTGTAGATTGCTATATCACTAGGATTAATGAGGTTTATCACCTGTTATCTTTTGCTAGTATTGGATTTTAGTGCTTGGTATCTGATAGACATGGCTGCGATGCACATACAATACTCGCCAAAAGTCCTGGGACACTTTGCACTTTTTGTATTCTGCAACGAACTTTCATCCCCCTCTCTCCCTGAAACAATGTTGGTTTTCTGGAGAAGTACCTGCGATAATGGAAAAATTTGGCGTGCACGCCAATTTCAAGTGTCCCACAAGCGAACCAACATTGTTCTGGGGGGAGGGGGGTGCATGTTTCTAGCAACTATCACAATATGTAGAGGAAAGTGGTTTTTTATCTGTTTCTTCTAAGTGTCCCAAGGACTTTTGGTGACTATTGTAGGTATTTCATCTCAAACCCTCCTTAAGATATAAGGGGGTTCTGGTACTTTTGACGATGGTTATACTTCGCTGTGGAGCTAATGACTAGTCAGAAGCTGTACCGTTTTGTTTGATTTGGTGTGAAACTTGTTTCATACCTGATGGCCGATTGGTGTTAAGTATTCGAGAAGTAACGAGAAATGCCCGTAGATTGTCTAGCGTCATGAGTCAATTTGCAATTGATCAATTATGCAACAAGACACGTGAATCAATTTCTGAGTTGAATTCAAGTGCTGACGTCATATGCGCTGTGCGGTTTAGTAGCGTTTCAATAAATTAAGATTTCAGCAAGTGAAATACCAGAAGCAATCAGATCATGTTTATCGATATTGATGGCAACATATCAGCGGTATACGAGTTTTGTGAAAATGATGAACGTACGAAGAGGAATTTCTGGTATAGTTGTTGTTTTTCTATATCAATGCTTTAATGTTACGAGTCATTCCATTTGCTTTATAAATATGTAAAAATGATCGATTATTATTCTCTTGAATCATCAAATTACTGTAAGTTGCTTTTGAAGGGGTCGCACTCATTTGATCTTCTTCATTTTAGCCATCTTCATTTTCCCCTCTTTATTTGATAAATGAAGTTTTCTTCCTAACATACTAACACACCTGTATGTAATACCTAAGTATAGGTCAATGTACAGTGCGCAGTATGTAAAAGAAGAAGAAGAAGAAGAAGAAGAAAGGGGAAGATTTATCGATTTAAGTAGCAGGATTATATCCTACGAAAGGATACTAACACACCTGTATGTAATACCTAAGTATAGGTCAATGTACAGTGCGCAGTATGTAAAAGAAGAAGAAGAAGAAGAAAGGGGAAGATTTATCGATTTAAGTAGCAGGATTGTATCCTACGAAAGGAATATCACTGACTGAACAAAAGTGTTTTCCGAATGCTTCAATATTGTCATTTGTAGATTAATTTTGTCACAGTTTTTTGTATAGTTAATACTGGGCTGCTGCTGCTGTAACCATAAAAGTTCGTGAGGAACTGATAATGGCCTAGAACAGTAATCCTTCAATCTTGTATGAAGTAAACATACTTTGGAACAATGGCCTATTCTATCATTTGTAATGTAATATCAATTGGAAACGATAGAAACTATCCTGGCAAACGTCTGTTATCTTGACCTTTGTTGCAATCATCCTGTGTGCATATGCTTTGTATATGCTGCACAGGTATACACCTTGTGCGGTATGAGTGTGGTCGTATTCAATTGAACTCAGAACCAGTCATCCATGAAAACTCTATTTATGTTAATGTGTTAAATGTTGAATATAAATATATATATATGTTATATACATATATATTTATTTTTGTATATGTATGTATGTTTGTATAATTTATATGATATGAACTTATGAGCATGTTCAATTATATTTAGTGGCTTGTACTGGCGTTTCAAATTCTTTCGTACTGATTAGCGAACTTCTTTTCATTTCAAAGGTTTTAAAATCAGTGCTATCCTTGTTAATGTGGTATTTGTAGTGGAACGCATTCAATCGTTTCGTTTATTTCAACTCTTTGTGGTATAAGTTCAGCAGTTTTTGATGTGGTGTGCATGGATGCTGGGTGTGGTAGTGATTTTTTTAATTTGTCCGAATTGCTATTAGTGTTTTTGCAAATTTCATGTTGTGATAGGCAGTTACTCTTTCTTTCAGACACTCTGGTTTTGCAAAGCAAAATGCATCGGTCAAGGAGACACAAATATTTCCGCCCGGTGTTTGAGAACTCCATTTTAACTAACAATATGTCAGAATATCCAATTTCACCAAGAAGAAGAAGTATTGGCTTTGATCCGTCTCCAGTATCATCGCCAGATTTAAATTTCTCAGAAACTGGAAATGTAGTTAAACACCGTCATATTAATCGTAAACTTGGAAGAAAGTGCCAATTGAATGATATTTGCAGCGAATGCCCCCTATTAGAATCCTGTATTGACAGTCCTTTAAAAGATGCTGGCGTGCTCGAGAAACTTCCCGACAACGATGTTTATGAATGGCAAAAGGACTGGGTCGAGCTCATCAGGGCCAATATTATTTCCAATGTAAACAAGACGAAAAGTCGTATCAATGAATCCTTTGATGACCTTACTAAAGTACTTGAGAAACGGAGGAAAGAGCTCCTTCGCAAGGCCGACATTGAGGGGAAGAAGAAGCTGAGCCTTTTAAAATTTAGATATGAGAATTTTGATGATTTTGATGAGAATAATCCGATTGAAGACATTCCGAAATTTCCTGATATGATTCCTCGGACAGGGAGCTTCGATGAGGATTTTAATGGCACTGTGAAACCAACGGTTGCAAGTATCAAAGGTCTGCGTGTCCTTAGAGTTGGAAATCTCCAGTTCTCATACGAAGCTGAAGTGGTAGACGCTATTTCAAAATTTGGAGATATTGGTGAGAACCTCGCTTCTGCACTGCATTCAGAGGCAGTTGGGATAGGCTTATACTACGGCTTGGTTCACGATACTGCAAAGTTTCGCGTGGTAACTCGCAACACTAGTATGCAAACTTCATTTGTGAAAGACGATGTTATCAAAGTTAATGTTTGTGGACCGGATGACATAAAGCACCCCGCAGAAGTAACGCAGAATGACTCGGGAGTGCATACAGTCACATTTAAGCCAAGAAGTGCCGGATGTCACAATATCCATATATATGTGAACAACCTTGAACTGCCGGAAAGTCCTTTCTGTTGCCATGTTTACGAAAAGGAAGTTTTAACATTTGATCAGGAACCTATCGAAGCGTACGGAAATCACGTGAATGCACAGAGCCAGGAAGCCTGGACAGTGCAGAAGGAAGGTATGAGCGCCCTTTTAACAAAATGTGGCACTGCGGGAGCATTGATTCACGCTGTGCAGCAATTTGAAGAAAAGAAGCACGCTTGGAAAGTCAAGTTTACGAGCGCATGTCCGATGGTGCGAATTTGTCTCGGTGTCTCATCTAGAACGAATATTATAGACGTTGACATTGAACATACTTGTGATTTTAATCTCGGCATAACGAAGTATGGCCCAGCGACAACGGAGAGGCGAGTGAGTAGGCGACCGAAGCGTCGTTCGTCGATATATATGCGAGAGTCGAGGACATATATGGTTTTACTGGATTTGAAGAATAAACGATTAACGATTATATGTTGTGAAACGGAGGAGGGAAAACACCTATCGATTCCTGTTGACCATGAGGCATTGTATCCCTGTGTCTTCATGACGCATGAATGCAACAATGAAGCATGTCCTAGACCTGTTGTTTCATTTTTGTGAAATTTCATAGTGACCTCATAGTGACTTGTAAATTTGCGTTGAATTAGGATTTGCACATTAGTAGAGACATATGTATGTATGTAAGTCATGGCTGGCAATAATTGCCAAATTTCTTTTCGTGTATCATTTGATGTAAGGGCGCCAAATGCGAGCCATTTTCTTTTTGACTATTGGTTTTGCTATAACTGATTCTCTCAATAGTATTATTATCATTTTTATTATTAGATATAGTGTAATTATTTTTCGTATTATCAAATAGATTACTGTTATTTCCTAAAAGCAATTTGTGTAATGTAGACAATACTGATTTCGGGAAATTCCCCATGCAATTCGTAATATTCATAACATTTTACTACGATGTCAAAAGTAGGCAGAAAACCAGACATGAGCTATTCGTGTCAAAATGTTGCAATGGGCGTAATGTTTAGTGAAAAAGAAAGTACGAAGTGGTTGTTTGTTTTTAATGCCAATATCATTTGGAGAGAAGAGTGGATATTATTTCTCCATACAGCTAGGCTTATTGTTTACCTTGCAGTTCTACTCAAAAATGCAGCTTTGGAACCTCTGTGTTCACAATACACTTTACATAACTCAAAAACCCTTTAATGTAGAGTATTATGAAAGCATGTGTATTTTTCATCACCATGGCAGCAAACATGCTTAATTTCAGTGCATGCTCCCTTGATGCCTGTTGTGTATGCTTATATGAATCAAAGATTTTCCTAATGTTGTTAGCCGGGAAAAATATTGCAGTTCTTAGTTTACCGTAAAATACTCTACAAACATCCATATGGTATCAACTGGTGTGAACAATACCCATGAAATACAAATTCACAAGTCTCTCTGACGTATCAAATTTTTGATACTTGATGATGCCATATGGATGTTCAATGACGTATTTTAGGTTTTTGTTTACATGTGTAACTTGAGTATAAAAACGAGAAAGTTCCCCGTATCCTTCTCCGTTATTGTAAGTGATAATGATATTGATTGTAATACTCTTGTGAAACTTTTGGCTAAATCCCTCAACACAAAGAGGCCATAGTGACTTTCTTTAGAAGATTGTTTATTCATCATGAAACATTAGTTCTCATTAGCAAGTGAAATTGGATTACAGTCTGCTGTGAGTGTACTCCTAACATGATCGTACCATAGGAAATAACCCATTCCGACGATTGAGATTGTTTTGGACCTACGAAGTAGCAATAGCCAGTTTAATGTTGTAAGAAATAATCAACACAACATCGTACATGTGTTTTTTCGGTTTTTGTTATTAGTTTTATTTACTTTACAATGTAAGTAAGTGAAATGAAGTAATGAAAGCTCTTTATTTGCTAGTAGCACCTGAAATAATGTGAGAGAAGTTGTCAGTCAGAATACGTAATATGTCGACTGTATTTCTTTTTGGTAAGTGTATTGAATCTAGGCCTTAGCGTTCATATTGTGTTGATTTTTATCGAAAAAACGATAGCCTTTTCTTATGTGGTAAGTTTTCAGTTGTATTGTTCTTGGACTCTGGTGCTGTGTAATGAATCTCGTTTCCAAGTAATCACTTATAGCTGTGAGTTTGCTTTCGCCATAATGTGATTAGAAGAAAGTTAAATGATGAAAGATGAGTAGATGAAAATGGACGGAAATAAAGGAACGAAAGACAACGGATGAAAGAAGAGTGATTATGGACAATTCATGGAAAGAAAAAGATGAATTACACTGGATGAAAGGAGAGTAATAAAATACGATAGATGACATGAAAGAAATGATTGATGATGATTGATGAAGGAAGATAGATGAAAAAGGGATGAAGGAAATGTGACGAGGGAGCATCTATTTGGTTTGGCGTAATAGTTTTTTTGTTGGGTGTTTGAAAACCTGGTAAGTCCTTGCTTGGAGAGTTATATCAGCCATAATGAAAGATGGAGGAAAGTTGCCTCTGCTTGCTACGAATATTTTAGAAGATTAGAAATGAAGAACGTGACCTTTGTGTTAATGAGAAATCAAAATGGCGTTGTGGTGCCATAAATAAGGCCGGGAGTGTCTGATGATATGGCGCCCATTCGCTATGTGACAGTTCTTTTGTTAACTGAACCAATAAAATAGTAGCACAAAAGACGAAGCAAATCAATAAATATATAATAATCAAAAACAAGACGAATGAATTCTCAGAAACAACTGCAATCAGCATTGAAGAGCCTCGTAGTATAATCTCATCCTCATTTTCAAACAGTTTTTTCTCTATGGAATACGAGTAATGAATTCTGTGTTTATAAGTTAGAAAACTTTTAAATTTATTTTGAGAAGTGGGGTACTCTTCACAATTTCATCGTATGACACTGCTTTAGAATACAAAAATTCAGATTTCCTTGGGTCATTGTCGTTCAGAGCCAGGAATGATTTTAGCCCAAGAAATCTGGGCGACCCATCGAGGGCACCACGTGGATCAGTGTGCGAGCTCAATTTTTTGCAAAAACATCTGTAATATGCTTATCTTAACTCAATCCAGTACCTTATCAGACATACTGGGGGGCCTGCACATTTGCAAATTTGATAAAGTAAAGTTACATTTTCCATCAAGTAAGTCTAAAAACTACACATCATGCTTGGATAGGTGCTTCCATGAGGTGCCACAATTGTTGACACCTAGGCGGGAAATTTGCAGATTGTTGTTCGCCAAGTAAAGACGAGCAAAAGCAAAGCAAAGGCAATAATGACACAAGATCATCAATGGACATGTTGAAATTCCAAAAGAAAAGTTTACTTATACATCTGCCTATAACAGCAGGAGCAATGCACCTCTGTTAACACATTACTGTAGAACTGGCACATACAAATGTTCATTTTTTCCTAATGCCGCTAGATTGTGCAACACTGTTCCTGCAGATATTAGAGACAAACAAACACTAACAGCTTTCATGAATAGCATCGGACAAACTAAATTAATCTAATTTATTATCGGTTCTTTTTATTTAATGTATTATTTTAGGCTAATTCAAATTTGATGAACGGCGAATATAAATCATCTCATGAAATGGAAACAAACACAGTATCCATACAAAGTGCAAAATAAATTTATACATACATATATATATATATATTATATATATATATATATATATATATATATATATATATATATATATATATATATATATATATATATATATATATATATATATATATATATATATATATATATATATATATATATGTATATAAATCAGAAATGATGCGAAAAACACGAAAATTGATTTCAATTTGTAAGACATGTTTCAGATTTACTCAAATCCATCGTCAGTTACTGAAATTAACATTGAATACTAATAGAACATACGTTGTAAAGTCAATCGAAGAGCAAGCGAAAAAACTATTCGAAAAAAGAAGAACCTTTATCCGGCTTAAGAATAGTTATGTCCTGATTTTTACGAAGGCGTTTTAAAACATTATGAGCGTCAATATCTTTATTTGAGGGTTTGAAAGAATTGGCATATAATCGAGCAACGTGAGAAAGCTCGACCCCCAACTTACTATCATTCCTCTTATCAATCAAATGGCTTTTCATAGATTGATAAATTGGTTCAAAAGAGGCATAAATATCTGTTTTATTGATATAAGGGGGACAAATAGAATGAGACAAACAGAATTCCTAAATTGTTTTCAATTGCTACTTCGCAAACCCATTTTCTTTTTAATGGAAAGGTGTTTGACCAAATAGATGGTGTTGCCATGGGCTCTCCATTTGCACCTGTGTTGGCTAATCTCTTCTTAGGACATTATGAAAATATCTGGCTTAACAAGTATCATGGTCCTTCTGTTCTTTTCTATCGACGTTATGTTGATGACACATTTTGTGTGTTCAACACTGAAAATGACTCTTTATCCTTTTTTGACTTTCTTAACACACAGCATCCAAATATCAAATTTACGATGGAAAAGCAAGTTAATAAGATTTTGGCTTTCCTTGATGTCTGCATTGACAATAACGATCCGTCTTGTATCAAAGCTTCAATGTATCATAAAAAGACTTTCACTGGATTACTTACTAGCTTCTTCAGCTTTACTTCTTTTTCGTACAAAGTTGGGCTTATTCGCACTTTGGTGGATAGAGCTTACAAAGTCAACAACCCTCTTCTTTCTTTTAATAAGGATGTCAAAAAGTTGACACATATATTTAAAAAGAATCAATTCCCTGAGCATTTAATAAATAAAGTAGTTAGTACATATCTTGATAAAAATAATACTTCTGCATTATCTGATAACAATGATACATTCTATTTTAGGCTACCATATCTTCCCTTTTCCAATTTTGCTCAACGAAAACTCCGTGCATTGATCAAAACATAGTGCAATAATTTAAAGATTAAACTAGTATTTTCTTCCTTTAAGATTAAAAACTTAATCAGGGTAAAAGACTTTGTGCCTAGATCGCTACGTTCTTATGTTGTCTATAAATTTACTTGTGCGGAATGTAATTCCGTATATGTTGGTGAAACATCCCGACACATATCAACTCGTTTTCGTGAGCATCTGTTTTCAGATAAGAATTCTCATATATTTAAACATCTCCAAGGTTCTGATGCCTGTAAAAATGCTTGTAATGAGACCTGTTTTAAAGTTATAGATTCAGCTAGAACACACTGTAATATCTTTGTATTCCTCTTAGATGCCTATCTGGTAGTTTTTACCACAGAGATAAACGCATGTGTGATCTTCCAATCATTCGCCATCAATCCTTCTTACAATCATCTTTTATCAATCCCATGATTCAATGGATCACGTGATTGCTATATTACATCACCCTTCTTTTCAAAATTTTTTTTTTTAAAACTAAATTATATACACAAATCAATGTACATAAGCATGATGCAAAGTTTGTATTTCAATGTGTCCCAAAATAAAATTCAGTCTGTTTTCGATTCCTCACAGGATAACGTTTTGCGATTAAAGTTCTGTCCTTTTCAAGTGCGTAATCACAATCATCCTCTTCTTCTTCCATTTGCTGCTTGTAGGGCAGTTTCTTAAACCACGATGAATTTCTCGTTATTTGATGTCCAGGCCTTGCAGCAGTTATCAATGATCCTTTAATATCAACAATATGGTACGGTTTTGGGTCATAAAAAGTTTTAAGTTTACCTTTGTTTTGCGATTGTACCAAAACTCTATCTCCGTTCTGGAAGTCATGTACTTTGTGTTCCTTTTTACGTTCCGCATTTTGTTTCATAATTTCTTTCGCTGCTGCATCTTTTTGTCGGAGAGCTTGATCATTTTCCGGCTTTTCTGTATATTGCGGCAATTTGGTACCAATATTACGACCAAACATAAGAAATGCTGGCGGTTGTCCTGTGGACGAATGAGGCGTTGCACGATAATTGCGTAAAAATGTGAATAATTCGTTTTCCCAACTTTTGTTTTCACACTGTGCTGCTTCGACAGTTTTATTCAATGTCCGCATAAAACGTTCTGCTTCTCCGTTTGCACGAGGCCAATGTGGTGTTATTTTACGATGTCGAAAACCAAGTTCATTACTAAAATCTCTAAAGCAATGTCCTTGAAACGGCGATCCATTATCAGTCTTTACGACGCGAGGAATACCGAAGGTAGAAAATATACGATTGAGTTTCGGTATAACAGTTTTTCCACTTGTAGAACGAACGATTTCAAGCTCGGGATAACGAGAATATTCGTCGATAACAACGAGAATATATTCGCCATTCGGATATGGTCCACTAAAATCGATGGATACTTTGTCCCAAGGTCCTCGAGGTAATGTTGACATTTTGTACGGCGCTAGTTGTTCTTTAGCAGTAGATGCTTGGCAAGGAATGCAGCATTTTACAACATTCTCGACCAAACAATCTATTCCAGGAAACCAGACCTTTTCACGAAGTAGACTCTTTGTCTTTACGATGCCTTGATGGCCTTCGTGAGCGAGTTCTATTACACGATTTCGAAGGGTTTCTGGAATTAAGATTTTTGTTCCTTTAAGGATTGATCCTTTCTCTGTGAGAACTAGTTCGTCCTGTACTTTGGCATACGTTTGTAATTCGCGTACGTTGACGTCAGGAGCGAAACGATTTTCTTGTAGGGGCTGTTGCAATTTTCCGCTAGTGATGAGCATTTTCAAAGCACGTAACGTAGGATCTTTTTCTGTTTCTTGTAAGATTTCGTCGTAGCTCATAGCAATCGGTACAGCGTGTCGCTCTAAGAAATTGACATATTCTTCCGCTAAATTGCGACGCGTACGTTGCACTTGAGTAGGATGTCTGAACATAAAATCTGCAGGGTTATCCCGACCTGGTCGATAACTGACTGTGAAGTTGTAATTCTGCAACCGTAAATTCCATCCTTCTATCCGCGCTGGGGGTCTTGAACTGGCGTTGCCAAATATCATTTCCAAGGCTTTGTGATCCGTTACGATATTAAATTTTTCCCCATAAATGTATAGATGAAATTTCTCGCATGCCCAAACAATCGCGAGGGCTTCCTTTTCTGTCTGGGAATACCTCCGTTCGACGTCGGACAAAGTTCGGCTTGCATAAGCACAAACTTTCGATTGCACTTCTCCATGCGATAAAACTGTTTTCTGCATCAAGATGGCACCCAATCCAACAGGGCTTGCATCCACTATGATGTCTGTTTCCTTTTGTGGATCAAAATACGCAACAACACTTTTGCTAGTTAACGATTCTTTCAATTTGTCAAAGGCAAGTTGATGCTCAGAATTCCATGTCCACTTTGTTGACTTTTTCGTCAAATCGCGAAGAGGGGCTGCAATAGTGGCGAAATCTCTGATGAATCGAGAGACGTAGTTTACGAGACCTAGAAACGAGCGAAGTTCACCAACATGTTGAGGTACTGGCGCATCTCTGATAGCTTGTAACTTTTTGTCGTCAGCTTTCATGCCATCTGCTGAAAAGGTGTATCCATAAAAGTTGAGATTCCCTTTGTTAAAAACACACTTGGAGCGATTCAATGTAAGTCCTTTGTCACGTAGCCTTTGAAAAACATAGCGCAGGGTTGTATCATGCTCTTGCTGAGTTTTGCCATAAACAATAATATCGTCACTTAGATTTCTGCAACCTGGAATACCAGCAAGGGCTGTTTGAATTTGGTACTGAAATATTTCCGCAGCTGAGGTAATTCCGAAAGCAAGACGTTGATAACGATAAAGACCACGATGTGTAGCAAAAGTAGTGATTCCACGGCTTTTTGGATCTAACTCGAGTTGATGATAACCTTTGTTTAAATCTAACTTTGAGAACACACTGGCTCCATTAAGGTCATGCAAAATTTCTTCAACGGTCGGCGTTGGATGTCGTTCACGTTGGATAGCTTTGTTTGCTTGTCGCATGTCGATACAGACTCGCACTTCGTCGGGATTATTCGGCTTTGGAAATACAACAAGCGGGCTGACCCAAGGTGTTGCACCTACCGAGGGTTCTATGATGTCATGTTCCTCTAGTTCATCAAGAGCTTTGTCCAGGGCTTTCCGAATGTGAAACGGGATTCGGCGAGCAGGCTGAGCGACCGAGGGCACATTTTCGTCAATGTGAAGCTTGATTGTTGTATCTTTGAGTTTTCCCACGCCATTAAACAACTCCGAGAATTCTTGCACAAGGTCTGTTGATAAATTACCTGTATGAGAACTGTTCTGTTCTATTTTTGTTGGGGGCGTTAACTGATGTTGACCAATACTCGCATGGTGCACTGTGTCGACGTTGACATGTAAAAGCTTTAAATCAGTGGCAGATTTGAAACTTAATAGGTTCCCCTTTGAGTTGGCTGCAACGTAAAAGGTACCAACAGTGACGGCATCTTTGGTGCTAATCTCGGAAGTAAATTTACCAGCAAGGGCTAAGGGGTTATCTGAAGCATATGCAAATACCTTGGTGCTTGAAGACAACAACGTAATGAATGGGTTGGTCTCTTTGATCTTGACGAAGGTTGTTTTATCCAAAATATTGATGCTTGCACCGGAGTCAATAAGTATCTCAACAGGGCAATTTGCAATTGTAATAAAAGCTTTGGGTAACGGTGGAAATGCACCAACACCAAATAGGAATTCCGTCTCTTGATCTGAGGAGTCTGATAGGCTGTCCATTTGCTTTGCAATAGGTTCTCTTACCGTTTGAACTTGTTGACCTTGTTGTAGTGGTGGAACTGGCTGAGTTGTGTAGCGAGACTTGGATTTTGAACTCCTACACACTTTTGCAAAATGATTCAGCTTGTTGCACGATCTGCATCTCTGTCCTTGGGCTGGGCAAGGTTTCTGATGAGTGTGTGGATAGTTCCCTCCACAATTAAAACAGGTTTTTTGTTTCTGCTGTGGGCGTCGGGGACGACCAAATTTTGCGTGCATTGGTTGGCGTTTGACTGTATCAATTTGTAGTTTGGCTACATTGATCTCCTTTTCAATGCCTGTAGCTTGATCTTCTGAAATCTCGATTGAACGTCCAAAAGCAAGGAGTTCTAGTAGTGTTAACTTTGGTTCTCGCAGGGCGTGACGACGAACTCTTTTCGATGAGCACCCCGAAACAATTTGTGACTTAACTTCAGCATCCTTATCATGAAACTCACAATATGTCGCTAGTTGTTGTAGCCTAGTATGGTAAGTGTCTAAAGTTTCACCTACCTGTTGAGTTGCTTGGCGAAAGGTGTACTTTTCGTATTCTATGTTCTTTTGTGGCTGGAAATATGCTTTCAGGGCAGCAGTCGCTTTCTTGTAGTCTTTTGCCTCTCCAGTCTCAGGCAAAGTTTTGAATATTCTGTAGACATCTTCCCCACTAAAATGAAGAAGTAAGGCTCTCTGGCGGGTAGGATCTGTGATATCCATTGCAAGTAAGAAATTGTTATATCGTTCAACATATTCTGCCCATCGCTGACCAAGACTAGACGGGTCACCACGAACATCAAATGGCGGAAAATACAGCGGTGCTACGGAAGACATGATAAGCGTTTGTCAGCTTTCTTTATCCTCGTCGCCAATGTAATATCTTTGTATTCCTCTTAGATGCCTATCTGGTAGTTTTTACCACAGAGATAAACGCATGTGTGATCTTCCAATCATTCGCCATCAATCCTTCTTACAATCATCTTTTATCAATCCCATGATTCAATGGATCACGTGATTGCTATATTACACACACTATCAGCTGAAGATTAAAGAGGCTCTGCATATTATGTGGGAGGGACCCAGCATTAATAAGCAGGTTCAGCACTATAATTTCTCATTAGCTTTCTAACTCTTGTGTAACGGTTCTTGTTCTCTTCTTTTTTCGAATAGTTTTTTCGCTTGCTCTTCGATTGACTTTACAACGTATGTTCTATTAGTATTCATTGTTAATTTCAGTAACTGACGATGGATTTGAGTAAATCCGAAACATGTCTTACAAATTGAAATCAATTTTCGTGTTTTTTCGCATCATTTCTGATTTACGTAATGTGAGAAACTTTGGAAGAAATATATATATTTATATTTATAAAAAGAATAAACCACAAATATACTATCCTTTAAGTAAACTTTTCGAGGATTAGAATCTTCATCAGTCATCATATATATTTATATTTATATATGTCCGCCATTCATCAAATTTGCATTCGCTAACCACTAACACTCTTGTGCGTAATAGTCATGTATTTGGCTTCTGTGCATACATTGTATAATAGAAGTAGATGGGAAAAGTGCATTTCTTGGGTTGTTTTTCAAGAGAGGGTTTTATACTTCAGAATGAGCATCTTTTAGAGTTGTGCTTTGTAGTCTTTTTTCCAACTGAACTGACCAGATACTTATGGTCCTGTTCCTCCTCAGGTGCTGGCCAAATGATTTGAAAATCTTGCCAACACCGGAATTTTGATAATATATGAGATGTATGCTAGAATCTTGATAATAGTCTGAAAATTTTATTAGTTTGACCTCTGAAAAAGATTTCAGTCAAAACCAGCATTAACAAGGATCTGTCTAGGAACTGACCTTATGAGAAAGCTGTGCTATAAAGAGCGTTGTAATGCAGCAAGTCAAAAGCACATGAGAAGCAGCAATTCCATCTTATCTCATTTCTCATGCATGTTACAATACCTTCGTTGGCCTCTTTACCATGAAAAGCTTTCTTAAGCTCAATGAACAGGGTATAATTCTTAGAAGAAGATATGACAGGTTTCCAATAAACAGTGCTAAGCTTTGGAGCTGCATCTGCTTGCACACGAACATCTAGCAAAATATAAGCAAAATCTAAAACGGATTCAATACATTGTTTAATTTTAAAGAAATCACCTTGATCTGGGCCGACCACTTGCAGGACTGGTATTTCGCCAAACCACAACGCTCCTGTAGCAAATTCAAAGGATGAAAAGCTCACAGGACAAGTTCGTTACCTGGCCCAAACACAGTGTCATTTCACTTTACAACCCAACATTCAGAACCATATATCGCTGTAGGGAAGAACAATGTACACATGAGTCGTTTTTTAGACTTCAAGGGAATGGAATTGCTTTTCTACGTTTGCGAGAAAGCAACTACAGCATTTTCTGCAATGCTGATTCTCTTTCTAATTTCTGTTGAGTGATCGTATGTATTGACTCTCATTTCTCCTAAGTAGGTACACTGGCTGATAGCTTCAAGTGCTTCTCAATTAATAACTAAGCTTTCAATGTATGGGCAATCAGTTTCAAGTTTCATTGATTAAGCCTTCTCTACATTCATCTAAAGTCTAGCCTCTTCACTTTTTAATACTGTTTTGCTAACTAACTTCTGAAGCTCTTGCATTGACCCAGCAATCAAAACTACATTATCTACGGCACATTCTCCAACTTTGACAGTCCTTTAAAATTTTCCCAGTGTTTATGTCACGATTGCTTCAGGCTATGTATTAAAGACGAGGTGAGAGGAAACAACCCTATCTTACTCCGTGTCCAATGTTAAACCATTCCCTCAACCACAAATTGTTCTCACTGCTCCCCATTATTGTCCATAAAGACTCTTAATTAGCATAACAATGTGTACCGGACAGTCCATTTTCATCATCCCATGCGATGGGATTTCATGCACAACCATATCAAAAGCCTTCCTATAGTCTATGAAGCATAAATATAGATTTTTCTCCGTTCCCTGTTTTTCTCGATTTCACCTTCAAATGTAAGATGTGATCTCTTGGGCCTTTTCCTGGACAAAATCCGTGTTATTCTTCTGCAATCTATTTTTCAAGGCGACTTTTCATTCTTCCAACTAGTGTTTTGAGCAGTATTTTGTTACATTGAGTAATGAGAGCTATAGGTCAGTTATTGCAGCATTTATAAATGTCACATTTCTTTGGAAATGGTACGAAAACAGACTTTGTCCAGTCATCAGGCCATAACTTCTCTTTCATATTGTGATACACAGTTGATAAAAATATTTTTATACTTTTGTATTTTCTCTCGCGTTCTTTATGAATTCTGCTGCAATATCAGCATACCCCGGAATTTGCTCATTTTTATCTCCTTCATAGCTTGTTCAAACTCTGCGGATGTTGATAGCGGCTCTTCTTGTGAAATTTACAAGGGCCTGTTAGATGGCTTGCTTCTATAATTCCATTATTATTGTACAACTCTTTGCAGCGTCTTTTCCATTTATTTTTTAAAATACTTCCTTCACTAAGGGACCGGTCATTAATTCTTCCAGGGGAGGGAGTGGAAAACACCTGGGAGGAGGACCAAAATTCTGTACACTGAGAGGGAGGGGGATGAAAAATAAAGAGCATTTCAAGGTAAGTACTAAGGAGCTTCTTCTGAAATCCTGGAGTGGGGATCAAAATATTTACATAAATCTGAGAGGGGGGATGAAAATTCCATCAAATATATGAGAATGTATTCCACCCCCTCCCCACAAGTAATTAATGACCTGTCCCTAAGAAAATTTTAATTTCATCCTTAACTATCTAAACTGTCTTGTCAACTTTCAAAATCTTGATAGAGCTCTTTAGTCGAATTTGCTACTGAATTCGATTCAATTGTCTGGCACATAACATTTATATTATTTGTTTTATCTTCCTTAGCAACCTTTGAACATCTGCACTCTGCTGCTTATAAGCATTAGTTTCGCAATGCTTTTACTCGGTCTAGATTCTATTTTTGTTCTGTTTTCATTGTCAACTAAAGTGTCAAGTAATATTCAACTGGTCCGAGAATGATCTCTTTTCGTAATGGTTGCATTTGTTGTTTGAGGTACTATGTGTTTACATTCTACCCATAATATACATGGTAATTTGTCTTCTTCACATGCTAACAGCGACATACATCTATAAACAAGTTGCACTCTATATTGATTATCAACAATTGAGAGGTCTAGTCTCAGTGGAGCAGTTGTCTTATGCAGCTTTTTAAATCTAAGCGTAATATCTGAGATACGTTTCTGATGATCGGTATTACAAACGACTCCTGGTAAGGTTATTGTTGTTGTTGGTCTTGGTTTGTTGTTTCATAGCATACCTTGCGTCACTATCTTGCGAGAATGTTTACATAGTCAATCTAATAGACTGTCAATTCTCTTCAGCTGTAAAATATAGTGTGATATACCAGAATAAAAATAATCAAACCGTCATGCATTAGGTTCATATTGAAAGGGAGGGCAAGTTTTGAGCCAATCAGCTCATTTGCTTAGGGTAATTCGGGGGCAAAATGAGACGCTAAGCAAATATTCTACTCTTGCTCAGCTAGGAATACGTGAATAAAAGAGAACAGCATTCATATACTTACTTAAACATATGAACTATTCAACAGCAAAAGCAATTTTCCCTACATCCTCACATACCAATCAAAACGCGTAAAAGACGATAGAAAGTGAAGAGCAAAGGTTATCTTATCGACATCCAGAAATGGTGAAGTATTGTAGAATCTACAGTATACAATTCCTGTGAAAACACATCTAAAAATTGTTTATCTAAAAATACACTGGAACATAGCTTGTCATAATGTTCATTCATCCCCAGGAGAGGGGGCGGGGGTACTCCGTATATCTCTATAGAAGGGTCCATTTCAGTAATTTGTTGCTGACCCCCAAATATCGAGTCACAGTTTTGAGGAACCCCAAACAGCCTCAAACTTTCGAGACCCTAAATATTGTAACATATTTCGGACTACCATGTCCATAAAATTGGAAATAAATTGCTCTTAATACTGAGACTTAAAACTTAAGACTATTTATTTCAACTGATAAAATTGTTTGCACTAGTTGATAAAAAACATTGGTTGACAAGGCTTTGTTCTTCTTTTATAATTTCGTTGTCAATTCTCAAATCCCAAATATTGAATTTCTCTTCGGCTGTAAATCTCAAATCCCAAATATTGATTCTTTGTAAAGCCGTAATTCACAGACTCCAAATTATTGTTGTGAAATTCCAGGTCCCAAATATTGACACAGATCCCCCGTATAGTGAAGTAGGGAGTACCCCCTGGGCATTCATCATCAGTACCGTTTACAAATTCATAGAACCATTGCTTTTCATGTTTCTGATCTATTATGTTCCTTACATATTACCTTGTATTGTTAAGAGCCGCTCGGGAATGAGGTGCAAACAGGAGACTACAATTAGACTGTCTGCATCTTTTGTTTTCTAAATTCTCGCCCGTTATAAACAGGCTGACCATTGTTTACATTCATGATTCTTTGGAACTACCCGTGCTTGCAGTCTTCCATGCTTTCATAAGCAGATAAAGCCAAAAACCAACATTTACAGTGCTGGACAGTTTAAAGTGAGTTTATACATACTGTTATTTGTAAGTTAAATACTCTGCCAAATATACTGTTTTGGTTTTGCCTTCATTTCCCTCCATTGTCAAAGAGATTGGAGCCCAAAATAGAAAAGTTTACTCGTACACACAGTTGACTAGTTCTCACGAGATACCTTCCGCTCTCGCGTGGTTTGCCTCTTCTCAGGCTTGTAAACAAAGATTCATATCGCATAACGTGTTTGACTCTTATTCCAATGAAGTATCTGTGGAATCATTGAATGATTTAGATGCAGATGTAGAAGGCAGTATCACCGATCGATCTCCAGTTTACGGTCAGTTTGCAGTGAATTTAAGGTAAACTTCCAGACTGGCCTAAGAATATCACTTGACTATTTATTGCTGGTTTGTCGAACGTTAACAGCAAACTTCAATACAGAATGTATTAATCAGCAGTAGAACAGTCGTTTTATATAAATATGTGCATTTCAACGTGTTTCAGTGCGCTTTTTAGGTCGAAATTTTCTTCTTTAGCATCGCCTACTCCGAGCCGCGTCAACGTTTCTACTGTATGTCCTAATCCGAGTACTGTATCAGTTTAGTTGCCCAGCTAATTTTAAACCACGCGTTAATATAATTTGATTTTCTCTTCGTATACTTAGAGAGCGCATGTGTGGGAAGCTGTCATTTCAATTTTGTTGAATTCTGATAACTTTTCATAGAGGAAACCCTCCCTTGAAAAATGCGTATATAACCCCGTTTCAGATCCTATATAGGCTTAATCGCCCATCTAATTTTAAAGTACACATTAATAAAATTTGATTTTATTTTCATATCTTTAGAGAGTACAATTGTGGGAAGTTGGCATTTCAATTTTGTTGAATTTTGATAGCTTTCTGGGGGAAACACTCCTTTGAAAAGCGCGTATTTTAGCACCTCTCTTATCCTATACCGGTTTAGTTTCCCAGCTAATTTTTAAGTATGCGTTAATATGATATGATTTTTGTTGATATCTCTAGAGAGTACATGTGTGGGAAGCTGGTATTTCAGTTTTATTGAATTGTAATTGCTTTCCGGGGGGGAACCTTCCTTTGAAAAACACGTATTCAACCACGTCTCAGATCCTATTCCGGTTTAGTCGCCCAGTCAATTTTACAGTACACATTAATATTAGTTGATTTTCTCTTCGCATACGTAAAGAGCGCATGTTTGGGAAGCTAGCATTTCAAGTTTGTTGAATTCTGATAACTGTTTTAGGGGAAAACACTCCGTTGAAAAGCGCGTATTTTAGCGCCTCTCAGATCCTGTACCGGCTTAATCGCCCAGCTAATTTTAAAGTACACGTTAGTATATTTTGATTTTCTCTTCATGTCTCTAGAGAGTGCATCTATTTGAAGCTGGCATTTCAGTTTTGTTGATGTCCGATAACTTTTCATGGGAGAACCCTTCTTTGAAAAACGCATAATGTAATGAAAATTATACCTGCGGAAAAGTACTGTCCGGCAATACCATACTATAAATTTGAAACGACATGATGATAATTCGAGTTAAAACTTCTCAGGAAGGTATGGCGCATATCTTTCAGCTACAGATGTGTGTTTTATAGTAAGAATATCATATGCACACTAACACATGTGAGGAGATTTCAGACAAATGATCAGGACTCAGACCCTACACTGGCTAAGTTGCCCTTCTAATTTCAAAGTAGGCTTCGAAATAACTGGAATTTTTCTTCACATTTTTAGAGAGTTCATCTGTTTGAAGTTGGCATTTAATTTTTGACGAATTGTGATAATTTTTCGGGGGAGTATCCAGTTTCTTTAATCTCCTTAATTTTTTCCCCACTAGGCAATTCTATCCCATGAGATCTTACCACCTTTCCTCGCTTCAAAATTAGTGTGCCACACTTCTTGATCCCAAAATCCACTCCTATATCAGTTGAAAGTATCTCCACAGTGGAGGCCAATGCAGTTATTTCATGCTCATTCTTCCCATAAATCTTAATACAATGAGCTGCCATTAGACATACGACAAACAGAGGCGGATAAGGAATTTGATGAACAACTTAAAAAGTATTTTAAGTGACGTAGTACTTATGGCGTAACAATCATTATCTTCTCTCGATGTCGTTCTTTTAAGATTTTTTCAGCGTTTTTAATATTTTTAATGTAATACTTTCTCTCTTAACTTCATTTAGGGTATAGGACACAGGGCACACAGTGACGACAGCAATATTGTAATTGTTGAAGTGTCTATCCTATATAAATATTCGTTTTATTATTATTATTATTATTGTTGCTGGTTGCAACACGTATCTAACTGAAGGGCGTTTCACATGGAGACATAACTCTGCTTTAAAATTTCTCGCTGAAACGCTGCAGACCCTGCAACATGTAAAACTATATGTCGATCTCCCTGACTACCTTTCTCCCTGCATCGTTACTGGCAATAGTCTTCGCCATGATATTCTTCTGTCAACAATATCCTGTACATCATAGAATTAACTGTCGGCTTCGAAACTAATTTTAAACAATAATTCTCATCGAAAAGAACTCAAATATCGCCCCCTTCTATCTGATCTTGCCACTGATTATAAGGAAATAAAATTCGTAAACCTCTGCATTAGCTGCCTTGGGATATTTGGTACTTCATCAAATTCGTTTCTCAAAATGTGTAATGACAGTGGTATCGACACTCACCATCTCAACTTTATCATTTCAAAGTTGTCAACCATAGTCATACGCACAACGTACTACATATTTTGTATGAGGAACAAACCATGGTGTGATCCGGAGCTCCTTACCTATTAATTTTTTTGTTTTTGTTTTTTTCTTCTATTTCCTAGTATGGTAATATTGTAAGCCAACCAGATACAGATTACCCGTTAGCGAGATTTGTATTTGTAGATTTAAATATGATATGAGATGAAGTTTGAAAAAAATGCATGTGAAAATAAAAGCCCAAAACTTCGCATATTGGAGGCCAGTCATTTATAACTCTGGGTACCAGGATGTTAATATGAAAATTTTTGTCCAAAAGTTTTCATGCCCGATTGAGAAATAGATAATGAGCTTCACACCCCAGTTGCTATCTACCCTGTAAGGAGTTCAGGGTAGAATTCTTCAATGCAACTATTAAAGTCACAATTGCCACTATCATCTACTTGAAAGATGACATATAGACAATGTGCTCTGCAAAATTACTTGCTGGGAAATATTGCAGGGAAAGCCTTTGTACATAATATTGTAAATATCATGCTTTGTGAGATTTCGTTACATAAGACGTAGAAAAATTTTCATGAAAAAGTTTATTTATGCTTGAAGCTTCATTTGAAGACACAGCTGTCATGTCTGCTAATAAGAGCACTACAATAACACAGTATACCATAGATAACTTAAATCAGAGAAAAATTGCTATTGGAGGAACTCAGACAACTAGATACATATAAATAATGTGATCAATAGACTTCTGCAATTCATTGAATTGAGTTCCTTTAGATTTTCTCTTTAAAGGATTTCATGTTCCTCAAAAATTCTCCACAATGTTTCATACTTCCCAAGTGTCGTTGGAAAAGTTTTCATACCCTACCCAATTTTAGCTCGTCCAATTACCCGATTGCAGTTTATGTCAAATTGTCAAATTGTTGGGCAAATCTGACAACTTCTGCACCTGTCTATCACGCTTGATTAATTATTCGTTTGAGCATGGAATGTTTCCCAAGGAATGTAAGAAAGGAAGAGTAATCCCTATATTCACATCTGGAACTCGAGAGAATGTTTACAACTATCGTCCAGTCTCAGTCCTTAACTGTTTGAGCAAGGTATGTGAAAGAATTGTTTTCAATGCATTGTATTCCTTTCTGGTCCAAGAAGATTTGCTCTATAAACTGCAATCTCGTTTTAGACATTTTCATTCAACAGCAACTTCACTAATAGATATAATTGATTCTATTTATGAAACTTTGGACAATGGCAACATCTCTGGAGCTTTGTTTCTTGATCTACGCAAAGCCTTTGACACTGTGAATCACAGGGTGCTGGCAAATAAAATTAACTGGTTGAATCCCAGTGACATGTTTCTGAAATGGATCAACTCATAGCTTTCCGATAGACAGCAAGTTGTCGATTTTAGGGGAACCTTATCAAGGCCAGCGTTTCTTACTATGGGAGTCCCCCAAGGTTCTATTCCTAGTATATGTCAATGACTCCCACTCAGCAATTAACGCAGAAGTCAGCATGTTTGCTGATGATACCACATGTTTGTCCAAAGGAAGATCAATGGAGGAAGTTACCAATGCCATCCGGGATACTTAAAACCATATCAATGACTATGCCAAGGATAATCATTTGATACCTCATCCTAATAAAACAAAAGTTCTTCTTTTTAAATCAAAAAAGCAGATGATCCAGACAGATGACCAGCCGAAATTACAGCTGGCTCATTGTGATGTTGACTATGTTAAGTCCTTTAAATGTATTGGTTTCACCTTGGACACTACCTTCGACTATGAAATACATACTCGCGAATTATGCCGGAAAAATTTTGGAATACAAATAATTAAGAGAGTTTGTTTGTATCTACCCAGTCCAGTTTTGATGACCGTTGCTAATTCTCATGAACTGAGCCATCTTGATTATTGTTCATCACTCTTACACAATTTGAAAGCTTCGCAATTAGATCGTCTGTTAAAGCTTCAAAAATATTGCGCTCGTGTAACAATGAACGTCAATAGGAGCACCAATAGCAAACCCTTGTTTATCCAGCTTCAATGTTTGCCGCTACATCAAAGAATTGAACATAGCACTAGTTGCATGATGTTCAAGATTATAAAAGGGGATGCCCCATCCTACCCACTGAAGTGTTCCAATCTATTTCATTGGTGCACAACCTAGACAGTCTAGCAATGGGGACCTATTTACTAACAGACGCAAGGAAAGCTATTTTCTAAAGACCTTTCGCTACTATGGAAGTAAAGTTTGGAACTCATTACCTGTAGCATTGAGAAACTTCAGAACCTTCGAATCGTCCAAAGTGGCAAGTAAAAAATACTTTATGGACAAATTTCCATCAGATAACTATGGAGAATACAATTGGACAATATTTTAATTACTTATGGACATTATATATATATTTTTTTTTCTTTTCTTTACTTAAACCTATATAGATATATAGCTTGTAAATTTTATTTATTTTGTGGTCCAAGTTGGAAACAAGCTTTTGCTTAGCCTTGTAGCCACGTTAAATATTTATTACATACATACATACATACATACCCAGAGTTATAATTGACTTTGCTATTAAGCAATGACCCAGGATTAAAGCAAGTGTCACGTAGCATCTGGATATAGATGTTCTGCTTCTTTGAGTTGTATTAGAAAAGAAAACTCTGCGCGTTTTATGTTTTATCAAAGCTTCAATCTTTCTGGGCTACGTCAAAATGCAGAATTGATAATGAGGCTACAGTTGATACTGAGGACTACGTCGGTGTTGATCAGATGAATAAACTAGACAGTCTTTTCAGATTATGTTCTTTTCTATTTTGATTGTACATTTTTTGTGCGGATATGTCCTTAACATATCAAAAGATTGGAACTTTCGGTTTACTTTTCAGGCGTAATTATGCCATTTGTAGATGAAAATTAGTGCGAAAATGATCTTAGGCCAAAATAGAAATATTTGTAATAGGTTAAAGGTTATTGAAGGTTTTCCTACAGATAAATATGTGTATTCATCTCAATGAAGTAATCCTTCTATGGTGTACAATCAGGTTTCAGTACAAGTGTACCCAATGGGGGCAGGATGATAGAGTATCAGGGTGGCAGGGTAGAAGGGTGACAGGGTGGTAGGACAGTTGAGGGTATTGGGTTAATGTGTTCAGTTTTTTTCTAGAGCTAGTGCCAAATATGTGTGTGTCAAAAGAAGAGGCAAATTTTGTCAAGGGGTGCAAAATTTTTTGGGGTCCCGTTCCTGACTATTTGCAAAAGACTTTCATACGACAATGGGACCGGGTGTTTCACAGCCAGACATGGAAAAGTGACCAAGCAAGTGGAAGTGCATTGTGGGATTCAATTCCAAGTGCAATAAAGAGTAATCCAACAGTTCGTTCCTTCCATGACAGAATCATTTCTGGAAGGGAAGATTCCTGGAGTACAACAATATTAATGTTTATTTTGGTGTATTCCGGAGTGGATCTGATTCCAAAATGTCGGCCTAAGGTTCAAAGGACTATTTCATTAAGCATTAGTGAGGAGATAGACGCTTTGAGAGAAATGAGGAGCTCCTTCTATGCCCTTGCGCAGAGCATGTCATGCCCACTTAGTGAATTTCGTAAGCTTTTGGAAGATGTTAAATGCTACACAAAGTTTTATGATGATGATGATGATGATGATGATGATAATGCTGGTACAGAAAAGGAAATAGATCGAATTGCAGATATGCGCATCGAAAGAAAGGAGATAACAGCTCTCTTGAAGCAGCTGGATAAGGAAGTAAAAAGCACAGAAGAGTTGGACCAATTGATAACAGACTTGAAAGGTGATTCCCTAGGGTTTATTACCTCATATTTGTTTTGCATTCTCGTACTGTGTACACATGGAAGTGTATGGAATATCACTCTTTTCCTTCGCAGTGGCCTAGTATTATGTCAATATATATAGTTTTCCTTTCGAAAAGTTAGATATGAATAGATATGTGGCAATGTATTTGTGTTCGATTTGATTATAAGTACAATCCTACAGAAGCAATTCATCAATACTAAGATCAATATCAATATCAATATTAAGATTAATATTAATAGTGACTATCATACAATAGAATTTGTTAATCTTTCCATGAGCTGCCTTGGTATATTTGGTCAGTCATCAGATTCCTTTCTCAAAATGTGCACTGAATTAGGCTTTGATAATCATAATCTCAATTTCATTGTTTCCAAGCTATCTACTATGATCATCCGAACAACATATTATATATTCTGTATGAGAAACAAATCCTGGTGCAACCCCGAGCTTCTCAGTTATTGAATATACAGTTAATACTGTTTAATAACTTCTTTCTTTACTGTTCTACATATTGTATGCTTTTTCATTTTCTTTTAGTTTTTTTTTTGTTTGTTTGTTTGTTCTATTACCTAGTATTGTAGTATTGTAAGCCAGCCAAATACAGATTACCTGTTAGCGAGATTTGTATTTGTAGACTTAAATATCATATGAGATGAAGTTTGAAGAAAAAATTAATATTAATATTAATATTAATGTTAATATTAATATTAATATTAATATGAGGTACTATTATTAATATGAGGTAATATTATTAGGGTTAGGGTTAGGGTTAGGGTTAGGGTTAGGGTTAGGGTTAGGGTTAGGGTTATATTAGTATAGAAACAGTAAGCAGGCACTGAAAGCCATTCAAACAAAGCATGAAGATTGAATCATCCATGAGCTACTTTCACAAGGTTTTGTTATTTCATCTATCTTAAAATACTCACTGTCTAGCACTATATCTATGTGGTCTAAGGTTCAACAGAGTCTACCCAAAGATATATTTAACTTTACTGTCAAATACTTAAACAACACTCTCGCCACTAGGAAAAATCTTCATAAATGGTCTCTTTCTGAATCACCCTCTTGCTCCTTTTGTCTACAAAGAGAAACCTTGCAACATATAGTATCGAGCTGCAAACACTATCTTGATCATGGAAGATATAATTGGAGACACGATTCAGTTCTCTTTATGCCTCTCAAAAAGTCTATCACATTTGACAGATTGGTCTATCTACGCTGACCTACCTTCATTTCCATCTCCTAGCTTGATTACTGGAGATACCTTTAGACCTGATCTTATCTTACATAATAGGCATAACAATAAAATACATATCCTCGAACTAACAGTAGGTTTTGAGAGCAATCTTAAGATTAACAGTGACCGAAAGTTGAATAAGTACAGACCCCTAATTACTGCATTGTCAACATCGTGTCAGGAGATCAATTTTATCAACATGTCTATGAGTGCTTTAGGTGTACTTGACAGTTCTTGCGATTCTCTATTCAATCTGTTGAAAAGTCTAGATTTACCAGAAATACATCAAAAACGTCTAGTTTCAAAAGTCATGGCCATTGCTATTCGGTCCACCTATTATATATTTTGCCGCCGAAACAAAGATTGGACTGACCCAGATTTGATGGACTTCTAAGTGAACATCTTAACTAAATTTATATCATTCATAATTTTTAGTTTATTGTTGTTTTTTTTTGTTTTTGTTTCTAACCCAATGTGAAGCAGCCAATATTACACTGCCTATTTTTAGTGAGGTGTATTATTGTAGATTAGTTATTATTATCAAAATGAACAATGTTTAAAAAAAATAATATTAATACCCAATGGATAATTGATGATCTGGCTTTCTCTTGCCGACTAATGTTGAGCCTTAGAGCCAGGGTAACTTCTTGGTCTGAGTATAGGAGGGAATCATGAATTCGTATATTTGTTGAATATAGGCTCTATTGATCATTTATCGGCTTCATGTACAGATACTATTAGAGACACCATCTTGGAAGCTTATTTAACCAATTTATTGGTAGCTCGCTGAGCGCAGACTTGCCCCCCTCAGTTGCCTCCTAACCCCATTAGATGAAATTGTAAATTAGCCTTTGGAAGACCAATGCCCTTGAAAATCTCCTCTCAGCGTTCTGCAATTTTGATATGAGAAAGCAGCATAGAAATATGTGACAGTATTCGCCCTGTTCTGTTGTCTACATTCATTGCAACCGCTATAACAGTTTTGAAGATAACGCTATACAGCTGTTGATAGCTCAGTACACTCAATGTATTCTCGTTGATGTTTGTATCTTTTATACTAAATGATAACATTTAGCTTTGTCTGGCATTTAGCTTTATTTGGAGGAGTTAAAAAGACCTAACATTAACGTGAATGATGAGAGAAGCAGTTGCTACAACCGATGTGTTTCCTATGTAAATGTAACAGATTTATTATGTACTTATGATATTTAATGACGTTTAATATAGCGATAAAAGATGCTAGAGAGCTAGAAAAGGACGTTAAAAAGGTGAAAGATGGTATTAAAGAAGTGAAAGAAGATGTTGACAATATGAGAGGTGCTGTTAATATTGTGAAAGATAGTCTGATCGATGTAAAAGGTAATATCAATGATGCAAAACATGAGCTCATGGAAATGGTAGATGTTAACGGTAAGTACACCGAAAATGATATAATATGTAATATTTGATATATTAGATCATTGTATATATAAATATATATATATATATATATATATATATATATATATATATATATATATATATATATATATATATATATATATATATATATATATATATATATATATATATATATATATATATATATATATATATATTTATATATATATACATATTTATGCATTTAGTAACTTTACGTCCTCTTCAACCTGCCATCTTATGATCGCTTGAGCGTGATACTCGAAACTCAGAGTTATATGATTTTATGGATTTTACAGGACTTTTAGTGCTTTTACAATGCAACTGAGACATATATATACATACATACATACATACATACATACATACATATATATATATATATATATATATATATATATATATATATATATATATATATATATATATATATATATATATATATATATATATATATATATATATATATATATATATATATATATATATATATATATATATATATATATATATATATATATATATATATATATATATATATATATATACAGTGGCGTAGCGTGACTTTTTCGAGAGGGTATTCTAGCATAGGGCGTGGCTGGGTGTGGCTGGGTGTGGCTAGTTAACGTCTCGTGGCATTTATCGCCCTGAACATAAATATCTAGTAAAAAACTCAATCTCCTACCCTGCATTCATCAGTCGGTCATGGTCACATAACAGAAAGGAACCGAAAATTAATACTAGACGTTGTATCTAGGCTGTGTGATGTTATTGCAAAGCTTCGGCCTCCCCTTATCAACAATCCTCTTTTTTCAGCAAGTGACAATTTTGAGAATGAGTTTGGAATCAGCGATGTAACGATGTCACCACCGCTTATTCCCCCATAGTCAAGTTAGATCCATCTAGCAAATAATGAACAAGGCCTATAACAACAATGCCTAGAACGTTCTCGAAGCCTTAACAAAAGAACACTCTTTACAATGGCAACTGGACAATAGCAGAGAATGACTAATAAGTCAGAATGTTGATAGGGACAACATCACATGACTCTGCATACCTTTGGATTGTGCAAATCTAGCAGCACGCATTATGTAAACAGAAAGAAAGTAAGCTAGGGAACTTACATATATTTAGAAATATAGGGGGAATGTTTGACGTCTATCGTTAAAATACTCACGAAATTAAAACAGTTATAGGCCCCTCCTAACACCGCAAAATGAGACATTGAGGAACTTGGCCTAAGTGCGATTGAACCTCTACGAGCTACCTACCTTTCACTTGTCTTTCTTGCTGCTGTTGCCACATGGCATAATTTACATCTGACCAGAACTTTCTTGCTAAAAAGTTAGTCTTTCAACTCTACTATTAGAAATTGCATGTGTCGTATTTACTTCGTATTCAATAACTACTCCGCCACTTCAAGTACTCAGGATCATTCTTTATCAGCCTCTATATGAGGTTATGGAAGTATGAGGCTGGACGCTGGCCATTTCTCAGCGTATTTTGAGATTGTTTTCGCTCATTAAAGACAATTTTATTCATGAAATGGAGCATTTTGATTGGTGGAAACACCCTACCGGGTATTCACTGCGTATTCGTGACGAACCTCTGTTTAACATGAAGTTGTTGTTCGGTCTTCAGCATTATCTTCAAAAATCTGTTTGTTTCCAAACGATTTACGTCTGCACACTTACACAGCTTGAATATTAAGACAGGTAAACACGTTAAAAGGAGTTAAATTTGCCATTTGAATGAGCAGTTGAGAAATAGTACCGTGGTCGCAACATAATGCAGATTATTATTTTTTCTGGACATTGTAGAGTATTCACTGAATACCTTGAATACCCTGACGCTACGCCACTGTATATATATATATATATATATATATATATATATATATATATATATATATATATATATATATATATATATATATACTCGTATATATATATATATATATATATATATATATATATATATATATATATATATATATATATATATATATATATATATATATATATATATATATATATATATATATATATATATATATATATATATATATATATATATATATATATATATATATATATATATATATATATACTCGTATATATATATATATATATATACTCGTATATATATATATATATATATATATACTCGTATATATATATATATATATATATATATATATACTCGTATATATATATATATATATATATATACTCGTATATATATATATATATATATATATATATATATATATATATATATATATATATATATATATATATATATATATATATATATATATATATATATATATATATATATATATATATGTATATATATATATATATATTTATACATTTATTTGTATTATAATATATTGTTATAAGAGATGTTGTCCCAAAGAGGGTAATCGTAGCCAGATTATGACTCACAGAAGTATCCCTGCTGATGGGTAGGTCTGCCCTTGTATGGCAGGTAATAAATGTAAGATTCTGCTGAAGGTTGTCAAATGCGCTACCTTCTTTAAATTTGCGTCATAAAATTCAAATGATAAGATACGAGATATTTTGCTAAGAATAATTCAATTCATCAGGGAGAAATACGCCATCTCTAACGATAAATGCACATCCTGGCAGCTATGTGTATGTTGGGAATCACGGACAATTGATTGTCTCACCCGGTGAGTCCACATTTATTGGCTTCATCTCTTCTGGCTCCCTTTGGTTGTCGCCAATAGTTGGTTATGTGATCAGAGCTTTTTATGCAAATGGGGAAGTGAAATAGTGCTGAATAGGCCACACAATTTTCCGTGTTTATTTGAGTTGCATTTGTCACTGGGACAGTGTTTCGACTGCTGTTTCTATGTCATCATTTCTCAGTAGGCCATTGGTCTAATGCAATAGACATTATCATAAGTCATGAATCATAATTTATCTGTAAACCTCAACTCATTCTTATACGTCCATCTTCATCTCCAATCAGTACACTAATTATGATAATGTATTACATTACACAAGAGAGCGCTAATCATGGCATTGCTAAATATGGTATCAGCATCATTAAACATGGCGTCAACTTTATCAGCATTATTATTTGATTGTTCTATATATAATATCTAACATTTTAGTCGTCAATTGATATTCGATAACTGGACTGCCCGATAACTCGAACGTTCGCCACCTCGAACGAATTTTCATTTCAGTGTAATAAACGGGAAAAGTTTGAACATTCGTAGCTCCAAAAGATTTCTAGTTTTCATAACAGTTCGTGTTATCGAATGTTAACTGAAATCTCTAATGCGATAGACTATATTTAATGCGTTATGTGAATTCCGCATATCACACTCGTGGAGAAACACCAGTCCCCATGCAATGGGTACAAAATTGTTAGCTTATGTTAAAATAATGATCGATCAAGCTACTCTGCTTCGTCATTAGATTTTTCTTTTACAGAGCCCATCAAACAGGAAGCAAAACAAGAAGCAATAAGTGAGTCCAATTGTCTAGTATTTTTCTGATATTTGCTCATTCTAATCATTTCCTTCGAATAATTCCTTTTATTTTTGTGGCAATCCTTACCTCTTCCACCATGGCCAACTTATTACGTACAACCGCTACTCTCATATTCTCCAGTATTCACTCAAATACACAGTAGTATTTATAGCTGTTCCTTGAATTTTCCTGCTTTTCTATGGTAACTGTTTTTCTGATAAAATGTTGGCTGGTTTGGAAGGAAAAATTTGGTAAGGAAAAACTAGCCAACATTTCATCAGAAAAACAGTTTGGTCCTGAAAAGTGCCCAGTTTTTCCTAAAATTGCCCTGGATTGGAAATGTTTCATCAAAATTTGAAAACAAAATTAATAGAGCCATTACATCTTGTTTCTAAGCTGTGAGGCCCCGTGCTGTTTATAATACTAGGGTCATGCTACCATCTGCTAAAAAAGATAGCGTTCCTACCACTCAAAAAAGTTGTGTAGTTTATGAATTTTCGTGCCGATGTGAAGCTCGGTACGTAGGGCGCACTACGCAGAGGCTAGCAGACAGAATAAAACAACATGTACCCACGAGCATCAGGACGAAAAACACTGTAACAAGAGAACAGCCACCTCGTATGTGTAAGAACTCTAATTCTAAAATGAAAAGTGAGTCGGCCATAGGACAACATCTTTTTGCAAATCCAGAATGCGCCAAAACATATACAGACGATAATTTTCGGATCATTGGGCAAGCAAGATCGTCCTTTCATTTAAGTGTTTTGGAATCAGTTTACATTAAGACTCAAAACCCAATCTTGTGTAAACAAAAAGAGTTCGTTTTTCACTTGGACTCTTCAAGTAAACAATGGAGAATAGGTGCTAATTGGCCAATCATAGGGCCAAATAGACGCATTATTCATCATATCACGTGCACCCGCATCTGGCTATATATTTCGGTTCTGTACGAAATTGTGACCCCCAATGTTTTAGTTACTTTAAATTATTTCCTTTGGCGTTTTCTTTGTTTTTGTTTTTTGTTGCTGCTGAGAGCCAACTGTGTGTACCAGTTGGCAGTTAATCGCATGACCATGATTCGAGAAGAGGTAACCGATGGATGGGCGTATTTGTGACAATGTGGAGAATCGTCGCTGAACTCTCGGAATAACTGGCTAAGTTTGACATGGACCTCTTCATATTTGAATGATTCGTTCTTTATCGACTTAAAGAAGCTCTTTATCGACGTCACAGGCATTCAGGTGAACACTTTCTATATTTGTTGTACATGGCTTTGGATATGCGTACGTTGCTGAGAATGTGGACCTATTGATTATCTTCGGACACTTGACAGTGCTATCGTTGTTTGTTGTTTTGTTATATTACGCGTTTTAATTTGTTATTTAGATATACTTTATTGTTAATGGAATATTATACAGTCCTCAAAACTACGAAAGGGAATCTTGAATTGTGGATCTATTAAGAACCCCTACCGGGTGAATTCGAGAAAGCAGAATTCCTAACCTGCCGTGTAGGCCTTGCCTACGGATCCAGAACTTAGGCAGGAAATTGTACAAGGTCCACTTTGGAGCCGGATTTAATGTTGGATTTATTATTCTTTTGAATACTTTGTGGTATTGTTTTCTTGATTTATAACAAAATGTCTATAGAGGGAAGCAATAGCACCGAACCCCCTACTGACCTGTCAGTCCCTGTAGTATCTAAGGCATCCAAGAAGAAAAAAGTACGGGGTGGCTATCGCTCGCATGCCGAAAAGATATTTACAGAATGTGATACAATTGTTAAAAAAGCAAACCCCCCTAAGGCTCAAGTCGAAAGATTATGCGCGATCTTACGGGATAAGTTAACAGTTTTAAAGGCGATTGATGAATAGATTATCTTATTGATAAACCCGGAGGAAATCGAAAACGAGGCTGTAGAGTCAGAAGATTGGCGAGCAGAAATTCAATGGCGCTTAACTCAGTTAGAAGCAAAAATTTCAGTAGCACCTGTAGTTCAACAACAAGTTGTTGCACCACAAACAAGCCAACAAGTGGCTACGATATCAAATGTAGAATCTTACCCCCCTAAGCTCTATCTCCCTAGGTACGTAGGCGACCCAAAGCGGTGGCAAGAATTCTGGGATGCATTTGGGGTTGTTGATGGGAATCGGAACATCCCTCCCGTATATAAATTTAGACATTTGAGAACACTCTTAGAGGGGAGAGCTGCGGCAGCAATTTCAAGCATTCAGACTACGGACACGAACTACACCGTCGCTCCTAACGAATCTCCAAATTGTACATTCTGATAAAGATGTCAAAGGCCTTAGAAACCTTGTTGATAAGATCGATACTAACGTAAGAAGCGTAGAGATACTAGGGTACGACTTGAAATAGTATGGACCTTTTCTCAACCCAATGATAATGGGGAAATTGCCAGAGCAAATACGGTTAGCCGTTACCAAAGAAAACAGAAATGAGGAATGGGAGCTCAATAAGATTCTGGACATAATTAAAAAGGAACTTGAAGCAAGAGAGCAATGTGCACATATAAATTCTCATTCCAAAAGCGTTGCAGATGGCAGACAGAACAAGAATAACCTACCTACAACAGCATCATTTTTGAGTAAAGACACCAAAACCACATGCAGCTTTTGCAAGAACCATCACCTCTCAGCAAAATGCAACATAGTGACAGATTCGATCCGACGAAAGCAAATGCTATCTAAGCAAGGGCGGTGCTTCGTTTGCCTTAGAAAATGGCACCGTTCTGTAGATTGTAAAAGCAATATATATTGTTTCATTTGTAAACAAAGACATCATACAGCCATTTGCGAATATTCAAAACCTGCATCTGATGTTCGCCCCAATACAGCGAGCGACAATGAGTTTACCGCACATACCGCAAATCAATGTAATAGATCAAGAGCCAATCAAAGCAATTTTACTCCTATTCAAAAGCAAGGCAACCTATCCTTACCTGAATCACAGAATAGATAATAGGCAGAAGGGACACTCGCGTCGGCGCCTTTGTTGTTTTCGAGGCGCGGATTGTAAAACTTGTACACCTCTAAACTCGTTGTCAGTTCGAGGCTTATAGCATAACTAGCCGTACGAAGGCCTAGACAGCTTGCTGCGATGAAATTGGTTTCGACTAAAAGTACAAAATCATGGCATTGATTCTGATTTAACATTAAGAAATGGATAACAGCACATTGGGAATTTAGTGTATAAGTGCAAACTGTACACTGGTCGCTTTCATGTGCTTCCTGATGTATTGTTGCATCGCGCATTCAGAAGAGTGCATCGCTCATCCACCCAGTCTGTTTTCTTGTTAAAGTATGCCGCCGTACAACAACAAATTACACTCCGAAAGTTTTTTGGGGATCAAATCAGCACTAAATGAAGATTTAACAGGCGTCAATGACTCTTGGCCCGAATACATACTGTATAGCATGCACTCTGGCACAAGATTCAAGGAATCACAGCAGAATCCAAAACCCCGGTTCAATATGATTTGAGGAACTCAATAACCTACTTTATTTTGCTTCAGCTCGGTAGCTTCATTTGATTTATTACCAATATATTAGGCAGCACTTACTTGCAGCTGTTCAGCAGTGCATTGATGCAAAGCTTAAAGGACAAACAATAATCTTGGTATCAGTATAATACTCCATTCCTAGATGCTTATCACAAGACATGTCATAGAGTAGATGATTATGTAAGAGGCATTTCATCCATCACTGGAAAAAAAATTCTAGTAAGAAGAAACTGTACCTCTCCTTCAGAACAATAAACTTGTAACTGAAGCAAACTTCAACACCATATGGATTAATATTTGCTATTTTGAGAAACTGAATAATGTTTCCAGAAGTCTCTAGGAATTCTTACTGATGTGGCACATAATATTGACAATTTTTGATGAAAGTTAAGATACACTTTTTGTTTTGTTTTAAAAAGTCCAAGCATTCTTTTTGTGGGGTACATTCATGTCAAGAAACTTGAAGTCTTTGGTACTATCAATGTATTATTTGGCAAATGTCACCCATTAGTGGCTGGAAAAACACAAAATTTTCATGTACAATGCAGCTTCATTAAAAGACAGTCAATTTTCCACTTACAGAAATACAAAGTATTGTTTCAGTGAGTGGAAAGAGAGTGATAATATCCCTTTTGAAATTATTTAATAGACATAGGTAATTTGTACTGAATGAGATATCCAACATTATTGTAAACAAGCAACCATGGAAATGATGAATTGGCCTAGCAAAAATTCCTCCCTGTATCATAAGACTATTAATTTGTTTCAATTCTTTGAATAGTTTGATGATTATGCATTAAAGGAAATTAAGTATTAAAAAGTACTACATCTCAAAATATACTGAGCATCAGTGAGCAGGTGTGTTCAATAAATTGGTGACTTGTTATACAGATTTGTCTATCTATCTATGCAACAGTGAACAAGAACCAACTTTGGTTGTTACATACATGCTTGATTATTAAGGCTAAATTATATTTTAGTTTTAAAAATAAATAAAGCTTTTAACAATGCTGACATGTTTTCCATGTTATATATGAAAAGAAAATAAAAAGAAAACTTTGCCATAAATAAGCTATTCTGCATCAAAATAAGTTGTCACTGATCTAAGGAGCTCTTGAAAGCTACTTGAGTATTTCTGTTTCCAATGTAGAGGTATGCAGTGTTCCATAACAATGTAGCACTTGGGAAGTATGAGGATTTGTAGATCTTGTGCCAGAACATTATATTCAGATAATTCTTTGGCTTCTTGTGCAGTGTATATTTGACATAGTGAGCCTTTATGCGGAATATCAGTGAGATGGTTATGAATCATGTGTTGTTATCAAGCCTACTTGTTACTTTTGTCCTGGCTTTCCTGTCAGCAAAAAGACCTCACTCAAGCTTTCTAGTTACGGCAATAGAAGTGGTAGATTTGTCATAATTGCTGCAAACAAGTCTTGCGTCTTGTTTCTGAATCATTTCTAGCTTTTCAATATTTGAGGCGTGGGAAGATCGCAAACTGCATTATAGCGTATTCTGATCTTCTGATCTTGCCTCCCTCAGTATATGCCCATTCTCTGCCCCTAACAACATAAAGAGAACCCTCTAATATGCATACATCCAAATAACTATAATCAAATGTACCAGAGTTTAACGATAAGAGGATTGCATGGAGAATAAATACGTGAACTACGCTTGGCCTACTCACCATATAGCTCCAAATGAGACTCAGTAAAACTGATTGCCAGGCCATGATTTCCAGTTGTTGCTACAACTAACTGCAGCGCAATAATCCCCGATCCGATTACGATTCCATTCGTTGTCCATCTACACCTGAGACCTCCAAATTTTTGCAAAAACTGCCTTTTTAGTTGAAACCCCTATACAAACGCTATAGCTTTCCTTCGAATGTTACACCTCTAAACTCGTTTCCATGTGGAAAAGTTGGCGCATGCGTGAGAAAATCCGTGCCCTCTAAAAAGTCGAGAGTGTCCCTTCTGCCTATTATCTATTCTGTGCCTGAATCAACTATGACTATGCACATAAATACTAAGACATCCGTTCTCTTGCAAACCGCTAAGGGCTACATTTCTCCGCCAGCCGACCCACAGAGATCCGAAATCGCTCGCTTAATATTTGATACTGGAAGCAAGCATTCCTATATTTCTGCTAAGCTTAAAGAAACCCTTCAGCTTCCAATCGTTGGCCAAGAAACTATTGCAATCAAGGTTTTTGGAGATGAAACAGGTACTCTTCAAACGTGTGAAGTTGTACAATTCTGCGTTAGAAGTCCTTATAATGATCTTAGCGTTTATGTTAGCGCGTACGTTGTGCCTGTTTTGTGTGCCCCGTTATCAGAGCAAGCTATTAACATTGCTGTCAATCAATATCCTCATCTGGCTGGCCTAGGGCTAGCTGACTATCCCGCCAAAATGAATGAAGAATTAAATTGTGAAATTTTAGTAGGAGCAAATTTCTATTGGCAATTTTTGTCTGGCAAATGCATAAAGGCATGCGAAGGTCCAATTGCTATGGAATCAATACTGGGCTGGATATTATCAGGTCCAGTTGATAATGGTTCAACCGTGGAATCAACCCATGTAAACATTGCGGAAACTCATGTACTGAGACTTGAATCTATGTCAGAGATAGAAGAAACTTCTCTTGAAGCACAAGTTTCTAAGGTTTGGGAGCTTGAATCTATTGGAATTCAGAAGCTTGAAAACACAGTGTACGAGTTGTTTGAAGATGAAATATCGTTTGAATCGGGTAGATACGAAGTCAAACTCCCATGGAAGCCATGTCACCCAATGCTCCCAGACAACTACCAATTATGCAGAAAGCGCTTAAAGGGTACATTCGACAGGCTGTGCAGAGATCCTACTTTTCTTCAGGAGTATGATTCAATTATTAGAGAACAGGAAGATCGAGGAATTATTGAGAGAGTAGCATCCAGTAGCAATGCAATAGCTGGAAAGACAACATATTTACCTCATCATCCTGTAATTCGCAAAGATAAAAGTACTACAAAGGTTCGGATCGTGTATGATGCTTCGGTCAAGGATAGTGAGGGAACTTCACTGAACAAATGTCTCTATACAGGACCTTGTTTGTTGAAAACAGTCAGTGAAATTTTGACTCGTTTCAGATTATATCCAATTGCATTAAGTGCAGATATAGAGAAAGCATTCCTGATGATTTCGATTTGGCAAGGTGACAGAGATGCCTTGAGATTCTTATGGGTGGACAATATAAATTCACTGTCACCTCAAGAAATAACCTATAGATTTAAGAGAGTAGTTTTTGGAGTGTCATGCAGCCCTTTCTTACTGAATGCTACCTTGAAACGACACATAGAACAATTCATGGTAGAAAATCCTGAAGTGTGCACCAAAATCTTGAACAGTCTCTATGCAGATGACATGAATACAGGTGGCTACACTATAGAAGAAGTGATCAATTTGTACGAATCATCAAAGGAAATAATGAAGAAAGGTGGCTTTAATCTTAGAAAATGGATTTCAAACTCTCAAGAAGTCACATCCTATATAAATGGACGAGAATCCAAATCGCAAGCCTCTAAAGTATCTTCAGTGATTTCTGAAGATGACCAGTCATTCGCGAAAACGGCCATACCGAATAGTCATGACACTGACACTGACACTGATGATTTAGAAATTCTTGGTATGAAATGGGACGTTGAAAGGGACAGAATAACATTCAATTTGCGTCAATTAGCGGAAACATCAAATGGAAGGACAGTTACAAAGCGTAATGTCTTGAGTCTTACAGCAAAGACCTATGATCCATTAGGCATGATTTCTTCTGTTACCATAATGCTGAAAGTGTTTTTGCAAAGATTGTTCGGCAGAAAGATTGGATGGGATGAAATCTTACCAGGTGAATTGATAGCTACATGGGAGAGATTGATTGAGTTTTTAATGAAAGCTCCTGAAATTTCCTTCCCATGATTCTACTTCGGAGAGGTCAAGATGAAGCCATTATCCATTGAACTCTTAGGGTTTTACGATAGCTCAGAAGAAGCCTACGCTGCCTGTGTGTATGCAAAAATTACCGTAAATGGAAAGACAGATGTGAATCTTGTAATTTCTAAGACAAGAGTTGCGTCACTGAAGAAACCAACCATTCCTCGGCTAGAGTTGTTATCTGCTCTCGTTCTTGCAAGACTTATCAGCTCAGTTCAGACTATGCTAACTCCACTCTGTAAAACTACTGTAGTCAGATGCTTTACAGACTCAATCACGGCAATGTACTGGATAAAGGGGGAGGACAAGGAATGGAAAACGTTTGTTCAAAATCGAGTACAAGAGATCAGAAGTCTCGTACCGAAAGAAAAATGGAATCATTGTCCAGGACTTGAAAATCCAGCTGATATTGCGACTCGAAGCAGCAATCCAGTAAAACTTTCAGAAGATTCTCGCTGGTTCAAAGGACCAGAATGGCTGAGGGGTAATGAAATCGAAAGGCCAGAAAGACACGTGACCAATCTCCCTGAAGATTGCTTAAAGGAAGTGAGATCAACATGTAAGGAAAGCACGAACATGACGCTATTGATCGAAACTGGAACTCAAATGAACATATCTAAGATACTTGATGCTACCAGATTCAGCAGTTATATGAAACTCTTGAGGGTTATTGCTTATATCCTGCGATTCGTTAAGAACTGTAAAGACAGATGTATAAATACAAAGGAGCTGACAGCAGAAGAATTAGATGGAGCAGAAATAGTTTGGATCCGAGATATGCAGACGCAAATAGACAAGAAGAAATTAAGCAATGTAGAGCAACACCTTGATACATTTATTGATAAAGATAAAATTATTCGTTGCAAAGGGCGCCTTAAGAATTCATGCCTAACTTTTGAAAGAAGACATCCGATACTTCTTCCTAGAGAACACCATATAACATCACTGATCATATGGGAATGTCACAAAAACGTTTTGCATAACGGAACGAATCAGACTTTACAAGAACTGAGAACCAGATTTTGGGCGATCAAGGGCAGACAGCTTCTAAAGAAGACGATTTATAAATGCAAGTTATGCAAAAAATTACAAGGATTGTCGTATGGAATGCCACAACAAAGTCACCAGCCATTCTATCAATAATTCATACGTTCTTTTGAATCGAATTTGTCCTAGCAGATTCCGAGTTATCCATACCAACGCCAGACATATCTGGGGTTGGGACTGCTTTGATTACCTGCGTAAATGAGCTTTTGTCGCTCGGTAAAAGAAACATTCCATCTGAAGAGAACAACGAGCGGGCAAACACCGAGAATTCGTTTTGTCTAATTGCTTCTTTTAAAGACGCTCCAAGCTCAGCACGATATTGCTGGACGACAAGAAACCTTGTTAGTAGTGATCTTTCTTCTCTCAGCTTAACCACTTTGTCTCTTAGATTTCGCTTGACCTTTTTGTTGCATGTACTGAATATCTTCAGTTTCACCTTTACCATTGGATCCCATATGGAGATACTGGTGCTTTCTTTTGCTAATCTGCTTGCCGCAACCTATTGAGTGCATTCTGGCCCTTTTTACCTCGATTTATGATAGCTTCTTTGCTAGGAATTGGTACTTCCATTGTAGAAATAATGTTCATGAAAGAAGCTTCGTTTAGAAATGGATTTCCTCCACAGTTTTGTAATATGGATGTCTTAATCTTTGCAGAATTTTGGAAAGATTCTTGTGGCCATGGAACCTGTTAGCTGATTATGTTTTCTCGAATAAAATGAATTCTATTTTGTAACTAAACAAAGACTCAATCTTCTGTTAACCTTTATAGCTCAGATGCGATATTGAAATATTGTTCAAATGCTTCTTCGTTTTCGGCAATTCCGGTTATTCCTCCTACTGCTTTGAGTTGTCGAATCTTCTGTTCTAATGCTTGATCCGCAAACAGATCTGTAAATGGAATTCCAGTTCTAGCAACTGCAAAATCTCCCTTCTCTAAAGCTTCCCATGTCTCTCGGTCTTTCTGCTTTACTTCATTCATTTGGCAAAATGTAGCGGTACATGCTTCAGCTTTTCAGTTTCAGATGTCTTTGTGGATAGAAATTTGTATAAAAGTATCCAATTTCATAAAATAACGGACGTTTCTGGAGGTTTGACAATAACAGTTGCATATTATCTATAGATAATATTCTGGAAAATAATTATGATACCAAGATATGTTAGGAAACTTGCCTTTGAAGATTTTCTCCTCCACAGATGCTGACAAATAAGCTTTTACTTTCTAGTCCCCTAAAATCACCCTTAAAATGGCTGAAACAAATGGCACCCACTTTTAGTTTATCGAACAATTATCAAAGAAACGATTTATACTGTAATATCAATTTAGGCAGAGAAATCTAACGGAGGCCAAATTTACGACACAAAGACCTCTACTATAGGTTGTTTATACGTAACCTTAGGGTAAGAGCCCTAATAATAGACAAACCAATAAACTGGTCCCTACCCTAGACCTTTCCAGAGAGTAGTATTGCTGTCAGTATGCCTCTTAATACAGCCCATAAAGCAGCTCACAATAACCTCTTGATGTAAAGTTTAATGTGATGGTACCATTCTATTCTTCTCCTTACCACAATATTCCCATACTCGTGTGTGTTGAAAAGAAAGAAATTGTGAGGCTGGTGACAGTCCAAATGTATTCCACCCATTTCACTATTTCCATATGCTGAAAATGAAACGTTCTTTGCTACACAATAAGGAGAAATTTATGCAATTCAAAAGGTACAGGCTAGCTTGACATGTTTAGTACAATGCTTCAAAATTTAAGCATATATTGCTTGTCTTGAAGATCAGAATGACAGTTGTAAGATTTAAAGAAAGTAATAAAATAAATAATTATAAATTGATGGGCTCATTGACAGAGAATACAATAAAATTGGAAACTTCCATTCGCTCGAACTGGATTGAGAGTTAAGAGCCACAGTGTGACGAAAAAAGAAAGAAAATAATAAGCATGTAAATTGTGCACTAGGCTAGGGCCCATTAGTTATTGTGATACAAAATGGGATCTACTGGATGAGAGTTAGCTGTAATCTCTAAATACTGCATTGAAACCATGACTGTTTTTTTATAGTAGCAATTGAAAGCACTTACTCTGGTCCCGAATGAAGCTGCCTTCCAACTGTAATGTATTGAGAAATGATCACCCAGGACGTCTGTTTTCCAGACTCATGCTGTTTATAGTTAGATCTGTAAATTGATTGAATATTAATTGTAGAGTGGACATAAATCCTTAGAAAAGAAATTTAATTGAACAATTGAAAAACCTTTTCTAAGCTCTATCTATTCTATTGTCAAAGTATATCATCCAATCCAATAACAACCAAATAGGTGCACATGAGACATGAGACAAACACGCCTTGATTTTTACACTGATGATTGACCTTGGAAATGGTCCGAATCATTTGTGTCATTGATTGGTCTTAATGTATCATGGATTTGTCTTAATACGTAGTTAATTAGAAATGGATGGTCTATTAACATCAACTTTCAAATGATTTTCTTCATCGTCGTTCTTGCTCTGCCAAATAGATGTGGAGCTAAAGTTGAAATAAAAATTCTGACCTATTTCTTTTTAAATAATATCGACAAAATATGGGCTTAATTGTGGCCTATGAAATAAAGTCTATAGATATCACGTATTCAAGCTACTGCAAGTACGACTGCATCGACTCAAAATAGTCAAATTGTTTTACTACCTCTTAATCTGTAAACATATTAGTAAACAATTTAGTCAAGGTATATTCTCTTGGGTTACACAGATTCCCGTTGTAACACAGTTAGTACACATTTGACACTGAATTCCCGATGACAGTCATTTATAAAACAATTTGAGGCAATTCTGTGAATCATTAAAACCTTTTTGCTTAAAATATCTTGATAATTTATACTAAGCTTTGCATGCAATCAAATATTGAAAGGATTTTCCGTACTGTTTAAACACATTTCATGTATCGAACTCCCTAGTGAAATCTGTATTAACACAAAACTGATTATTATTATTTTGTTTTCAAGATGATATAAAGGAGAAATACAAAGCTCTGTATGAAAAGAGTGAAATTTACACTGTGGAAGGCAACAAAATAACACTGACAAAGGTAAAGATTTGTGACTTTGCTGTAGAGTTAAAGGTAAGCGAATACCCACAACATCATGAAAGGGAAACTACCTTCAGAGATGAAGTGAAGAGACATTCAGAAAGGCTTGAATCTGCCCCAAGAGGTAAAGATATTGACATATCTCATTTAATCGATGAAGATAACCGTGTAACTTTTATTATCGGCATCGCTGGAATGGGAAAGTCCGTTCTTGCGAGACAATTAGCTATCGGGTGGTCAAATGGTGACATGTATTCAGACTTCGAATTGTGTATCTTTTTTGAATGCAGAGACTTGAATTACTTCATGAGAAACGAAGGCGCTGAGTTTAAGAAACATAAGGTATTTGAAGAATTCATCAAAGCAAAATGGAGTTATGATTTTGGAGATGGAAGAGGGATTTTGTTTGTGGTAGATGGATTAGATGAACTCTCTGACATATATGAGAATGAATCGGTCATTGGACAGCTTCTATCAAAGAAGTACGCTTTGTCTAAAATTATAATGACCGGAAGACCTTACATTGAAGAGCAACTGAAACAACACAGTAAAGACATAGATATGCGGAAAGTAGAGATTCAAGGGCTCAATGACAATCACATCAATCAATACATCAATAAAATTCGTTCTTTTCAAGCAAATAGTTCTTATATAGTTACAGCAAGAGCATCATCAGAAGGAAATCTCACAATCTTGCACGTTCCACAGTTTTTAAATACATTTTGTTGCGTTGCCATTCTAATGGGAGGATATGCAATACGCAACCGTGCTGAACTGTACTCATGGACAATTTATTTGCTGTTGTCTCAACATGATGCTAATAAATTGGGCTTGCATGAGCAACGCATTCCTACACTTTTTAATGAGTATGCAAAGCTGTTACTGAAAGTCAGTGAAATTTGCCACACCATGCTGAGTGAGAACAGGATCATTTTTGAAGGACCGATTGAACCAATTGATACTGATACTAAAACAGGAGAAAATTTTCTTAAAAGTTTATTTGTTGATGCATCAGACAACTTAACAGAGAGACACCAATTCAAGCATTTGTCACTAATGGAGTTTTTTGCAGCCCTTCACATATGCAGCAATAGCATCAATTACAAGAAGAGCATTAAAGCAAATTTGAAAAAGGGATTTGTTGAAATTGTATCGTTTGCATGCCGTTTAATAGCAGGATTTTCCTATAGAGGAATCATAAAAGAACTTTTGGAAAAAGTTTCTAGGTTAAAAAAAATTGACAGCACAACATTTCTTAAGGATGTTATAACGGTGCTGAATGAGCCGGAGTTGCACGAAGTACTAGATGAAGATACAAGATTTGAAAGATCAGTTGAATTCATTTCTTATTTTATATATAAAGATTTTAAAGAGAAGGATGTTGTTTTAGCGCTAATGGCACAATTACATGGCCATTTCGATGCTCTGGGAGATAAAGGTTATGATGAAACATTGAATAACATCATGGATATATGCACTCATCTTATTGAAGTTTGTGAATGTAACATCAACGACATTCGATTGGCATTAAAACATATTCATATAGACCTTTTAAAAGTGTCGAATGGATTAAACAGTTTAAGCATTTTGAAATATTTGGATTTCCAGGGAATGAGCTTATATGGAATTAAATCGAGTGTAAATGCCTTGCGGAGGGCGCTGAATGAGAGCTTTCAATATGGAAGAGTGAACATAGTAGAAGTCAATAATTGTACATTTGAAGATGAAGACTGCATTAGACAAGAGGAGGAATGCTCATCAAGTCTGGAATTTGATCATCTTTGTATAAGTCATTGTGACATGAACAGGAGCAATTTTATTGGAGCAGGCGAGTTAGGAATAGTGAGCAGATATTTTTTCCTCAGTTGTGATGGAATTGAAAATAATTGCCTCGGGTCATTGGTTGAATTGATTAAAACAAGTAAGGCCAATGGAGAATTGAAAATGAAGGGGTTGGTCATAGATTCTGACAAAGAAGAGCTGACTGATGAAATGCAGCTGAAGGTAAGAAGAATTAATAATGTAAAGTTATTTATTCTTTTATTTCATAACTATAATGTTTTTAACATAGGCACACATGGTATAATCGTTGTTTTAATTTGCAAAGTTTATTAATAAGGTTATTCAACCAAGTTAGACTTGCAAGTGAAAATAATTTTTCACACATTTGTATGGTTTTGAGAATATTCCGGTATTCAATGGTCCAAAGTTCACTTGTATATAAATTTAGTTATGAGTTACTGTGGATACAATATTAACTGATCTTTGAAGTTATTTTGGTTAAGTTGTTAAGTACCTAACTATTATAGAAACTTGTACCCATGCTCACTCTGGAAAAATCACCATGAATTTTTCTGACTTTAAATGCCAAATAGGAAAGCTAAGTATTATTGGAAAGATGCAGATATCAACGGGGTTAAGTGCTGCTTGACAGGGGATTTAGCATGGCTAACTAACCTATAGAGCTCTAGCATAAATTTATACCCATTTGCTGGTTTTGAAAGTATTATAATGCTAATTGGGTTAGAAGACACATGCAAATTGCGCAATATTTAATTCACCCAAAGCTCAGGCAAAAGCAGTGCAGGAGAGGAATTCACAATCACCATGTCCAACATGAGACGAGACGCATTAATTTACTTGTGTTGTCAAATTTTTAATATTTCAACACAGCAATAATTGATCAATTTGAATAAAATTGCAATGAGATTCGGTACTGTCAATTACTGTACGTTAGCTTGACATTAAAATATCTTAGTATATTATAGTATTATGTTTTCTGATGTTAGCTGATTTATCAAATATATTTTCAATTCTTTTTCCCTTCAAGTGCATTTATATGAATGTAACATGTCAGGGAATTCAACCAGTTGCTCAATGATCTGTAATACTTAATACTTTTAAGCATTTCTTGTTTACAGACTGGGGTTATTCCAGTTTTCTCAGAGATCTCTATTCTAATTCTTTGAAACCTTTTAAGAAATGCCAGTGGAGGCGTGAGTAGTACTGCTACCAGTATGCATTACAACTTATGTCAAAGTATGCTTACATTAGGGACAAGCGTGCACCCCTATTGAGCTTGGGATGATTGAGCCACCACTTGAAGCATGCAAATGAGTAAAATTTAGATAAGTTACTTAGGATGCAAATTTCACACATTATGGGTTTAAGCTCAGTATCTTCAAAATAATTTGCTATAATCTGAGAATACCTTATAGGCATATTCAGAGAAGTGGCAATTGTAGGGTAATGGCCAATTACCGAAATTCTAGGATGAAGTTTCAAGAAATAGAATGTAATAAGCCCATTCTAAATTCTTGAGGATTGTCCTACCCCATAACTCTTCGGGGTATGTATTGCTATAGTTCAGGATGCTTTCCAAAACAGTAAACAGACAATATCAGAGACTTCTTATACATCTACCGATTTCACCAATAATGAATTACGGAGAAGAACGTGTTAGGTTATTTTATTATTTGCTCATAATCAATTTACAATAAAAACTAATGCAAACTTGCCACAGGGAGTATGGAACTACATAGCAACCCTGTGGCATTTAACGATTAACTTAGCTTGAAGTCAGTTTCAAAATGGGTGTCGGGCGAGAGAGTAATGAATTCATAAGTTCGGTTATTCCTGAGTAATACATAGCCTTAGGGTCTGGTTTGCAGGTATCACCCTACTCCCATTTTGAAACAGACTTCTATCGAAAACATATAAAGGAAACAAAACCACAAATCTGTAGACAGAAAATTACGCATGATGGGAGAGATTCTCATTCTGAAGTATTGTTATGCATGGATGTACGTTAGAATCGCCTTAATAATTTTTGAATTTGAATAGATTCATAACCTCTCATATCCATACAGAAGACCTTTAAGCAGAAGCTCATTTGAAATGTTTGATAGGCCTTTTGTAAGCAATATTACTTTGACAGTGCCGAGAATATCATGTCTTTGTACATCATGTAAATGACAGGACAGCAAAGTATTCACTATCCTCGATACCATAATTTATTGAGCACATCGGATTTATTGTATCCTTAAAATTATGCCTAAACTTATGAACATTAAAGTTGCTGAGGCCAACATGTAAGTGTGTAAGGATTGGTAGACCTTTAGAGTCATGAACACTAAAGATTGGTTTGCTGGGGGCAAATAAGTGAAGATAATTTATTCTTGAATGCACTTGTTGAAGGTGAAGTTTGTCCCACTCAAATAGACAGTGGGGATAGAAGCTTGCAGAATTAAACTTGGAAATTGTAACTGGGGTAGAGTTGGCCTTTGTTAGTATTAGCTATCCAGCTAGCCAACTATAGATAAATTCTATTATTTTCATTGTTATTGTCATCGGTTTCAACTCCTTCATTCGATATATTGCGAACAAAACATTTAACCAACTTGGTTTTTCAGTAAATTCGCTTAACCCTACTCATTGGCTTCAGTTTTGCAGATGATGCCGCTGTCATAACTAGCCTTGAAAGCGAAAATCAAGTCCTATTAAATAATTTTTCTCGCTGGGGTAAATGGGCAGGCATGAAAATCAGAATGGATAAATGCAGCAGATTTGTTGTTAAGAAAACAGTCACATCTTCATGCCAACACTTAACTAAGCTGACAGTAAACAACTCAGTGGTCCCTACTGTCACCAAAGGCATGTCGTTCAAATACCCCGGTCACTATTTCAATTTTACCATGGATAATAGTGATCGCTTATCAACCCTTCTCAACTCTGTCAATGACCGGTTAAAAAACTGGACTGTCTTCCATGCCATCCTAAAAATGAACTCCTTCTTTACCACCGCTTTGTTCTATCCAAACTGTTTTGGCATTTTTTACTATTGCAGATCTTAGAAAGACATAGGTTATTGAAAATGTAGATAACATTGTCCCAAGTCACTTAAGGAAATGGCTTGAGTTGCCCGTAAACGCCAATATCAGCTCTCTGTTTTGTTTTTTTGTTTATCAAATAATGTCAGGGAAAGGCCAATAGAGACTATAACAAAGCCCTGAAAAAGGAAGAAAGAGGAAGGAAAGTTAAGTAGATAGGGAGATGAGATCCAATTTGTTGATGTTAGATTTGAAGCAAGTTAAGTTGTAGGATTCAGGAAAGGAAGTGGAAGGTAAAGTGTTCCAAAGTTGACAGGTTCTTGGAATATAAGAAGATTTTGTGGGAAAGAGTTCATGGATTAGATATGATGACTTGGAAAGGGTGTGATTGAGTAGAACTTCTGGTGGGTCGAACACGCCTCAGGGGATCAGGCATAACATTCTTGATTTTCCGTGAGCAATGTCCACGAAAATATCAATAGAAAATGGACAGATCTGCAACCAGACATCGAGGAGAGGGAGATTGGAAAGACTTAGTGAGACTTGGATTATGTATGAGACGGATGGCTTTGGACTGAACATTTCAAGAAAATGTAGAGAAGATCTGGGAGCACCACCCCAAATATGGGAGAAGTACTCCAGAGAAGGACGAACCTGAGATTTGTATATAGTAATCAGCTGAGAAGGAGAGAAAAAGCCACGGGCTCTAGAGAGAAAGCCAAGTTTCTGAGATGCATGTTTAGCAATGGAGTGGATGTGGGTTTTCCAAGAAAGATTAGATGACACTAAATGACCAAGCTTAGTAAAAGAAGATGAAATGTCCAGTTCATGGCGGCTAATGAATACGGGGGGGGGGGGGGAAATCTTGGTAACGTTTACGTGAAATAACAACCTGTGTCGTCTTCCCTTGATTAAACTTAACACGATTATCATTACCCCACATCTCTATGGTTAACACGTCATTTATGAGAAGTGAAGCTGAAATTTTACTATAGGATGAGACATTGAAATAGGAGAGATTTTACGGATTAGGTGAAAAAGGTGAACTTAGATAAGTATAATCAGCAAAAGAGTAAATACTGGAAGATTTAGAGGAAAGTAGGTCATTTATGAAGAGGATGAATAAAACAGGCAAGATAACAGAGCCCTGAGGTACACCAGAGTTGATAGAATGAGGTTCGGAGAGGAAACCATCGACCCTAATTGCAATTGATCTGTTAGAAAGAAAGCTAGCAATCCATTTAATGAGGTTGTTGTGCTGACAAAGCATTGGTAGTTTAGAAAGGAGACCTTGTGCCGGATACGATCAAAGGCTTTGGAGATATCAAGAGAAATCACTCTGCTCTGACCATAGGATTCTAGAGCAGAGGACCAAGTATGAACAGCGTAAGCTAGAAGGTCACCAGTAGATCTGGCTTGTGGAAAGCCGTACTGGTGATCAGAAAGAATGTTGTTTGTTTCAATGAAGGCAAGCAGTTGTTTGGTGATGATAGTCTCCATAGTCTTGGAGATGAGTGAATTGAAAATATATCTTAAATAAGTCTAGATATGGCAATAGTCTTGTCCTTCGGTCTACTAAATTTATCGAATATCAAACTGTTCTACGCAATACATTAAAATCGTCTCCAAAATTTGACAAGTTAAGCCGGGCAGTAAAGCAGCAGGTCTGTTTATTGTTCATGAAATGCTATCTTTTCAAATACAGTGAGATCACTTCATCATGAATTGACCTAACAATCAATTGACTAATCATATGACCTTCCCATAGTATCTGAATGTACATTTTCCATAAAGGTATCACTTGTCGGTACCAATCTCCAATACAACCAGTTTCAAAATAACGAACAGATTCTATTCAACAAGATCACAAAGAGCGATTAAACAACATCCATTTATCTCCAGGTTTAGTAATTTCGTCCGTCAGTAAACAGTCAAGTCAGAATTGTAGAGGGCTGTGGTCTATTGTTCAACAAAACCTGCCTAGGAACATCTTCAATTTTTCTTTTAAATACCTGAAAAATACTCTTCCTACCCAAAAATTCTCTTCAGGTGGGCCATTTCTCAATCGTCAAATTGCTCCGTTTGTCTCCAGTCAGACACGTTACAACATGTATATCTGCTGTAAGTCACCTTGATAATGGCAGATACATTTGGAGACATAACTCTGTTCTTCCTTTTCTTGCAAACTCATTCTCCTCACTGAAGTATTGTACTGTTTATGCTGATCTACTCTCATTTCAATCTCCATGCTTCATTTTTGGTGAATCGTTTCGTGCTGACCTTTCTCTACGTACAGACAGAAATATGAAGACGAGAATAGCACTAGTGATGACTCAAAGTACTTCACCGTCGTGCATACCACATATTTTGTTTGAATGTAGCTGTATTGAAATTTGCAACGGCCGCCGAGGTTTAAAAGTGCACCACTGCAGTTGCTGAATTATCAAGGACCAATCTGAGGAAACTTTTGAGAAACAATGTACTGTGGAAATTGTGCCTTACTCTGTGATATCATCCGCTATTGACGATGAAATTGTCACCAAAGTCGGGGTAAAACTCTCAAAGTCTGTTAACCATTGGAAGTCTGCAAACGACTATTTCAAAGTTTCATTACCTATACACAGCATTGCTTCGTCTGACCTTAATGCGACAATTCTCAATATGAATACGACCATTTATGACTATGTTGATCATAATGTTGGAACGGTTAAATCTGCAAAGACAATGAAATTGAACTGTAAATATAAAGCATTCTCAAAGCAACGTCTTAAGTCCTGCCTTAAACATTTGAAACCTACTTTCGCTGATCCAACTGAAATCAAGGTTGTGTCGAATCTTTTGAGGTGCAAATTGAACAAGGCAAAACCAATGTTGAATGAAGGCCAAGTTGACGACTACATCAAGAAGACCTTTTAGGGTTTTGTTAAAACAAAATATATTCAATAACAGTACATCTTCCTTACTTGCCATTGAAGTGAACACATGTACTAACTTCTGTAATAATCTCTTCAGTGCTATAAATCCAGTCAAAACGTTTAAAATCCCCGAATGGATTCCTTCGCTTTCTTTCCCTACTGACCCTTTTGATCTACCTCCTCCTTCATATCATCAGGTCACCAAGGTTGTTCGTAGAATCAAAGCCTCTGGTTCTCCCTATCCTCTGGATCAAATTTCGATTATTCGTTTTAAACGATGTCCTTACCTCAGAATATATTTAACTGAAATCTTTCCCATCATGTGGCAATCAGGGGAAATCCGCGATGTGTGGAAAAAGGCTTGCACTATTCTGATTTATAAGAGAGGTGATCAACCTGATCCTGCTAACTTTAGGCCTATTGCGTTGGAGTACACTCCTCTTAAAATCTTTATTTCATGTCTGCGTGATCCCATGTTCGCATTTTTGTCTGCTAATGGATATATTGAGCATCACATTGAAAAAGGCTATATGCCTAAGCTTTCCGGAGCGTATGAACATACAGCTCTAATGGCAAATATCAGCAACAGAGCGGGAAGTATGCAACGCTCTGTTGTTATTGCTCTCCTCGATTTAAAGAATGTTTTAGGGAAAGTCCATCGTAATATGGTAGTTCTAAATTATCATCGTATTCCATGTCAAATACAAAATATTAAGAATCTGTATTCTAACTTCCATACCTTCATTTCTATTTCCTATATCTATATATACTAAGATCCCTATATGATAATTTATGCCAAACCAATCAGATTGCTCAGATTTGTACCACGTGACCTGATTCCGCCAACACGATCTCCTCCCAGGGTATCACTGGGCAAGGAGAGAGTGGGTTTAGCGGTCTATCATTACTTAGCTAGTCTCCTGTATATGAAATAGCCACATAATTGTTCAAAATGTTCTTTAAAATGAGGCATTAATTAACTACATCTGGTATTGTCTCCTGCATACTTCAGTTCTAATGTAGAGAGTGCTGTAAAATCTAGTGGTATAATTGTAACAGTGCATAACATATACAATATAGCCCATTAATTGACAAGTATAACTATGACTATGATCTAGTGGGTGATCAAAAATCTTACCCAAAGAGGTATATAATTAAGTCTGAGCCATAAACCTGTAATATGGTTGCATCCAGTAATCCTATGTTAACTGGTATGTTAGCTTTACTTTGCCATTAAATTAGGTTGTATAGAATTTTAATACCTCAGAGGACTCTATAGTCTTACTTCATAAAAATAAAAGAATGTTGCTGTGTATAGGTAACATTCTATACAATATAAATCATCAAATCGGGTTTCGAGTGTAGTAAACAAATAGTAGAATAACTAGTAGCTCAATAATATCGATCTTTCATAAGGCCTACTATAAAAATCAATCAAAATCAGAATGAGACTAAGCTATATTTATTGGGTCTGTATTGTCTCTATTGCTTAGAGGGGACAACACTATCCCCCTCCCTAGTTCTTCCTCTTTGTGATGCTGATCTAGTTCTGTTCGCCAATATATTCGAAATGTCTACTTTACACCAATTGTCTGCTAATAAGTCCCCTTCGATATCAGCTGTACTTCTTGCTGGCGCACCATCTGTATTATGTTGCTCAGTAGTGTCTGCAGTGTCTGTTCCATTTCCTCCCCCTTGACTGTTTTCAATGCGGGTAGGAGAGTGAAAGCACTGGCGTTCCGTAACATCAGGCAAGTCAGCAAAGATATCACATGTGCTAGCATGGGTAGTTGCTGGGCCAGGGGTAGGAGTATAGGATGGACTTACCAGGTGATCAGACCTGGGAGGCATATACTTTAGCTGATTGACATGGACAGTGGGGCTCACTTGGCCGCGATGGTTGACAAGCTTGCAATTGAGATCACCTATCAATTGAGTAATTGTCCAGGGACCAGACCATTGTGCTTGAAAACAACGAGAAATGCCGGTCTTTTGAGGAGGGTGCCAGAGCATGACTGTGTCATTGACTTTGTAATGGTGTTTAGAGGCTGTCTTATCATATTGCTGTTTCATTCTGTCCCTGCTCATATCAAGGGTACAACGAACATCAGCAGAGGAGCGTTTAAGGCGTAGGCCAAGGTCAATAGCAAATGCTTGTGCTTGTCTTACGTGATGAGCAGCAGATTGTTGAACAAGCAGTCTTGGGGATGCACTGCATAATAATTCAGTAGGTAAAGAAAGCTTTGCACCAAGAAGCAGTTCAGCAGGTGTAACTTTAGTGCTATTATTAACACTTGAACGAATAGCATAAACAGCGGACTGCAGGTACAAATCCCAATTGCATCCATATTGGTCAACCTGTTTCTGTACACAAGATTTCACTTGTTTTACCATTGCCTCGGAAAGGCCATCACCTTGTGGGTGAAGGCGTGAAGATTTAGACTTACCAATGCCTAAGATCTTAGCAACCTCCTGCATAACACTACCATGGACATTGGAGGCACCATCACTGTGCAAACGTGTCATGATACCATACCGACAGATCCATTGGTCATGAATTGCTCTGGCAATAGTGTGAGCAGATATTTCTTTGAGAGGGACAACTTCAGGCCATTTGGTAAAGTGGTCAACAAGGATGAGGGCGTATCGAAATCCATCGCGAGAAATAGGCATAAAGGGGCCAGCTAAATCATAGCAAACAAGTTCAAAGCGGTCGGAGGACTGAATTGGTTGGAGCTGGTCCTTGTGATATCCGTGAGGGGGTGGATTGAAAGATGCACAGGTGGTACAGCTTTTGACCCAGTTTGATACATCTTCCTTAGCATTGGGCCAGAAATAATGAGCACGAAGGCGGGCCCATGTGCGGTCAATAGCAAAGTGACCAGCAGATGGGTGATCATGGCAAAGCTGTAGGACACGTCCACGTAATGCTATTGGTACAACGGTGCAATTGTGCCACTTCAAGAGGCCATCTGGAGACAGTAAAAGGTGATGGCGATATCGCCGTAAAGAGCCGAGGTGGGACACATCAAAAGTTCGGTTATTAGAGGAGACATAGGTAATGGCAGCTTGGATGTGGGGATCCTGGGACTGTAGAGCTCTGAGTGAGGCTATCGAAACATCGGGATGCAGTTCCTCTAGTAAGTTGACACTGTGTAGGCGACTGAGGCAGTCACTGATAGCATTATTCTTAGATGGAATGTGTTCTATGTGATAGGAAAACTCGGAAAGCTGCAATGCCCAGTTCAATAACTTGCGACTCTTTGGGCTGCGTTTGCACTGGAGGAATGATGTGACACGATTATCAGTACGTAGGAGGAAAGCTTTACCCAAGAGATAGTGGCGAAATTTCTCAGTAGCAAAGACGATAGCATGGGCTTCTTTCTCTACAATATTCCACTTTGATTCAGTGTCATTGAACTTTCTACTGGCAAAAGCAACAATGTAGGTGTGGCCGTCACTTGAATTGCAAGCTTTGAGACATGCACCTTCACCTTTATCTGAGGCATCAACTTCAAGGATGAAAGAGTCATCACTAGTAGGTGCACGTAAAACTGGAGCAGAAGTGAGAAGCTGCTTTATGGTCTCAAAAGCTGTTCGGGCATCAGATGACCAAGAAAATGAGGAGTGCGGCTTGGCAAGTTCATGTAGAGGAGCTGCAATAACAGAAAAATTGGGGATAAAGCGATCACAGAACTGGGACATGCCTAAGAACTCTTTCAAGGCTTTGGCAGTTGTTGGGACTGGAAAAGCTCGGATACATTGGATATACGTGCTGGGTCAACACAAATTTGGCCCTTGTCAATTATATGGCCTAAATATGGCAAGGTAGTTTGGAAAAACTTGCATTTCAAAGCATTCAGTGTTAAACCCGATTGGCGAATTCGATGTAAAACTCTGCGTACATTTGAAAGATGTTGTTGGAAATCAGAGCCTTTAATTACCACATCATCATAGAAGGGTGGCAGAATGCAATCACTTAAATCTGAAAAGGTCTGTTCCATAGTACGTTGAAAGAGTGACGACGCTGGTTTGATGCCCTGTGGCATCACATTCCAAGTCCACTGACCAAAACCATAGCCTGGGGAGAAAGCAATGATGGGTTTGACGCGAGCAGCACAAGGAATTTGGTGATATCCACTATTGAAATCGATAGAACTGACAAACTGTGAACCAGAAACAGAGTCCAGGCATTGTTGTAAGGATGGAGAAGGCCAGCCTGAATCTTTGATGGCTGGGTTAAGGAAGCGATAATCAACCACTAGGCGATAGCGATCTGTAACATTAGAGCTATTGGAAACATTCTTTTTGGCAACAAGTACTGTAGCAGCACGATAGGGGGAATCTATATGCTCAATAAGTCCATGATCTTTATAATGCTGTAACAGTTCTTTGACAATGGACTGCTGATGTAGAGGCACACGCCGTAAAGGCATCGAAATAGGAGTTGAATGGGTCAGATCAAAGTCAAATGCAGTAACTTTGGCTTTACCGATTTTTGTATTAGACAAAGAGAAAATGTCAGAGAACTCAGCAAGCAAGGTCTTGGCTGCATGGAATTGTGAAGGAAGCAAATGTGTCATTTGTGAAGTCAGATGAGTCATTGGATCTGAGTCTGGAGATAATGACAAGGGTTGTGTGGTTAATGAAGTTAGGGCATTGATTGATTCCTTAGAAAGGGCCGAGAATTCATCAAAGTCATATGTCCCCAGGGCAACTTTGGTGCCCTTACCAATTACTTTGGAGACATTAGAGCAATTAACAATTGTTGTGTGCACACATGAATTTTGATGAATTAATTGGTTTAGAGATGGTACCACTTTAAGATGAAGCCATTCTTCAAAAGGTAAATTGCCATCAATGAGAACAGCTGGTGCCGAAACTGGATGCAAGGCATCAAGGGAAGATCCTTTTGCTATTGTCGGAATACGTAAAGCTTGACCGGGTGGAATAGTGTACTTGGCGGTAGTCATGAAAGCAATGTTATCCTGAACAGAAGGTTGAGAAGATATAGAGACAATGGACTGTTCCAAATGGAGAATGTTTCTGGAATTATCAACACCCCAATGGCTAAACTTGTTGAGGAAACTCAAACCAATAATGCAAGAATAAGGCAACTCATCAATTATTACAAATTCAACAGTATGTGATACAGCTGGTTGTCCTATTACAAGTGGTACTTTTATTGTGCCAGAGGGCTTCATCACTTTTCCATTGGCATCAAGGATACCTGGGCCAAAATAAGGCGTTAATGTCAAATTCTGCAAACATCGACTTCCGGTAAAACATCTTCTAGCTAGACAGCAAATAGTTGCACCTGAATCAAGCATCATAGAAATGGACTGACCATTGAGTGTGCCAGTGATCCAAAGCAATTTTGATTCATTCAACAAAGATGGTCGAGATTCGTGTTCGTGAGGGGTCATTGACATAATGTTGGCTGGCCCAGTATGACCCTTTACTGGGGGCCCCAGAAGTTTCCCGACTGCTGAGAAGTCGCTTGTTGCTGCCTAAAAGCCAAACAATCACGCTGGATGTGATTTAAACCATTGCAAAAATAGCAGCGAATAGGTTGTCGTCCTCTTCCCTGTGCAGGGCGCAACTGACTATCTCCCATAAAGCCTTGAGAAAAACCTCTGTGTGATTGCCCGCGGCTGCTCCGCGGAGAATAAAAAACGGAAGTGTCGTGGCGCTGATGGGATGGCCTGAACGGAAGCTGCTGCTTAATGGCATTAATCTGCTCTTGTTGTTCGTCGAACTTCCGCATTGCAAGCTGATTTTGTTGTTCAAACTTACTGGATAAAGAGAGAACTGCCTCCAAAGTTTGATCTAATGGAGATGCAGCAGTCAAAACAGTGTCAGGAACCGTGGGGGCAGCAGTGGATGGCAAAGAAAGATGAACCGAAGCATCACGGCTAGCTTTGAGCAAATCTTGATGAGAAACCTTTTCGTCATACGGATTAGAGCAGAAGATAAATATATTTCTTCGCAAAGTATCTGAAATCCCTTGCAAAAACTTACGCTTTACGGCATGGTTGATGACGTTAGTTTTAGCTTGAGGGTCAGCAGCTTTGTATAGTTGGAAAAGGTGAGTCATGAATTCTTCCTCACTTTCACCGATCCTTTGCACGCAACGCTCAAAAGCGGTCATGTGTGCCTCGCGGTCGGAGTCAGAGTCAAAAACGGCATTGAGTTGCTTTTTAAGCTCACTATATTTTTGTGGGGCGCCTTTGTCTTCTTCAAATTGATCTAGGATGGCTTTAGCACGGCCATCAACACATAGCATAAGGATTTGTCCAACCACGAGGTCCTCAGACTTCTCAGCGATAACGCAACATCTGTCAAAATGACGAAGCCATTGGCGTAAATCAACATTGCCATCGCCAGTGAACTTTTCTAACTTGGAAAAAATGATGTTGAAGGAAGACATACTGAAGTGGTGCGGTTCGAAAATACTCCTGACACCAGTGTAGTAAACAAATAGTAGAATAACTAGTAGCTCAATAATATCGATCTTTCATAAGGCCTACTATAAAAATCAATCAAAATCAGAATGAGACTAAGCTATATTTATTGGGTCTGTATTGTCTCTATTGTTTAGAGGGGACAACACGAGCAGTAACAGTACTTGGGGTGGGGTAGGGAGTGATGGTAGGGGCTCCAGAAATCAAGTCTTCACGATAGTGTTGATCATGCTATCTAGTAGTAAGTAATCCCTTACAACTATATCATCATATACAGAATGATCTATGGAAATTATTAATGGCATTTATAACAAATGAGCTCAGAAAGGAGGGGAACTTTTTCCAGCAACGACAAATTCATAGTGAAAAGAACTATGAAAGTGTTGTAAATAAAGAGTACTGGAATTAAGCTACAAACTATACTGGGAGTAAGGAAGGCATCAGCTACGGGACTGAGAGTTATATGAAACGCACCTCAAGGAAATAGTGCAAGAAGAAGAAACGGAAACAGATGTATCAAACTGCAATAATCGACAGAATAAATTGGAGAACATCCTAGCTTTAGCCTACAACAACTGTGTTGCAAACATAAAGAGCTATGTAGAGCTTACAAACAAAGTAGACTTTATGATTAACTCTTTGAACTTGTCCTAGAGCAGAGCATTTTTTGATTTGAAGTTCTCTTAGCACTTCGAATAAACAAGCCTTGTCTTCCCTTTTGTAAATGGGTAATATTCATATCATCCTGGGATAAAACATCGTTAGAAACGTCTTCATCTCTATGCAACGCTTCTGCAAGAGCATCATTTGTCCTTAGCTCTTGCTTTTCTATAATTGGTGGGACATTTATCATTTGCAAAGTTACCTTATTTCTAAGAGGCCTAGTATTTGTTAAATTTTAGCAACAAACATTGATTATCCTCCAAAAACCCACCTTCAACGAATAAATCACTATTTTGTATGTCAATTCCGTCAGCTTTGTTTGTACTACCATAGTTTCGCCGAAATACCAACGTCTGATAAAGTAGTTGCGATAAAACTTTATTTCCTAGAAGTAAATTTTAAAAGAACCTCTGTAAGACTAATGCCAAGTTCCTGAAGTGAATGGTTGCTTTGTAAACGATGATAAAATCTTTGCTGAGAATAATTTCCTCCGAAAAATTATTATCAACAACAGCAATATGTTTGAAGACCCGATGGTCTGAATCAATAAATGCACGCCTGATTTTACAGCACTGGACAATAAAGTTCCGTTGCCGTAAAATAAATCAATATTATCATCACGAAGTTCGGGTTTCTCAGTCAGTCGATCATAAAATACTTTTAATATTAACAAAATTTCCGCTCAGCTATCAATTAAAAAAGAGTTTTAATGCCATCTACATATCCAGCAACGTAAACGTATTAACTTAAGACAGGTTTTCACTATGGTGAAAGCACGATAACTACGATAAGAGAGGCAATATTTGACCTGCTGTTCCCTGCTATTGCTTGCTGGTTCCAGATGGCGACAAGCGCAATACCTTGGACTGAAACTCTATATGTAGCTTATCATTTGACGTCCTTTACATGTTACTGATCGTACACGCTGTTCCTAGCTCAGGTTTACAAGAATTGAAACACTTTTTCAGATTTTTTCTTCGTCTTTTCATGACATATGGATCGAAAACAATGTATATTCCCATGTTAGTAATTGCAATAACGCTTAATATAAATGTGAAAATGCCACATGGACGTAAAATGTTTTCCTAGTTCTAATCAAATATTTATCATTTTTCCACGTGCAAACAATTTTTGTCCGTATCTTCCTGGCAAAAATATCTTATTGATTTTGTTTTGCAACCAAATGTTGCTTTCAAATTTGAGTTAAAAGAAAACTGTAATGCATACATCTGAATATAATACAAAACTTCATCTATCAAGAAGAAAGGGTTCAGTAAAAGCCAAAAAATTATTAACAAAAATTAGAAGAAACTCTCGCACTTGTTAAACAAGCCATATTCCCTGCCTTGCTTTCCGACTCATTATCAGCTATTCTACGAAAACTTGACATTGTGGATATATCTACTACTTTATAAATCGTATCTATTTGTAATGAAAGTATGTATCCTCTAATATTTTTCAACTATTACAATCCTGCTATTAAATTTTTGAATGGTTTTACTCCAGACATAGATTTTGAAATGATTCGGCTATTAGGTACCTCTTGAGAAAGTTTGATCTATTTGGTACTTAACTGTGCTTAAAATCAATGTATGTGAGTAGCCAAAGCAGTTTCTTAAACTGCTTAAATAAATACCTGTGGATCCAACCATAGATGTAGATTAATTCTTTTTTATGCTGAAACATGTTCTTTTTGCTTTATATAACAGTGAAACTCCATTTCTGTTCGAAAGACATAAAGTAGTATATTGCTCATTCTTGCAGATATTGCAATCTGGCGTAATGCTGCAGATTGGTCAGAAGTCTGTGGTGAGTTGGTGAATTTAGTTTATTGTGAGCCAGTGATGCGATTAGAAAACTCAAGCTTGTCTACTTTCATTGTAAACTGACATTACTGTTATAAAATGGCATTGCCTAATGTAGCAGCCAGAAGCAACAACGAAGTTTGTAAAATTGATCTTATCATTCATAATGCTGCACATTCGCTAATTGAAAAAGAAAATGCATAACAAAGCTAGAAGTCTGTTGGTACTACAGAACTTCACTACAGCACGAAAAAGCGGTACCATGTATTAGCCATACTGAAAATTTTGTTTTCGTCCGACACTCGTCAGAGTATGAAGCGTCGGATAGCGACCTAAAGGTGAACCGAAATATATAGCCAGATGCAGGTACACGTGATACGATGAATAATGTGTCCAGTTAGCCGTATGATTGGCCACTTGGCACCTATTCACAATTGTTTATTTGAAGAACCCAAGTGAGAAAATGAACTCTGTTTGTTTACACAAGACTGGGTTTTCAGTCTGTATGTAAACTGATTCCAAAACACTTAAATGAAAGGACGATCTTGCTTGCCGTATGATCCGAAAATTATCGGTTGAATATGTTTTGGCTCAATCTGGGCTTTTAATGGGATGTTGTCCTATGGCCGAATCACTTTTCATTTTAGCACTACGAGGTGGCTGTTCCCTTATTATAGTATTTGTCGTCCTGATGCTCGTGGGTACATGTTGTTTTATTCTGTCTGCTAGCCTCTGCGTAGTGCGTCCTACGTACCGAGCTTCACATCGGCACGAAAAGTCATAAACTACAAAACTTTTTTGAGTGGTAGGAACGCTATCTTTTGTAGCAGATGGTAGCATGACCCTAGTATTAACGATTAATGATAAAGAGGTAGGTAAGGGAATAGAAATATTATAAGGGTGATTAGCACTTACTGAATCTCAATAATTTTCTATTAAAACAGCAATACCTCAGCGAACGACCGGCATAAATAGACTACGCAAGTCCTTAATGCTTCACTACTTCTAATAATGTGTCAAAAGTTAAGCGTAACACACAAAAACTCTATTGAATATATCAGACACAGCACAAAGCAACCATACAATCCAGCAGAACAATCGTCACTCATCACATCAACGCAGTACAGACAAGCAAAGAATTAAACAGAAAAGGCCAAGTAATTGAATAGAAATGTCATTGTCACCTAACTGCGGTAGAATTTTTTTAACTAGTGAATCAATGATTGACGTTAATTTTCGTAAATGGTTTCTTTAACTATGGGCGAGTAGCCAAGTGGTTAGAGCGCTTGACTGCTGTGCAAAACTGACTGGTGTTAACTTATCTCTTTAAATGCATCAGGAACAGACCAATTTCTTAGCGAACAGTTAATTATGTGAGTTAATGGTTTGGAGATCACATCGGCAATATTTATGAGGAAGAAGGATGGCATATCATCCAATCCAACAGCGGATTTACGTTTGAGGTTTATGAGATGTTTCAAAACTTCCAGTTCAGTAACTGCTCGAAAACTGAATTGGTGCTCTGGAAAGTTTTCAGGAGTAGGTTTAGGTCTCCAGATAAAGTGGGTAAATGGGAAGACTTTACTCTTGAGATTGTTTGCAACCCTGCTAAAGAATTGTGTTTTGGATTGGTATGGAGCTCTCAATATCAATTACGACATTAATTCTCAAAAATGCTTTATTTCGAAGCTTATTATTTCTTTATCTTTGTAAGCATTGCTTGATCCAATATTAAAATATATTTATGGCCTTCCATTTGATAATTTTATACACTTACAATCATATGTACGTAAAGTCGTAAGTAACTGGGATTAATTAATTCTTCTGAGGAGATAATTGTTCTGGCAGCCAACAGTGTTAGTTAAAAACTCATTTTGTTAGTCCTTTGACACCCCAAAAAGGGTAGGTTTCATTTTTTATAGGGAATTTTGAATATCTTAATGCCTCAGTCAATTGCATTGACATGTCATTGACTAACATCAAACTTTTGGCAAATCGAGCATGTCCGAAGTGTTTTGAACAACTTTATATTGTGCTTAAAAATATATTTGTAGACTAATAGAGTGATAATTGGGTATTTCAATTTTGATTCAATACAAATAAATTCACTGCACAGTTTCAGAAAATTTAGGTATTCTTAGGATTACTGAGACAAACATTGATGCTCCCTTTCCTGTAGGGTAATTTTCCATGGAGGAATTTACAACTCCCTATCGATTAGACAGGAACAAAAATGGTGGTGGTTCACTGGTCTATGTCCGAAGTAATAAACCATCTCATCAATTAAAATCTTTCTAATTTATCGACCACCGACTCAGTAATGAGACTACTTATTTGAAAATTTGAATCGTACACAGGACCACTATGGTGCAAATTATGAAAACTTTATTACATCGATTTCAATATGACTGACAATGAGGAAGAATATAGAAGTACAGTATATGTGGGTAAATTGTAAGCCTTTCACGAATCATAGATTGCGTAAAACAGCAATGATGCGGTCCAGATCACGCAATAGATATAACTAAGATAAGACTGTTGAAAAACGGAAAAAATTTTGCAGGCACAGAAACTTTTGTTTTAGACTATTTCGAAAAGAAAAAAGAGATTACTGCAACAACCTAGAAATCTCAAATATAACTGAGAATAAAAAGTTTTGGAGAGCTGTTAAACCCTTTTCCCCTTTTTCCCTTTTCCCTTTTTCACAACCTAAAAGTAAACTAGCTTTAAATGAAGAAAAGCCATTATTTCTAACGATATTGAAGTAGCAGAAACTATGAATGAATCTTTTGTCAACGTGACGGGCTCTCTTGGTATAAATGAGAAATTTTATTATGAGAGTGCAACAGAAGAGGTGCCTGATCCTGTTCATAATGTTTTACACAAATTTTCTAATAGTCCTAAAATTTCAAAAATCAAAAATTACTATCAACATAATTGCTCCTTCCACTTTAAGAGAGTTAATCTCGATGGCATTGACCTAGAAATTATAGCCCTTACCTCTAAGACGTCAATAGCGTATAAAGGAATCTCTTCCAAAATACTTAAAACTGCTTCAGATATATGTTTAAAACTATTGACATAGATAGTTAATAACTGCAAAGAAGATTCGTGCTTTCCTGACGAGCTTAAACGCGCGGATGTCACACCTGTTCACAAAAGCGGATCAGTCAAATCTAAAGCTAACAATAGGCCAAGTAGCATTTTGCTTACAGTTTAAAAACTGTTTAAGAGAATAATGGATGAATAAATTGCTGCTTTTATTACACCTGTTTTGTCATCATATCTCAGTGGTGTTCGAACAGGCTACAGTACCCAGCACGCTCTTGTAAGGCAGTTAGAAAATTTCAAGATTAGCCTTGATGAAGGTAGTAAGGCAGGAATTATTCTAGTGAACCTATTCAAAGGTGTATCAGATATGATCTTCTGAGAGCCAAGCTACATGCATACGATTTCTCTCGCAAAGCAATATCACTAATTAATACCTACATGACAAATAGACAACGGAGAGTTAAATTTAACTGATAATTCGGTTCATAGGGAAACATCACACTTGGTGCTCCACATGGGTCAGTCATAGGACCTCTTTTATTTAATTTTCATATCAATTATCTTTTTCTCTCTATTCAAAACTCGTATACATGTATCTGCACAGATGATACCACAATATACTCTTACGCTGAAAACGTGCAAGTTATAACTCGGAGGATTGAAAATTATTTTTGCATAGCTATAAAATGGTTCACCGATAACTTTATAAAATTAAATCCCGAAAATGCCATCTTCTGGTTCCTGAACAGAGAACTGATGCTCCCGACACTGTTAGCATTGGGGATATTGATGTTATAAATAGCTCAGATAAAAAGCTACTTGGTATCTAAATTCATAGAAAACTGTCCTTCGGTAAACATGTTACCAATTTTTGCCATAAAACTAGCAATAAACTCTATGCACATGATCGCATAACCCAATATATGGATGAAAGGGAGCTAAAATCCTTATTAGGGCATTTATAACAAGTCAAATTCAATATGTCCCTTTTATCTGGATGCTCCATAACAGGTACCTTAGCAACAAAATGAACAAAAATTAAGTAAAGGGTGTTAAGAATTACTTATGAAGATGCAAAATCCAATTATAGTGAACTATTAGAAAAAGACTGTGCCGTCGCTGTCCACATTGCGAACTTACAATTACTTATGGCTGAAATATACAAAGTTAAAAATGATCTGAGCCCTCCTTTCATGCAGGAGATCTTCTGTAATAGCGAAAGTTACTACTATTTACGAAATAATATCGAATTTCTGTAACCTAGGGTAAGATCGGTTAATCATGCCACAGTAAGCATCAGATTTAAAAGTCCACAACTTTGGTGAGTGCTGCGGCAAATTCTACTTAGCTCTGGTTCTTTTCGTTAGTTGAAAGCAAACGTAAAAAGGTGGAAAGTGGAAAATTGTCCATACCAGCTATGCCGCAATTTTATTCCACACCTAGGGTTTCTGTATTAACTATGTTAGCAACTTGATTTCCCTTATATATCATAGAAAATTGTAATTATTTTATCGATCTCTAATTATATTTACGTAGTAATCTTATCTGATTCTAATTTTAGTATAATAGTCTTAGTTTAGTGTAATAATTCGCTAGCCTTCTTTAGCTATCTTTGTATACACACCATTAAAGAAATTGATAATAATTGCAGTTGATCGCCATCAAGCTTTTTACTAAATATCGTTGAATAAATTTTGAGCGATAACTGTAGGACATAATTTCAAGGGTGCTGCTATGAGCATAATAAGTAAAAGTTGGGGAGTTAAGAAGCCATTGTTCTCATGGGAGGTGGAAGACAGCCGATCTATATTTCAGGACGAAATGCATCAGACACAAATTTGCTGGTTTGTTAATTCATGTTGATGGTATATTTCTCTTTGATGGAAATCAAGTAAAATTCTTATCATTTTCTTAGATTTTGGAAGATGGCATACTATGGCACATTGAATTTGAATCGGTGAGTTTATTGCTTGTAAATCTGGTTTGTAATTGTAAAGCAATAAGTTTAACCTTGATTATAAGTACTTACTTTCTGTAAAGAGTTCATCAGCAATTTTAGTGGACTTATAGCGACCTCACTTTCTACTTGCTTAATCACCTTTCACACCCTTCGGATGTTCTTCCTAGCTACTGTTCTACTTTCAATCCTCCACTCACATGCTGTCCTACTATCAGAACGTTTCTTGTTCTCACCACTCGCATCATACATAGCTGTTTGTAAGAGAAACTACCAGCATTTTACAATGTTTTACAGAAAGTCGATAATTAGTTGTCAATCTTTCTGCAATCGGTGTTCCAGGAGTTAGTTCCTGGAGGCCGTCCAGGCTCATATAAACAGTTCTACCCCTAGCAATTAAGCACAGAATAGGAAGGTAAACTTTGAGGTATATTTTCACATATTTTGCGGACAGTGCGAACTCAACTCATACTATTACGACCAAGATATTCCTTTCTGAAAATCAACAAGGTAAGAGCGTTCTGTTAAAGATGACGACAGCTATTGATGAAGATATAATATACAAAGCTATTAACAAAATAAGATCAAATCATAAACGAAGACCAGACATTTCAAATAACCTGCTTGTGAAGCATGATCTAAGCAAGTCATTTACTGTCAAATCGATTGATGGTATGGTGGAGGAAGGTAAAATATATAGTCAAAAAACAACAACTGGGGAAGACTCAAATAGTAATAGGATATTTGCCTGATTAGAGCACTTGTCGTCGAACTATTCGTTCGCGAATCTTATGAAAGAAGCGGGACCAGGGATGGAGACCAAATTGAGAGAATATTTATGGACAATCAATTATTTGAAATAGCGAATCATGCTCTTGAAACGATACAAGGACTGCCAAACGAGGTTCATTACATGCGGAATGGCATCCTGCTTGAACGAATTTCAGTTTGTGACTTGTTCACTCATAGTGACCATATTGAATATCGCGAAACTCTAATACTATAAGAAAACATCCTCTAGATTCTTTTCCTAGAAGCACTCAAACATCAAAATCATCAAGTACGTTCTGAATAAAGATATACAACTGCTTTATATTGTTCGCCATTTTGCTAAGTGAAATCTCGTTGCTATTTTTTGAGATCTGAGACATCTAAACACTGCAAGAAAACAGCACTACTTCGAATTCGAGTTTTCAGCTACGCAAGGGGCCCCATCGTACTCGTTCTCGTACTAGTAGAGAGTTTACGATTTTCTACTCAATTCACTACGACGACGCTTAGAGGTCTAGAAATGAGTGCGGCTGGATTGTGTTGCCGTAGTCTCGTTAGTTAGGTTACGAAACACAACACGCAGGTGAGTACTCAGCAATTTACGCGCCAAAAATTGAAGTGCCACTTAGCAATGGAAGCCAACGTAGAACTTTAAAACCTCGCTCTTCAGTTGCATGGAGACAACGTTATAGATGATGATGATCTTTTCCTACTGCTAGATGCTCATAGGCCAAGAAGAAACCTCCACATTGAAGTACCATATTGGCGTTACGAGCATGTCAACCTTGAGGATATGGATGATACTGAGTGTAGAGTGGAGTTTAGGTTCAAGAAGTAAGATATTTACACACTAGCTCAAACCTTCCGACTCCCCGATATGATATGGTGCTATAATGGCCACGTGATAGATTCTGTGGAAGCTTTGTGTATTTTCCTGAAACGGTATGCATACCCCTGTAGATACGTAGATTTGATACCAAGGTTTGGGAGGTATGTCCCGCAGCTGTGTATGGCTTCCAATGTTATCACGGACTTGATCTTCAATAGATTCCATCACCTACTCACAGATCTTGATCAACCTTGGCTCTCTCCACAAAACCTAAAAACATTTGCAGATTCTATTCACAACAGTGGTGCTGCACTTGAGAACTGTTGGGGTTTTGTTGATGGGACAGTTCGACCTATTTGCAGACCAGGCAGAAATCAGAGAGTAGTCTATAATGGTCACAAAAGAGTTCATGCTCTTAACTTTCAATCTGTGGCTGCCCCAAATGGTTTAATTGCAAACGTATATGGGCCTGTTGAGGGTAGGAGACATGACAGTGCTATCTTGGCAATATCTGGTCTTTTACCTCAGCTGAAGCAGCATTCTGTCTCACCAGCAGGGGAAATATTATGCATATATGGTGACCCAGCATATCCCCATAGGCTGCAACTTCAGCGTCCATATGAAAGAAGAGCTCCATTGACAGAACAGCAAGAAGCTTTCAATCAGACAATGAGTCAGGCAAGGGTATCAGTAGAGTGGATTTTTGGAGACATTGTGAACTATGTCAAGTTCACAGATTTCAAGAAAATCCTTAAAATTGGCCTCAGCTCTGTTGGGAAGATTTATTGTGTGTGTGCTCTTCAAAGAAATGCTTTAACATGTCTCCATGGCTCAACAACATCACCATACTTTAATCTAAGGCCACCTGCCTTCCATGAATATTTTTTATAGCCTTTTTTGGGTGCATATAAACGGTTTTTTTAAAAACCACCAAGTGTCACAAGTGGAGTTATTCCAAAAACTCATTTTGCACATCATAGTATGCAACACAAATATATAAACATCACAAAAGGTAGCAATTTGCCTTAAATGTGCCTCACAAAATTTTTAGAAACACCAGTACACTGCCCCTTTCACACTTTTAAGCCATGAATTATTTAACTCAGTACTTGGAAAATGGTTCATTGAGATAGCAAGCAAAACTACTTATACAGTGTACACATCCCCTCAGGGAATTTGTACAGCCCACTGTTTGGGCACTTTCATGTTTGAAATGATGTTCTGCTGCTTCAGTATAGCAAATATTTAAGGGATAGAAATTGAAAAGAAACAGTCATACAGTGCTAAGCTAATTTTGCTTTTCTTTCATATTGTTTATCAAAATTAATAGAGCTTGATTTACTTGCTGCATTTGTAGCAGCATTGCTTGCTGTTGCTGTTGCTGCTGGATCAAAATTTCCAGTATTTTTTCATCTTTTTCTCCCTTGCCTGCTGCTCTCTTTCTCTCAAATTCAGCTCCCTTCTCCCTAGTTCTATCTCCTGTTCAGCTTTCTTCTCTATGGCTTCATGCTCTTTCTTTCTTATCTCTACTTCCTCCCTCCTCATTTCCATTTCTATTTTACTTTTATTTTTCAGAAACTCTATTGACTCCTCCTCATTACCCCTCCTTTTCTTCTTTGCACTCATCTGGTTCTCTCTTTCTCTTGTCTCTGCCAGCCTCTCCATAGATCTCTTCCTGACACTTTCAGCAGTCTCTCTTTCCTTATCCATCAAATTTGGATTGTTCTCTTCTCTACGTGCAAGTTCCTCTTCAGCTCCTTCCTTCCGTTCTATTATGCTTGCCACGGCTTCATCAAGCTCTGTCAATTCAGGGTTTACCCCATTAACTCTTTTTTCAGTGGCCATCTTTCGTTTATAATTCCGCTCCAATTTGGCATAGCGTTCTCTAACAGCCCTTTGGTCTACAACAAAGCGAATTCCTTCTATTGAATTAAGTGCCTGGGCTACTTTATCCCATGCTTGGCCCCTCTCTCTTGTCCCAGCCTTATATCTATATGGCTCTGTGATCAATATCTCCCTGCATAGCAGCACATCATGGTTTGTACTCCATAGCATCTTGTGTCTAGCCAAGGAATGTTTGTGATGCATATGAGATATGGACAGAAAAATAAAATCACCATTATAGCAAAGATACATACCATAAAATAAAATTAAAACTACATTAACATGCCAAGTTTTCATTGTTTTTGCCTAGCTATATTGATATTGATAATGTAGATATATTGATAATAAGCTACAATGCCCATGCAGTAATTCTAAGACAGTGAAAAGGTTGTTAAGTGTTGATCAGAAGATGACACCTGAGAGAAATTTCTTACTTTCGCATTTATTGTACCTCAACACCGCTTACACCACTTACACACCAACTCTGCTAAAAGGCTTCTAACATACTCATTAAGTAAAAACAAAATGCCTAATTCGCTTCCAACTCTAGCTACAACTTTACTTCGAGAAGAGCACTCTATACTACGTACATTGTCCATTACAATATATCTTTATGAGTGGGCACTAAAATTACTCTAACAGTTTCGATTTTTAATTAAAAACGTTTGTGTCTTTCTCTGGGAGTCTTGGGGCTCTGTAAAGTAGGCCATTTCTCTATGTCTTGATGACGTTTTGCTGCAAAGCAAAGAAGCTTTAGACATTACCTTACACCTAGCGTTTGAAAAAGAGTTGTTTATGCAAAATTGGCAACAGAAAGTTAAAACTGAAGGCGAAAGAAACCATCATTCGTAAATTCTTACCTGCATATTGATCGCTACGTAGAATTAGTCGACACTGAGTAATAAACTTGCAATCGACTACGCATAGTCCAAGGCATTCCCCAAGGCACACTAGTGTTCAGCCCTCCAAGGGTCATCGTAGTGAGCTGCGTAGCAAATCGTAAACTCTCTAATACTGAATCTAAACCTCCCTAGTAGCAGATTCTACTCCAGGTATTCAACCTATTGATAGACAGAAATTTATTGTCCTGAACTGTAGCAGGATTTTTCAGAGTTTTAGAACACGGAACAACTTGCGTTGCAGAAGAAACAGTTCTTGGTTTACGATCATGACAACCATCATGGATAGAAATAGCATCATAATCAATTGAATGTTCTTTTTGAAAAAGCTCCATAGTCTTGTTTGGCTATAGTGTAGCAATATGACCTTCTGAGAGAAGAATGTTTTTGCACCAAAGTGTCCTACTATATAAAAGGCATGATTCTAGTTATGAATGGTTGTGTTTTAAACTTACTCTCTAAAGCGTTCTTAACAGCACGGTACTTAACACTAGACTTAATACAATACTAAAAAACGTGGTCTACATTCGCGAGGAGTGCGTTACGTGACAAGAAAACACCGTTTCCAACTTGTTGTAAATAAGAGATCAAAATGGTGTTCTTAACACGATAAAAACAATGCTGATAATGGGATAATAGGACGCTTAAGGAATTCATGCCCAAGTCATCAAGTAATTTGTTCTCTCCCAAGTGTTGATATACAAACGTTTAACATTTGTAAACAAAGTGCTATTTACATTCTAGCCTTTGACCTTGTTTATAAGATTAGCTAAACGTAGACTATAGTACCTACTCTCCAGTCCGGAATAGACGTCCTCCCGCGACTAATTTTTTTTCAATAAATGCACACCATGACATTCTTATTGCTACCCCCCAACCCCGTTTATTAAGTTTGAGTTTTGACTAAATTGCCCTACCCAGACATAACTCAAATGCAATGTATCGCGTAATTGCATATGACTTGTAAAGTATGTGCTACAATAACCCTGCGAATGTATGATGTGGTCAATTGTAGGTGGTGTCCCTATCATGTCCTGTTTGTCTCCGTGTACATTAGTATCCCGCAGTTGTAATTATAGCTAAGTATACTGCAATTCTGGAAATTTACCAGTTACGAACCTGGAGTCCCATTAGTAAGACAGTGCTTTTCTAACTAAATTCCTAACGCACAAGCTACCACAGACTTTTGATACGTTTTTATGCTGAGTCCAAATGAATTGACCATTTGCAAGAAGTGAGAGAAACAGTTATACAACTGAAGAAAACCTCCAGCTTGCTGAACTTGTTGAACAGTACGAAAAAGAATATGACTTGGAGATTGAAAAGAACGACGGCATAACTCGCTATGACCCACGACGAAAGAGACCGTTGTATCCATAGAAATAGTAGGACTGAAAGGCTCGCTGAATCGCGTGACACTGGGCAAACATGGAATGATATCCCAAACGACATAAGAAATGTGGAATCTCCTCCTCTTTTTAAGCAAAAAATGAAAAGCTATCTCTTGGGCCAATAAAGTAAAATCAACACGGAAATAAGAGATCCCTAGCATGACCTCCTGGTAGACCAGGTCACATTTTATTTGTTATTTTAAGTTTCATGTATAACTAGCTCTATTTATTTTTAGTAAAAAAATTTTTTATACGTATATCTGTAACTGAAGGAGCATCATAAAATGAAATGAAATGAAATGAAATGAGTGGTGGTGCAGAGGCTAAGCTCAGACATTTCTGAAATTAGGCCCTTTGGAAGTAAAATGACCCTTAGGTCTTCTTTCCATTTTGCAATTTTTTCCTTCATGGACATATTGAATTTTTGCCAACGCGCAACTGCCAGTCCCTTTACCCTTGAAAATGACTTCTGGTGTCAGTTCTATCTTAGGATCACTGGATACTTGAGTAAATACTGTCACTCTTTCTCTTGACAACATGTGATTTTCTTTGACAAAGTATCCTCTCCCTTAAAGTTTAAGGTCTTTTCTTGTGAACTCTCGTTGCGATGCAATCGCATTTGGTCTCCATTAATGATGATGGGATCAATGCTATACTTGTCCAAAAAGTGCTTCCGAATCAGCCAAATGTTTTTTAAGTACTCCTCTAATCGTTGAACCAAATCTTCTTTTTTGATTGAAAATCTTTTGTTTGGCTGTCGCAAGCTAATACCATACCCTTTCTCTCACTCTTTGATCTACTGGTTGCCAAACATTAGCCTGTCTTCTTCAGGTGTTGGATTATGCAATAGCAAATCCGCATAAAATTGGTTAGCCTTCAGTTTAAACAAACGACGTTGCAACCTGTCTTTCAGGGATTCTCTAACATCTACAAACCAGGAAAATAAGGCTGCTTTGACGTCTGGTGCTTTTGGTTTTCGTCCTGCACCAAGCGCCCTCTCTTTTCTAGGAATGCAAGACAATGGATCCCATAGTTGATCAATATCTCCATATGCCCGACTAGCTAGTTTAATAGCCCTTGACAGGTGTGGGTCATTATGACTAGCATCTTTTCAGGGGCGGATCGAGGGATGAAACTGACTGCTGCACAACATTAAGGCAAGGGCGTGGCTCAAAGCTGGCTGGTTGCCACGCCTAGTTTTGTCAGTATCATGCATATATTTTAGCACCGCATGTTTGCCCAGTGTCACGCGATTCAGCGAGCCTTTCAGTCCTACTATTTCTATGGATACAACGGTCTCTTTCGTCGTGGGTCATAGCGAGTTATGCCGTCGTTCTTTTCAATCTCCAAGTCATATTCTTTTTCGTACTGTTCAACAAGTTCAGCAAGCTGGAGGTTTTCTTCAGTTGTATAACTGTTTCTCTCACTTCTTGCAAATGGTCAATTCATTTGGACTCAGCATAAAAACGTATCAAAAGTCTGTGGTAGCTTGTGCGTTAGGAATTTAGTTAGAAAAGCACTGTCTTACTAATGGGACTCCAGGTTCGTAACTGGTAAATTTCCAGAATTGCAGTATACTTAGCTATAATTACAACTGCGGGATACTAATGTACACGGAGACAAACAGGACATGATAGGGACACCACCTACAATTGACCACATCATACATTCGCAGGGTTATTGTAGCACATACTTTACAAGTCATATGCAATTACGCGATACATTGCATTTGAGTTATGTCTGGGTAGGGCAATTTAGTCAAAACTCAAACTTAATAAACGGGGTTGGGGGGTAGCAATAAGAATGTCATGGTGTGCATTTATTGAAAAAAAATTAGTCGCGGGAGGACGTCTATTCCGGACTGGAGAGTAGGTACTATAGTCTACGTTTAGCTAATCTTATAAACAAGGTCAAAGGCTAGAATGTAAATAGCACTTTGTTTACAAATGTTAAACGTTTGTATATCAACACTTGGGAGAGAACAAATTACTTGATGACTTGGGCATGAATTCCTTAGGCAACCTTTCCACTAACCCGGGTAAAAACAATATGGATTAAAGGTTATCCGTCTTTAAAGTGAGTCAATGGATACGGCTTTCTTTTCCAACACTAGTTTAATCCTCCTTTTGAGCGTTTCCACTAACCCGGGTTAAAATGTATCCAGGGTATATCAGCAGGATGGAAAAATGTATTTGACATGCGCGAAAAATGCGCAGCGCCCTTCATGGATACGACAATCGACTTCACTTGACAACAGGCACCATATTGAAATAGACAACATGTTACAAGGCAGCATGGCCAGTTGCTCTATTCCGTTGCTTGAAAGTGGATTGTTAGAGCATATTACTGCTGTTAGCATTGTTGCTTTAGTATTACCTGCCTGTCATTTTGTAAATTGAAAGCAGAACAGTTCAAAGCAGATTCCGTAGCAGGTTCACAGTCGACGATACATTTAGAAATTTGGGTCCTTTCCTATAGTGGGGAGTATAACAGTGTGCAGGTTCGAACGACTAGAAAGACATAGCTGTTTGCAGCCTCTCGTGGTATCAGGAACACCTGAAATAGTGCCGATTCTACTGGCCTTAAAAATATTGGGGTGGAGGGCAAGGCAGGGGATCCTATGGTATCATTGTCTAGGCTTAATCTGTTTTGGTAAAAAAACCGATAACTTCACAGCTGGTATCAATCCACTCCCTCACAAAAGTCCCAAACCTTATACTTCTATGCTTGTTTGTACGCTATTCAGGCCAATATTGTAGATGACGTCAAGTGAAATCATCAAACATACTTCTACTCTCCGTCCCTCTATTGGATTGCTATTTTAACTTTAAATGTGCAGTATGCATGAATATCATAGGCGGTTTCATTAATCTCCAAAGTTTTAACCCTCTTGAAGGCATTAGTATAGTACTCTCTCTTGAATCTCTTCACACTATTCCAGTTTTGAACAAAAACTTATCTATTTAGCTCCGGTTTTTGGCTTTGTATGTACACTAGTCTGCCTCAAAAATGGAACTAAATGAAAACAATGACAAAATCTGAACTAAATAAAAACGGAGCTAAACAACAACGAAACTCTGTAGAGTGAACACCAAAGAGGAAAAATTTGAAAACGCTACGAACAGAGCCGATATAGAAGAAGCCATCAAACATATGCGTTTTTGAGGACAAATATTTACACAAATCGATAGATATCCGTTTCTTTCTGACAGCGGAGTAGTGTGAACAGATAAGACAGAGCTGCATTTTTGTTGGCAAAGACCGATATTAGTGAAAACAGAGTAATGTGAACGTAGCCTTAGTAGACAGACTATGACAGACGTTTATTATATTGCTTTATTACCTTATTCATAGAGTCTTAGCTATTCTGTTGGTGTCTGGACAAAGAAAGCAATAACTTCTTATTTGGCTGAGGTATATGTTTTGCAATATTGTCATACATATATGTAGCTCAGTAGAAATTTTCATAAGTTTTTTGATTGTCCAGTGAATATTTCATGCAGCCTTAGGGCCGAGTTACAGATGACAGTTCTCGGCTGGACATTTTGGTAACTTTGATAGCCTCATCGTGTAGTATGGTGGCCCATCATTATCATATTTCTTCAAAATAATGTAATACTGCTACAATGGCCGCCAAAAGTAGTTGGAACAGTAGCGTGGAATTGCCAGGAAATAGATATTTCACGCTTCATTGTAGTATTTCACACAAACAGCCCCCCTTCCCCCCCTGAAACAATGTTGAGAAGACGGAGGAATATGTCCCAGGATGTTTGGTGTACTTGGTCAACTTAGATCTCAATTTTTCTTCATTTCCTAGCCATATTACAACATTGTATAGGGGGGGAGGGGAGATAGCGTACAGAGATAAGAAGCATAGTGTTCCAAGAGTTTTGGCGGCCATTGTCTTTTTCGTTTATTAAAACGTGACTGATATTGAAATATCACAGATGGCTATCCTGGGGTAATTGGGGGTCGCGAATTCAATGGAACGAAAATTAAAGCTGTATAACGAATTGGTGACGTCATATTTAGTTCAACTCTAATATTCTATATTATCTCTCTATAAACAAATGTTGCTTTCATGTCTGAATACACTGGAAGGTACTTTATAGTTATTGGTTGTTTAGATAAATAACCTATTTCCATGCAGAAACAATAGGGGGCGGCGGGTTTCCCTGATGACTTCGGTTTCCCATGGAACTGGGGTATTTAAATAAGCATCAAATGTCAATGAAACCGAGGCTGCATAGTCTCATCCTCTTAACTTCATCGCTTTGACGCAAATAATGAACATGTTTATAATATAGCACACGTCAATTTATGTTAAATATAATAAAATGTTTACAGCAATAAAGGTATTCTACAATATATGTCAAACAGGATAAAGGAATGTAACTGTTTGTGTATGGAGCGCGTAGTACTCATGTCATTTCATGGAAATTGCAATACCAAGTAACTGTTTACACTGAAACCTGTAGTAAAAACATATCTGTATATTTGTAGTATGGCTGGCAGCATGAAAACGTCTTCCAGCATAACTCCTCGGCTACATCTGTAATACATTTAAACAAGAAAAATAAGGATCGAAAACCACGTGATATAAACGAAATCTGTTCTTGGCGCCCAAAATGTAAGGCCAAACTTTTGGCGCCCAAACTGTAAGGGCGAAAACTATTGGCGCTGAACCACAATGAAATTATCTTATCATGTGGTTGTCGATCCCCCATTGTTCACAGTTCTGTATATATATCTGTATATTTTGAAATATAAGCGTACCTATATAGTGTTTCATCTGCTCTGTTCATCAACAAGTATGGTATTCAGAAGGAAAATAGCCGACAAGACAAGAGCGTATATCCATTTATTGAGAATGGAGGGAGGACTATCGTTAAGACAAATAAGCCGGCGTTGCCAAGTCTCCGCATCATCTGTCCTGAGAATATGCAGAGAGGGCATAATGGCAAAGGATAAAGGCGACAATAATATGAAGAAACTAAAACCTGGTAGACCACGCATCTTTACGGACAGAGATAGGAGCCGATTTCTACGAAAGTTTTTGGCAATGAGAGAGGAAAACCCGAATGTGACAGTGCTGGAGGTTGGTAGGGAAGCGGGACTGACCCACGTCAGCCGCAGGACTTTAATACGTGCCTTGAACGAAGCGAATTATTATAGACTAACGGCAATAAGAAAGGGCGTCTTGTCTGTAGAGGACAGGAAAAAACGCGTTAAATTTGCGAGAGATGCGTTGAACAGATATGATACCAGATTTTGGAGTGATAAGGTCTTGCTGTATTTAGATGGTGTTTCATTTGTTTACAAGAGTAACCCGTACAAAGAAGCTGTTTCAGCGCAGGGGAAGGTGTATAGAAGAAAAAATGAAGGACTTAGGGTGACTGCTAAAGGAACAAAAAATCTTGCTGGTGGGAGAAGGATCCATTTTCTAGTTGGCATAAGCAGTGGAAGTGGCGTTGTTTTACTGGAAGAGTACACAAAAATGCAGGGACATTATTTTGCAAAATTTGTACAAAACACGCTGCATAGTAGGCTACTGCAATTGGCAGAGATGAAAGGAAGAGAGGAGTTGATCTTCGTAATGGACAACGATCCTTGCCAGACAAGTAAAGTGGCACTTGATGCTATAGAAGAATGCGGCTTACAGTTTCTTAATATTCCACCTAGATCACCAGACATTAATCCCATCGAAAATGTGTTTCACATCGTAAAAGTGGCATTGAAAAAGGAGGCCATGGAACAGAAGATTTCAAAAGAGTCGTTTCTTCAGTTTAAAGAGAGAGTTGTTAAACATTTGAAAAACTGTAATGTATTTACCATTGATACAACAATTGCCTCGCTACCTAATAGGCTAAAAATACTGTCACGAAATAAGGGTTATCGTATAAAATATTGATAATTGTAGTTATACCATTTTATGTTTTTAACTGTCAGTATATAATCAATCTGTGAAGACAAACATCTATATTTATTGAGCGAATATCTTTTACTCTGAGCAGGACGTTATTGCGTGTCAATAGATCCATAACACTGCACCGATTCAATTCATCCATCTACAGATGTAATAATATCTACGAGCTTAAATCGCCAATTGATATATTTATCCATGCATGGCAATGATGACAGGAGCGTGATGGCTATCGATTTCTGCAACGGTCTACGGTGGCAAAATGAGACTGTTTACTCTAATAAAAGATGACTGTTTGCATCAATCTCATTCAAAATTACCAAATAGACGTGCATGACGATACAGTATCTTGCTGTGAATTGTGGCGGCGTAAAATGCATCAGAAGTTACGTATTTCAGGAAGAAAGGCACGGTCTACGCTTTTTTCAAGAATGATATATCTGATGATGTAATTCATATACAAATTTGCCGTAGACCGTGACACTTTCGGGTCTATCGTCCGATTACTACACATTTGGCCTGAAATAGTTCATTTCTTATGCTACCTACATCAGTGCACGCTTGACAAGTATGTTATTAAATGACAATAATGGAAACAACAGATGTTTTCTGTACTTTTCGTACCGTAGACCGTGGAGAAATTTCGTAGACCGTGGCTAAATTTAGAACAAACGAGGAAGCATCAGCAACAGCAACACACTGTGTAAGATAACAACAGGCTTGCAAAGCAATGTCTACAAATGTGAACAACTTTTCGTCTATCCAGAGGTATTTCATTGCGAAATGTAAAAATATCCCATCGTACAGTCATCATTTCAGTCTCGCGCTCGTCTAGGAGACCATTCTTTACGAAAGTAATGGGTGCTTTGGCTGTCGCAAAAATTGGAGTGTCTTTCTGGAACAAGATAGCCTCGCTGTAAGATGTTTTGGGAGCTGCGAAATGGACGACGTGGCCTTCCAATAATAACAACATATCACTCTTTGGTATAATTATCGAAAAGTACCTGAAATCATTCAGGAAAATGATTTCTTTTTCTTCTAATCCCCAGCCAAGCATAGGAAAATATGGCCGGAGAACGAAAGGACTTATAAATGATGTGACGGGGATCTAATATACATGTTTTGCCACAATTCGCTGGCCCACATATATTTATATCTATATATTTCTGCCCTTGCCTCCACCCATTACAAGAAGCTTAATACTGGCGTCAGAGAAAACTGCCCTATTGACATTATTATTGTCCAAAATCTCCAACGCGCAGCACAACCACTGGCCCTCACTCACACATGGTTCCTTATGTTATATTAACATTCCAATGTATTTCATGTGACACTGGCAGTATAAAAGATTTGCTTCAGAAACATGCAATTAGCGTTGTTGGATAAATAGGAAAGACGGAAATAGTATGATTGATATTAATATAAATCTAAGTTTTCTACGGATAATCCTGCAAAACATATAAAATATGGCATTGAAAAACAACCATTTAGCTAATATGACGTCACACACCATTCTGATCAAACTTTAAACTTCACCAATGAAATCAGCACCCCAGAAAACCCCCATGTCAACGTTTTTTCTGATTTCCTAATGGCCGTTTTCGATATTTTGAAAAGACAATGGCCGCCAAAAGTAGTTGGAACAGTAGCGTGGAATTGCCAGGAAATAGATATTTCACGCTTCATTGTAGTATTTCACACAAACAGCCCCCCTTCCCCCCCTGAAACAATGTTGAGAAGACGGAGGAATATGTCCCAGGATGTTTGGTGTACTTGGTCAACTTAGATCTCAATTTTTCTTCATTTCCTAGCCATATTACAACATTGTATAGGGGGGGAGGGGAGATAGCGTACAGAGATAAGAAGCATAGTGTTCCAAGAGTTTTGGCGGCCATTGTAGGTTGGTTGATAGGTTTCTGCTAAAATGTTTGGATAGATTTTATATAAAACTAACAACTTGGAAAATAGGCCGAAGACAGTGTGGCTTGCGAAAGCACTCGTGTCTACCTTCGTATTCTACATTTAGCATTGTTTCTTGCACTTGGACTCTCAGTGTTTGGGAAAGACCAGTGGCGGATTTCTGCATTCACCACATTTGCACTGGCGAATGTCAGAATTTAGATCCTTCTGAAAACTCTTAGAAGGTCTTTTGAAACATTTTAATGCTTAGATATCTGTAATATATGCTTTGAACTTATAGGTTGTTGCAACTGTTAGTTAAAGCTGGGAGATAGTTGTCATAACCCTTATCATCTCTGGTTATCTACCGAAATACGTGCTTCATACAGGCATCTCGTTATCATTTAGAACTTTGATCCACTCCCCTTCCCGAGGTAACCTCCAAACTTGACTACTTTCAGGAGCCAATACAATTCGTGGCTAATGTCAAAAATTGGTATAATAAATTTTAGCTGCGTACGCTTATGAGATCAAGGATAACTACGGGGATAGCCGCAAGAAATTGGGAGAATGTAAATTTAACAAAGCTGCGATGAAATAATAGAACCGAATCATAAAACAAAATCAGTTTCGCATATATATATATATATATATATATATATATATATATATATATATATATATATATATATATATATATATATATATATATATATATATATATATATATATATATATATATATATATATATATATATATATATATATATATATATATATATATAGTATATACACAAATCCAATATCTCTTAACTCAGTTCCCTCAACAATATCCTTACTTTATCTCAAACTACCAAGTAACATTCTTCTCGTCTCGCTTCTCTATTCCTACTACTCCCTTCTCTTTTCTCCTACGTGACTACCTAACTCGTTCCCATTCCTCACATATCCTTACACTCTCCCTCCCTAAAATATCCTAATGCGTACAAAATATAAAGTTCATAATATCCAAGTACTTTTTAAAAGCTACAAATGGTTCATTTCTGTCTTTGCTTTCTCTTTTTGTCGTCTCTTGTTTTTAAACCAAAGCAACAAAACAATATGTACTATTTCCAAACAGAACAATGTTAATAACAACAAGCGAAGTGAATTGCAATATCATAGTTGTCAATAATCGTAAGCTGGAACGCCATAACGATCCGGCTGTCTGCGATTTCGGCACAAATTGTATCTCAACAGTTCTTGACGTGGGTTTTCATTTTCAATCACAGGTTTGTATATATCAAACACGAGATCATCGTTATCAAAACCATCACTTTTTGCTAATGAATCAATGTTACTTTCAGGTTCAACTCGTTTTACAGAAAATGGACGTAAATTGTTTACATGAACGATGCGATGTTTTCAAGTTCTAGGACATTCGATCTCACAGTCTTCTTCCAATAAAAAACAACGCGATATGGACCCACGTATTTTGAATCAAAGCCGCATGCGCGATGAATTCTAAGAAGAACAAGCTCTCCTATAACGAAATCGGAATGCTTCTCAACTCTGTGGCGGGGATCGTAATCCCTTTTCTGTTTTTCTTGGGCCTTCTGTACCCGATTTTCTACCAAATATTTCAAATGCTCGTGTCTCTCTTTCTACTCTTTGAGGTATTTAGCAGGACTTCCGACAGGTTTTCTTTCTACTTCACCTCCCTCCCCCTGAACATCAACAGGTAAGTTAGCCTCACGGCCGTACATAAGTTCAAACGGAGATACACCAGTAGTCTCTTGCTTAGAAATACGGTACTATAACAAAACTGATGGTAACTGATCATCCCAGTCATCTTTCTCGGAATTAACGCGCATTCGAAGTAGTATCTCCGTGTGGCGCGAAAATAGTTTCTAACTTGTGAACAACAGTCTTGGCTTGTTGGTCAGGCAATGGTTCAGCTTTAGCATACTTGGTGTAATAATCAATAACCGATAAAATGTAACGATTCTCGTGCTTAGTAGTTGTCAAAGGTCCAACTATGTCGATTCCATCCATATAAAAGGTGCTGGGGTGAACCTCTATCGGTTTAAGCGGTTTACGAGGCCTTGGAGTAGCTTTGTTTGTGAGACATATTTCACATGATTTACAAAAATTTTTAACGTCGTTATGAAACCCTGGCCAGTAAAAACGTTTCTGTAGCATATCAAACGTTCTGTGAACTCCAAAGTGACTGATTTGAGTGTGAATCTGATGGAGGATCTTTGGTAAGAAAAATTTGGAATTACGATTTGTGAGCACTCAGCGCCAGTATCATCAACCCAATTGCGATATAGAACACCATTGTGAACAAAACAACGAATTAAGAGCCTTATACAATGCTGAGAGTACTGACGAGCTATCCTTAGGTTGGAGGTAGGGGGGGGGGCATATTCTGCTTGAAGTCACCCTTTCACTTCAGATATATCACTATCTAAATCCTGTAGCTCTCTAAAGCCCGTCTCTAAAGCTTTCTAAACCACGAAGAGATTTGAATGCTTTGAACAGTAGCACGTGATAATGCATCAACATGGCTCATTAAATTGCTAGTCCTATGAATAATTTCATAATCGTATTGCTCCAATTTGAGAATCCACCTTGCTAATTTACCACTGGGGTGCTCGAAGTTTCGTAGCCAATTTAGGGCGTTATGATCTGAGTAGATGACTACTTTAACTACATAGACATAAGCATGGAAATACTGAAGAGCCCAAATGTTGCCTGCTGGCGCTTGCAAACAACTGAAAGTCGACACTCCTAGTAGAAATAAGACAAAAACAAGTCTCTGTTTTCCACTGGGAACATTCAGATAAAACAAAAGAAAACATCAATTGATCTAAGCGTTCGTCTGCTTTTTCTCCTCTACTCAATCACTCCTCTCTCTCTTCTCCCGCTCTTCTTGCCTCGTTTTGATTTTAAAATTCACTGTTTCTTTTGTGGGGCCTACATATTTCCCCGTCTAAAGAAATGTCGTCCACGAACTCAATTCTTCAGTGCTAATATGTTCGAATAGCAGTTATCACTTGTTAATTGATGACTCTACGCATCAACCGTATAAGGAACTCAATCCTTCGAATTCGGGCACCAATGGAACTTTTGTTTAAACAAACTATTTGTCTGAACAAAACACGCTAGTCTCTCATAAATTTTTTCTAAACAGCTGAATAATGAACTTTCTGATAAATTAACGGTGTTCGAAATGCTTCAATGTTATTCATAACGTTGTTAGATTGATAATAATGTAAATAAAAATGAAATATCATATAACATATATGATATGACATGATATCATATCATATGATATGATATGATATGATATGACATAATAATGATGATAGTGGTGATTACAATGGTTATGAATGCTGTGATGCTTACGGTGGTGGTGATGATGACGGTTATGAATGCTGTGATGATGACGGCAATAGTGATTATGTATGATAATGGTGGTGATGATAATGATGGTAGCAAAGTGATTGTGAAGATGAACAAAGTTCGGATATGTTGGGATATGAACAAAGTTTGAAAATACTGGTCACAAATAAGCGGGTTGTCCAAAGCCATAATACTGAAAGCGCTCAGGTTGTCAATGCTCACGAGTGGACCGGTGTGGTCTTTCTGGAGTTATTGAAGTATTTGATACCGATGGTTGTGATGCTAAGGTGGCTGCCTCATTCCTGATACTCAGCGGCAATTCATCTCTAAGCCTGTATACAAAAGGTGAAGGTAAGATAGGGATTGCAGCTTCCACTCGCAAACTGAAGATGCTCACCTGTCGGCCTGCTATTGTGCTCTAACTGTTGGAATTCCCTCAATTCGTCAGGGAGTAATGCAATAGTGTCCTCCTCTTCATGCTCCGATTCAACTTCAACAAATTCTGCAGGATCTGACATAGGTGGATGGTTGTGACACAAACTGGTAACTGGTCTTTGATTCCTTTGTGTTTATTGTAGGAGTTTCAACTGGAAGTATTGACCAACATATTTAAAGGATTTGCCAATCTCAACAGTAGGAATCAAGTCATGAGCTTAGGTAGATACTGAACAGAGGAAGTTGAGGCTTTATTCCGAAAGTGGAACATTTGTCAACTCTGATTATCATGTTTGCCCACGTGCACCATCTAGCAAAGTGATTTAACAGAATTTGATTCTCGTTTTCAAGACCTGTTATAGCTGCAGCATCATCAGCAAACTGAAACCAATGAAGAGGGGAGAGTGAGCTTGTGGTAAATCCAAATTGATTAAACTTTCTATCAGAAATGTAGTGAATGACAGTATTAAAACATAAGTTAAAAGTTAGCGGGCTTAGGCAATCCCCCTGGAGAACACCACGTCCGTCCAACTTTAATGAAGGGGGTTTGAAAAGAGTCGGTGATGATAGATGTTTGGAGATTTGAGTAAAGGCTGCGGATTAGTCGCTGGATTTGATCAGGTACGTGATGATACCTCAAGGTTTCAGAAATCAGATTGTGGTGTACTTCACCAAAAGCATTTTTTAAATCGAGTAAGTTGATGAGAACAGATCTTTGTTTGGTTCTGGCAGTGCTGATAATATTAGCCATTTGGGCATTATGTTCGAAGGTACCAGATACTTTAGGCAGGAATCCTGTTTGAATTTTATGTTCAATGAAGCCGTTTGCTGTCAAGAAAGCAAATAATGAATCACGCAGGCATGAAGTAAATATCTTGAGGGGGACGCTTTCAAGTGTGATTGGCCTAAAGTTACACGCTTCTGTTGTGTCACCTTTTTTGTGTATGAGGACAGTGCATGCCTTTTTCCGTACGGTCGGAACTTTGCCAGACTGCCAGATGAGACGGAAAAATTCAGCAATATATGAGCGAATATAAGGGCATCGTTTAAAGGGAATTATCGAGATTTTATCAAGAGGACAAGGAGAACCAGCAGCCTTCATTCTTCGAATAACTTTTGTAATCTGTTGATACGAGGGTGGAGATAAATCATATGAAATAGAAGGTTGTCCAAGAGATGGAATCCATTCCGGGATTTTTAAAGACTTCTTTGGATTTATGGCAGCAAAGAAATTGCAGAAGAAGCGGGTACAAGAGGATACGTCAAAGGATGGTGATGATGAGGTGCTCTCTTTAAAATGTGATTTGACATACCCCCAAAAATTTTTTTGAATTTGCTTGTCATGGTCGATAGGCTAACTATGTAATGCAGAGTTATCACTTAGTTTTGTTCTTAGAAGCTTGGCTACATATTTGATCTCGACAAGATCGGCATTTGTTTGCTTAAGACTGTTAAGTTTTGATTTAAGTGAGTTATTCGAACAGTCTTTGTATTTAACAGTCAAATGTGATGTACTCGTGTCTTCTAAAGTTCCAAAATGATCATGAAAGTAATCATAGATAACCGAGTTCATTGTATTTAATGTATCGTTGATGGTTGCGTCGTTAATCCCTGAAATAGGTATTGTAGGAGCAAAATAATTGCTAGCCAATAGCCAGTCCAGATCACTTTTTGGGAGCTTAATGCCAGGTTTAACATTTGGTAGCTAGTCCCAGTCGATATCATTGCACACATTTTGTCCCGTATCTATCTCACAATTCAGCAGAGACTCGTATGTTTCATTTTCTAGGCCTTTGATAACATGGCAGCTGCGCTGGTGCCTTTTCAAACCTCGCAGACCGCTACACAACCTTCCACAGCAACATTTAACGTCTTTACAGTTACTAACGTGCTCACTGTTCTGTAGAGCGACTGACATCGATGAAATGCTTGTGTGGCCATTATGACTGGCGGGATGAACTGCCTCCTCATTTTCAAGAGTTTTTAACTTTTCCTTGCATCTCCATGCATGGCAGCCTAGTGATTTGAATTCACCGCCACAAAATGAACAAATAACAAACAAAGCCAGAAGCGGAGTTAAATAATAAATAATAATAGTAATAATAATAATAATTTAAAGTTATTTGCAAAAGATGAAAGGGAAATTGATTCGTTGGTAAGAACCGTATGTGTCTTCAGTGAAGATATAGGTATGAAGTTTGGGGTTCAAAAATGTGAGTGTTGTAATGAAAAGAGGGAAAGTTGTGAACAGTGATGGTGTACAACTGCCAAATGGTGAAACAATTAGCAATGTTGGAGAAGAAGGATATAAGTACCTTGGTATGCTAGAGATAGATGAGATTATGAATCATAATATGAAAGCACTTGTGCAAAAGGAATACTTGCGAAGACTGAAAAAGATTCTTAAATCCAGACTGAATGGTAGAAACATAATCATTGCAACAAATATGTAGGCTGTATCGCTGCTGAGATATGGTGCTGGTTTGATAAATTGGACGATAAAAGAACTAAAACAACTTGATAGAAAAACGAGAAAGAAGTTAATCATGTATGGAGCATTCCACCCTAAAAGCAATGTAAACAGATTGTATTTAACACGGCAAGAAGGTGGGAGGGGTTTAATTGGAGTTGAGGATACTGCACGAAGAGAGGAGAACAGCCTGAGCTGGTATATTATGAGCAATGACCTCGAAATAATGAGATCAGTTGAAAAAGAAGGAATTTTGAAAAACAATGAGATCAAAGATCCTAAAGTGTGGAAGCGCCAGATTAATGAACAACATAAGAATGGATGGATAGATAAAGTGCTGCATGTGCAAACAGTCAATGCTACAAAAGAATTAGTGCATAAGGACAAGAACTGGAATTGGTTATGATATTCAGGATTAAAGAAAGAAACAGAGAGCACTATATTTGCAGCGCAAGAGCAAGCAGTAGGAACGAATTACATAAGGAGCATCATTTACAAGGAAAATGTATCAAAAGATTGTAGGCTATGTGGGAAAGCGGAGGAAACGATTGCACATATAGTATCTGAGTGTCAACAGCTAGCACAGGCACAATATAAAGGCTGGAGACATGACAAAGTAGCTCAGATTGTCCACTGGAAGTTATGTCAGAAACTGGGTTTGGACCATGGAGATAGATGGTACAATCATAAAATAGACAGTGCAATTGTGACAAATGACTTAAGATTATTATGGGAGTTCCCAATACAGACAGATTATAGACTTGAGCATTACCGACCAGATATTGTCTTGGAAAATAAAAAGGATCGATCATGTTTGCTGATTGACATAGCTTGCCCCTTTGATACAAGAATTGACAGTAAAGAGAAGGAAAAGATTGAGGTATATCAAGACATAAAGAGAGAGATCAAGAAGATGTGGAATGTAAAAGAAGTTACAATTGTGCCATTAATTATTGGAGTTCTGGGTACAATTGGAAAGAACTTTGAGAGGTGGTTGAAGGAGATTGAAATAGATTGCAGCATAGAATTGTTACAAAAAGCTTGCCTGTTAGGTACTGCTAAGATTATAAGAAAGGTACTTGATACCTAAAGCCAAGGGACTTGGCCTGATGTCCAGCAATTAACCGGCGAATAGCATCAATGCCGCAAGACATTTGAATAATAATAATAATGATAATATATGATTTGCCTTCATGGATAACATATGGTCGTACAGTGGTGTGCCAAAAAGATCCTGGAAAAGGTAATGCAGTGGAAAATTATCGCCCGGTCACATGCCTGCCTATGATGTGGAAACTTCTAACGGGAATTATAGCAGAAGAGATATATACCTATTTGGAAAGAGAGAATCTTCTACCGGAAGAACAGAATGGGTTTAGGCGTTGGAGTCGTGGATCAAAAGATCAATTGTTAATTGATAAGACAGTATTGAGAGATTGAAAGAAACGACATTCTAATTTAGCGATGTCTTGGATAGATTACAAGAAAGCATACGACTTTGTTTCGCATAGCTGGATTTGTGAATGTATGGAAATATTCGGGGTGGCAGAGAATGTTAGAACCTGTCCAGAAAGAAGCATGAATCAGTGGAAGCTATCTTTAAAATCTAGTGGAGAAATCCTGGGTGATGTTCACCTAAAGAGGGATATTCCAGGGTGATAGTTTGTCAACTTTGTTGTTTGTATTAAGTGTGATTCCAATCTCTTTAGTTCTTAGGAAAGTAACTGCATGTTATGAATGGGGCAAGAAGGAGTACAAGATAAACCATCTTTTCTTCATGGATGACCTAAAGTTGTTTGGCAAGAATGAAGAACAAATAGATTCACTTGTAAATACAGTTATTATTTGTAGTGGAAATATTGGAAAGGAATTTGATCTTAGAAAGTGTGGCATTCTTACGCTGAAGAGAGGACAAGTTGTCCGAAGTGAGGGGATAGAACTTCCCAGTGGTGAAGTAATGAGGGAAGTTGAACAGGAAGGATATACATATCTAGGTATTGTCGAGCTTGATAAGATTAAGGAAGATGAATTGAAAGATTAGATTACAAGGGAGTATAAGAGAAGGCTGAGACTTATTCCTAGATCAAAGTTGAATGTTAGGAATAAAATTACAGCAATGAACACATGGGAAGTAGCTGTCATAAGATACGGGGCTGGAATACTGGATTGGAAAAGATCGTGAACTAAAATGTTTAGACAGAGGAACAAGAAAATTTATGACAATGTATGGAGCATTTCATCCCAAGAGTGATGTAAACAGACTATATTTGAAAAGACATGATGGTGGCAGAGGATTGATCGGCATAGAACACTGTGTTAGAGCAGAGGAGAACAGTTTAGGATTTTACGTGTTGAATTCTACAGAAATGTTAATTAAAGGAGTTTGTGCATCAGGAGCTATTGAGACAGAAGGCATTATCAATAAAATGGACTTCAAAAGACTAAGAACCCTGGAGTTTATAAAGAAATGGATAGAAAGAAGGATGTATGGACAGTTTTTGAGAGAATTGCCAGATAAAGTTGACAAGAATAAAACATGGGATTGGTTAATCCGAAGTGACCTCAAGGTAGAGACAGAGGCATTGTTGTGTGCTGCGCAAGAACAAGCTATCAGAACGAATTACGTAAAACACCACATTGATAGAAGCATAGAAAACCCCCTTTGTAGAATGTGTGGTAAAAGAGGAGAAAATGTGCAACATATACTAAGCGAATGTGAAAGTTAGCCCAGAAAGAATACAAGAGGCGCCATGATAATGTAGCAAAGAAAATTCATTGGGAGCTGTTTAAGAAGCATGCATTAGAACGTAAGGAAAGGTGGTATGATCACAACCCAGATGGAACAGCAGAGAATAACGATGTAAAGCTGTTATCGGATATTAATATACAGTGCGATCATGTAATAGAGGCAAGACGCCCAGATATTGTTATAATAGACAAGAGAAGACAAAGTGGAATAATTGTAGATATAGCAGTGCCTGCTGATGGACGAGTACAAGAAAAAGAAAGAGAAAAAGTTCAGAAATACCAAGAGCTACATAGGGAAATTGGAAGACTGTGGCAATTGAAAAATGTTAAAGTTGTTCCTGTTGTTGTAGGTGCTCTGGGAGGTGTAACAAAAGATTTTGACAACTGGATGGAAAAATTGGAAGTACCGAGTAATGTTGGAGCTATTCAGAAGACTGCCTTGTTGGGAACAGCTAGGATCCTGAGAAGGGTGGTAGAATAATGAACAAGGATTTCCTGTTAGCCCTTGGTTATTTGTTATAACCCGCCTAGCAGATGTAGTAACGGCAATTCAACCAGCCTGAGTAAATGCTGACATTATACATTTTGTAAAACATTTTTCATTTGATAACAATAACTAATCTACAATAATAAACCTCACTAAAACTAGGCAGTTTAATATTGGGTGCTTCACATTGGACCAGTTTTAGTAGATATATTAAAAGAAATAGTAGTATTATTAATTTTCGTTGTTGTTCTTGTTGCTTTTCGTGGTTTTGGTTTATTTGTTGTTAAAGTAGAAATGACAAAAAGCAAATTATACACTGCCTAGAATTAAAGCGGTGTATGATTGTATAGTAAGATATGTTCAATTACATAATGTTTCTGAAAATCAGACATGTTTAAAAATTATTCTGATTTAGCCAATTGACTATATAATCATATCCAAACCTAAATTGTACTCTAATGCTATAAATATGTAATAAACATAAATATAAAAGTGTGCTTGGTCCTAGATATCCCCCCTTGAATCCCAGACCAAAGCCTAGTGAACTAAAATATGTAGCCAGATGAGGGTACAAGGGATATGATGAATACCGCACCTAGTTGGTCCTATAATTGGCCAATGGACACCTATTAACCATTATTTAATTAAAGAGTACTTGAAGAATCTGTTTGTTTACACATTACTGGGTTTTAAGGGTTTGTGTAAACTGATTCCAAGCCATTTAAATGAAAAGACGATCGTGTTCTCCCAGTGCTACCAAAATCTTGCTTACCCAGTGATCCTTGTGTGTTTTGGCACTTTCTGGATTATTGTCAGATGTCTAATTGTCGAATCACATTTCATATGATTTTTGAATCATTGGACCAACAAGATGGTCCTTTTATGTATGTGCTGTGGAGTCAGTTTACGTCAAAACTAAAAGCACATTCTTTTGCATACAAGGAAGCCCAATTTCTTACTTGAACTCTTCAAGTAAAAAATGATGAATAGTGCCAATCACAGGGCCAACTTGGCGCAGTATTTCTCATATCACTTGAAACTGAAAGTATTTCAGTTCACTTTTCGATCTTTATCCAATGTTTCATACGCTAAGGAATGTCAGGAGAAAATGTTTTCAGTGTGCCTAAGCAGAGGCAAATTTTGTAATAGCCAATCAAAAGCGATCCTCAACAACCAATCAGAAACCTGAATGGTGACGTTATTTGTTTAAATTTTGCCTGCCACCCCTTCAAGCAATGGTAAAACATAGCTGTACAAACAAGGCCGTCATCAATACACACTTGTTTGAAACTCTCCTAGTTTTTTGTAGCATTTTTCTAAGACAATAAGCTATGAATTCCCCCCCCCCCCGGCCCTAAGCGATAGCTCCATGAAAATTTTCCACAGCGATGTTCAAATTTAATCCTTCCTAAAGTGTATGTCAAATAGGTCTAGGCACCCAGGGAAAGTACCTCTCAACCCCAAAAGAACTGTTCATAGCTCACAATCAGTACCGCAAAATTCCTCAAGAGAACCCTTTCTCAATGGCATCGTTGAATTGAAATGTCTTATTGTAACTGCAACCTTGTCTATTCCCACTCCAAAAAAGTAGGCAATAATTTGCACATTTCCCATGACAAAAACCAACAAGAGAAGGAAGACAAAGAAACTTAATATCCTTCCTTAACTTAGATTTGCTTCATCAAGATAGCATCTTTCACAACAAACTTACTGCTGAGTGAAACGGAGTTGTAAAGTTTCCATTCAGTGAATTAGAATTATTCCATTGGGTGAATTAAACTCCCTGTGTTCTGCAGTGAATGTAAAATTTGCTGTGGCTTCTTGACGTATTCTCATTATCGTCGACAAAGCATATTTTTCGTTACAAGAGAGTATTTATTTTATCAGATTTGCATCAGCAGAAATTTGCGAATCATTGTCTATTTTTCGGAGGTGGGAGAGACAACGTTGAAATTGAAAAAGGAAATTAACTTCAAATTGAAGAAGCTATATAACTAATAGATCAATATTGGATGAAACAATGTCACTTACTTTGTTCACTCAACTGTTGGAGCGAGCTTATTAGACTACTAGCGGCGTACCATCCAGTTTATTCTTTCTTTTTGTAGAGTTATTTGACTAATAGTTTTAGAAACGTCATGTACATGTCTAGTGACATGAAATGCTGCAGTGTGGTGACATGCCTGTCCTTCGTTGTTGGTTTGTGTTGAAGTCTTATTTAACGTGCAGAGAACACGGAGCCAGAGATAGACGATCTCGAGTTAACGAACTGATCTATTTACTGATATTCAACATAAGTTTACAGATATATATATATACACAAATTTAGCTGATGAATCATTACACAAGAATTAAATGACTATAAAAAGAAAGTGGTAGGCTGCGTAGGTGGAATTGACATATGAAATAAACAAAAGCAAAAGAATGACCTGTAAGATGTGATGATAGGGATGACGTAAGATGACGTCCAGATGTGGGATGACTTGGCAAAAATGGAAAAAGGCCGGTTGTGAATGAATGGTGGTGGAAGGCCTAATTTGAAAGTTTTGTTCCCGGTGTTTAGGGTCACTACACATGTATTGATTCAAAAGATTTAGAATTATTCGGTACACTCAAAAACTGTCCAATGCTTACCTTGTCTATTTCCTGTACAAAAACTCAACATTTAATTTGACATACTTTTTACCGATCTTGATACACATAGGTTGAATTGTAAGCAGCATATTCTGTTGGAACCAGAAAACTTAGTGTCCTTTCTTGTCGTATTTGGTCACAGTGTATCCAAAGGAAGTTGTAGATTTAAAATTCTTATAAGATTCAAAGGGAAACCAGAGGCTATTGAGAAAGGGTTCCCTTGAGGAATGTTGCGATATTGATAGTAAATTATAACAGTTCGTTTGGGGTTGGGAGCCACTATCCCTGGGCACCTAAGCCTACTGGACATACAATTTAGGAAGGATAAAATTTGATCGCCGCTGTAGAAAAATTAGATGTAGTTATCGCTTAGGGCTGCAAGGAATTTATTACTTATTTTCTTACAAAAATGCTGCTAAAAACTGGGAGAGTTTCAAGCAAGTAAGTATTGATGATGGCCTTTGGTCTGCATCACTATGTTTTCCCCATTGCAAAGAGGGGATGGTAGGCAAAATGTAAACAAAGTAACGTCACCATCCAGGCCTCTGATTGGTTGTTGAGATTGCCTTTTGATTTGCTAATTAGAAAATGTGCCTCTATTGGGTGCGCTAGTATCCCGCTAGCTACATGTGTCCGTTAGTATCATATGGATGTGCAAAGTATTCATAGATATGTGAGCTCATCCTGTGGGGGATGTCTTTTTCTAGATTTTCCAATTTCTCCAAATCAGGTCTATACGTTCTGTCGTGATGTTGTATTCTGTAATCGCGTTGAATTGTAACAGCATAGGCCAACAAATACAATCCATGAATTACAAAGAACAGAAAACTAAAATTTGGTGTGATAGGTTTGGTTTCTACTCATTGATAACTTAGTTCTGGGAATTGTAATATTTTGATCTTCTTGTGGAGGGGATGCTGCGATGGTGCCCTGTGCCTAGAAAGCTCCCATTGATAGTCAAATTCAATGCTGACAATCCAGTCAAGTTAACTTTATAAATAACTGAATTTCAAAGGTTTTACCGATCACATGTTTAATATTTATCTTTGAAGATATTTTCTTAAAACGTTGTTTAGTGTGGTATGGTCAAGAAAAATCTTCTGATTTAACGAAAAGTCAAGGAATGCCATCCGGAGAATTTTGTACGAACCCTGCAATAAATTGCTTCCTTATTTCCGTGCACCGCCACCTTGAAGCGGAGTAGTTGTAGAGGAAATCATAACTCAAATTTTGCTCTGAAAAGTTTACATTTACCAAAAGAGGTTTCCCATTTGTAACCTCTTGAATACATTTTCAATGGATATCTCCTAGCTACGGTGGTATTCACCTTTTGTTTCCTTCGAGTGAAAGAGGCCCATCCTCGATCACCCTTAGGCCCTGTTAAAACGAATCCGACATTTCACCGAGCGCACACAACTTTGCTCTGCCTTGCTCGGCACTGCTCTGCTCAGGGTGGTCAAACGAATACAACATTCCATCCAACATTTTTAGAGTGTCAAGAGCTCCTGCACTGTGCTCCATAGCATTCGAATTTTTGGCGCTAAGTTTTGCTCCCGACTTAAACCTAGTCTCCTCTTGATCCTTGATTTCCTTTGTATGTAAAGTTCTTTACTTTTCGTATTCAAATTGTTTCGAAACACTTGAAAATGGAGCGAAGTCTGTGTCATTAGTGTCAGATGAGCATGTGCGAGTCAAGCAAACTCGGTAGAATCCAACAGTTCACCTGTTGTGTGCCTAGAGAATGCCCCCGCTGTTGCTGGTCTACTATATGATTATCAAATTGAATGTCATCTAAAGCTTTTTCATCCTAGGAGAAATAAGCCTTTGAAACTTACGTTTGTGCTCTGAGTAATCGATTGTGCCAGATTGATTATGCTGCTCTCAAGTAGTACGTTTTGCAAGGGGATTTATCGCAATATGCTCTTTGTTCTTCATAAGTAGCTTTTACGGTTTCTCTAGCATTACATTTATTTATTGACTATATTTCCATCACCTGTGATGCTTTTCATTTTTAGTTGGTTATTCTAGTATTCTTATTTATATGTTATTTATCTATTTATGCGTCTTATTTATCTATATTATATGTACAAGTAACTGTAATACTGTTTATGACTACGGTGACACTGAATATCCCCATTGCTGTATATATTTGTTGGTATAAGCCTAGTTGATTAATAACCATTGAGAGATTGCTCTGTTTATATTGAGAGATTTTTAGCAATTACCTTGTGAATAGGATAGGGAGCATAGTCAATAGAATTTTTCTTTGAAGTTACAGTCCTTTACATTGTATACTATATTCTCCGTTTAGAACTTCTTTGCAAAAATAGATGCGAGTATAGCAGTTTTTTATTTGTAATGGCTTATTGATTAACTCGTAGAACGTTCAACAACTTTTATGCCAACGTACAGCACAAAATACTGCTAATGTTTCAGAGGTAAACTTTTATGCTGAAATATTTCTACAATTCATGAATTTTTGCTTTCACTAGGGTGTTTAGTTGTATAGGACAGGTTTAAGAACGTGAAAACCTAATTTTCTAAGAACCTAGGCTATTAAAAAAAGAAGTCGACCTCGTTTAACTTTTAACATTCCAAAGGGGAGATGGTGTTATACAAAGGGTCTTTCGTCAATGCAAAAAATGTTCAACAAAGTATAGGATTCAAAAATTTAAGCATCTGACGAGGTTCTTAAAATCGCACATGATTTTCTTGTACTTGTTAAGGAAAATGGCGAACAGCGTACTTACTTATAAATTTACTTTAATGGCTAAGCATGTTAAACATCGAAAGAAGAAAATTGTGAATTTATCAAATCGGATATCAAGTTTATTTTTCTCATGACGTAAGTGAAAAGATGTCAAGCCATTATCAAGCCACGCTCAAGCAATAGATTATTTCAGAACACCAACTCATGTTACAGAAATAAGAAGATCCATTGGAATGACTACTCACTTACCTAACTAAGGCACATAACTTACTGATGCAACAAATTTTGGCCTAGGGAAAGGAGCATAAATCAGTACAGATGGCAGTAGATTAATTTGTTTGGTCATTGCTCATACCATCATAGCAACAAGAAGAAATGTCGAAGCCAGTAGGAGAAGAGAATAGAATGAGAGGTTGTGAAGTTATTGTTTATGTATGAGGTATAAAATGATTTCTCTTGGCCTAAAAATTAAAAATCCAGACAAGACACACTCCAATAATGCCAATACTTCAAACAGAGATGCTTGCTGACATGTCACCTTGAATGCAAAATATGTTGAACTACTCATTTACTGTAAATTATATCCGTTGACAAGTATTCATTGATGCAGACGGAATAAAAGTCATTTCAGATTAATTTTCCGGTTGGTGCTTGCAACTGATTGAAGATTAAAGGAATTCACAGGAATTTCTGCAAATGATAATTGTTTTAGTGGCCAGTTTTAGATAATGAATGGTTAGCCCACTGAAGGAAAAGGTTTTTCAGCTTTCAGCTTTCAGTTTTCTGTTTTTAAAGCTTTCATGAGCACGAGAGATTCAACAACTGTAAACACATTAGAATTAAAATTAAGGGATAGTTAGATTTCTGTCCATAAGCCAATGAGAATAAGCATGCTAGGAAAGTTGCATGAAGGGATTCTACACATAGTGAAATGCAAAAGAAGAACCACAAGCAGCTGCTTTGGCGAATATGTCAATAATGTCTTTAGTAATTTGATACTATTGTGTTAGGAATATAGCAAATATCAACCATACATAAGGAACTAGAAACTCTTTAGCCATATGAAGTTCCAGTGAAACAATAACATAAAATTTGTTAAAATTTATCGAAAAAAGATTAAAAATAACCTTTTGGTAGCGGTTGTTATCTCGTGTTCCTCGTTTTGCCAGGAAGTTGCATAACCTATGGAGAACAAGCGCTCAAAGTGTAATACATACTTGCACTGAACATTGTCAAAGGCATATACATCACATATAGTATACATGTAAATATTACCAAGAATTGTCCTCTCAAATCGGATGTTCAAGCAGACAACATCTAATTCAAGAAATGCAATCTCAACCGGTATTTTTAACTCCTCAGTGAAAGTAGATAACAATTTTATCATTTGAAATGTAACAACTGAAAATATAACATTCTCAAATGGCTGCTGATTTTTAACATCTCTCCATTGGGAAAGTCATCCGCTATATATTTAATGAGAACGAAACTCAGAGATAACATATCATCCATTGAATCAAACAGGGAATTATAACGAGGGGGGTCATTTTATTGAAATATGTGCACTAAAGAGAAATATTATTACATATAGCCATTTCAAAATTAACCAGAAAGGTGTGGTCCAGAAACCCAAACCTTCATGTGTACATTAAAAAAGAATAATTGAGGAAACAGAACATATTTTTTACAACATTAAGATGGGAAATGGCCAATATCTTCAGAAAACATTCAAGATTTGCAAGAGAAGTTTAGGCATTAAGCCTTCGTTACTTCTTTACATCTTTGTTGCAACATTGGAACAGAAGTGATTTACCAAAGGATAGGATTTCATTTTTGGAATGTGCCAATAAATGGATTGATCTGATACTCATTAGAGATCATTGTCATCATATGACTTCTTTAATTTTCAATAGCATAGTTCTTACTTCTAGATTTTAAAGAAAGGTTTATCAGAGTTTGCAGTAGAATTTACCCCTTATCTGTTAGAGGTATACTGTTATGTTTTCCTATTTTGCTTGTTTTAGTAAGTGTCAACTCAGTGTGTTTTATTGTTAATCAATTATATTATTGCTATCTAATAACTTACATGATTAGTACTTTGCTATCCAAGACAAACTGCTACAAATTGTTCATAAATATGAATGCGGACAGTTGTCATTATTGCATATATGAAGGTATGGATGGCTAGCTGTTTAACATCTATTACTGGATTGATTTGTAAATGCTTTATTCTTGAAGTATTAACTATGCTAGAATTATGCAATACATGTTATGTAATTAGTTGCTTTGTACTTACTTGTGTACTTATTAGTAGTTACTATTAATAATAGTTTAATAACTTGGTTATAGAAAGCTCCCGAATTTTCTCTACATGCTTTTAAAGAAATTTTTCATCGTCTCAAAGGGGTATAGTTATATGCTACATCATTACTATATTTCACATGTTATTTTCATTCATAATGAAATCGCTGTTATTGTCATCTATTGACTCTTATCTTGCAATCTAGCACTTTATTTACTAGCTAAAAGATTGCGATAAAGATGTAACTAAGCAGTATTTTGTCATATGCATTATCATTATTCGAGCTCAGTTCCTCGTTAGTATTGCTAGGTTAAGTTTTGATGTTAAACATTGTGTGGATAGACAACTTTGGGACTGTTCATCGAAACAATTTTTGACTGTAAGTATGTCATATTTTACGATTATATATCATGTCCTTCTAGTCGGTCTTTTTAGTACTTACGTGACCCAGCAGGGTTGAAAATTAATAGGTTATGAATACCTTTACAGAAAATTGGCAAATCAAATTCGGAGATGGCTTCAAAAATCTATGATGATCTCCCAGAGGTATGATATTTTTCTATTATCGCGATATTTGTATTGTTAATGCTTTTCGTATGTTATCTTCCGTAATACATCAATTAATCTGGTAACATGAGACATGGGGTGCTATGAGGCACTTGTAGAATATTGCGATGGAAACTGCCTGATTTGTAGCATGGACCACCTCATTATCATTTAAAACACGGTATTTCCAAGTTATTTTGTCTGTTAGAAAAAAGACGAAAGCAAAAGGGGAAAAGAAAGCAATTCAAGACTTAAAGGAAAATTGACAAAAAGCTTGATCTTCATCATCTTTTTTGGGAGCTTATTTGAGAGGGGGGATTTAGGGAATGCCAGTGTACCATGTGTGATGATTGTAGGCATGAAACCATGCTTGGAGATGAATGGATAGAATGTAATCAATGCTTTATATGGCTTCATGAAGCCTGCTTTTCCTGTATACATACCATATGATGTTTGTGGGACTTTTGCGTGTGAGTTACTTTTGTAGGATATATTGAGAACTTCATAGACAATTTATTTGAGGTGAAAATTGTAGATAGGGACAAACATATTTTGTGCAATACAGGTGACACAGCTTTTGACAGATTTTATTTTGAGACTTTCAGATGCTAAATTTTCATATCTAGAATCATGTTTACAAACTGGTGAAACAGAGACACTTGATATGTTGCTGTCTCATGTTCCTCCTCGCTCTTTGAAGAAAGTATTCCACTAGTTTTGTAGAAGTGATCTTAGTTATTGATTTGAGAAGACACTTCTTATCATTCCAAATTGTCTTGTATAGACTACATAAAGAAATTATCCTTACTGTTTCGTCAAGCCCCGAATTACCCTTTCTAACGAGATAACCGTATTATGCCACATAACACAAAATCGTCTGCTAGCAGCGCCCATGAGCATAGTAAAAGAAATTGAGGTCACTGTAACAATTGGTCACTGTAATAGGTTTCCATTTATTTTGCAACGCATAAAATTGCATTCTCATACTATAGCTCATTCACTAGGATAGCCTTTCCTACTTTCGTACAATATCAATTCTCGATCTCTTTATCCCCGGCTGACCTTGACCTACATGCTATGGTAATTGTTGATGATGCAAAGTAAAGAGAGATCGGTGCACGGTTGTTGGAGGCGTAATACGTGCTTGTGAAAATCTCAGCTTTTAGTTAATGGGAAAATTGTTTTGGATGGTTTGTCAGGAGTAAAGGACAACAGTTAATGCCGTTTTCACAGAAAAGTAATAGATATCTTGTTGGAGATAGATGGTTAGCACTACTAAATCATTTCCATTTAGTGGCCTACATCTGGGTAAAGTCTGAATTGCTTATCACTTAAAGAGAACGTTAGTAGTACAAAGAATAGATACTACAACACTGAAGCAAATTAAAGCAGTTGCTATTGCACGGCTTGTTCTCAGGTCATTGAAAGTTGCTACTAGTATCATGTAACCCAGTACAGCCTGTTTCATGGCCAGGTGGTCTGTGACTAAACCGGCTCACCATACTAGCTTGCTAGGTTAGAGGGGTTGATAGAAACCCTGTAGGACTAAAAGCAAGACCTGTCAAAAGGCCGGAAGTGCGTTTAGAAAAGCATAAATGCTCATCTATCTAGTGTTTGACATCACAATAAAAAAGCCTTGTTGAAGAGGGGTGAAAGCCCGCAGCGCCAAACAGTTTCAAGAAATACATCTTGTAGAGTACAAGCAATAAAAAATTTCCATACTGGATCGATCGGGGCGTAGGATAGTAACGTTCACGCTACTCGATGCACCAAAAATTCGGAGTAATAGGTGGGCTACTCTGGAAAATTCATTTGAATTAATTAAGAGCCTTTTCACTACTGGAACTTGGAACAGTAGCACACTGTACGCCAAGGGCAAGGTGAGAGAATTGACATATGAATTAGAACGCTATAAATGGCACATCGTCGGTTTGTCTGAAGTTAGGTGGACAGGTTGTGGGGAAATTGTAACTGAGGAAGGTCATAAACTCTGGTTTTCCGATGATGATAAAGAACATGTGAATGGAGGTTGATTCATTGTTAATAAGAGCTAAAATGCCTGCCAAAAGTAGTTGGAACACGCACACAATTGTTTGTATTTACGACTCCTGCCGCTTCTCTATGGCACCAAATAACATGTAAACCCCCTTCACCCCTCAAACAATGTTGATTTGATAGCGAAAACCAATAGCTCTATAAATACGCATCCCTTGTGGCCTTGGAGTTGCTTCTTACAAAATCTTATAACGCTGCTTTTTACAACGGGGGAGAGGATGCTATTGCTCATCTATAGCGCAAATCATAGTAAGTGCTCCAAGAAGTTTGGGTGGTTATGGAATGTAAAATGGTATCTAGCAGAATCATTTCAATTAGAGTGGGTGCTAAACATAGAAATCTTACTATAATTCAAGTATATCTACCTGCTACTTCTCAAAGGGAAAATGAAATTGAACAATTTTGTGATGAAATTGAGAAAACAATAAAAGAAACTTCCTAGAAAGATATTTTAGTAGTTCAAGGAGACTGGAATTCAAAGAAACGCATAAACTGCTATGATGATTGGAAAGATACTGCTGCAAAATATGGAGTCGGTGTTGTAAATTATAGAGGTGAACATTTATTTAGTTTTTCGCAGATGCATAATATGGTAGTAGCAAACACACTACATAATCACAAATTGTCTAGAAGGACTACATGGCATTCACCTGCTGAGAAAAAAGACAATAAAATAGAATATATAAATAAGAATAAATAGATAAGAATAAGAAAGAATTTTTGATAGATAAGATGGATAAGAAATACTGTCCAAGTATCAAGACTAGCAAGGCAAGATCATGTCCAGGTGCTGATATAGGCAGAGACCACGATTTCGTGCTGATGACTTTTAAGATGAAGTTGAAGAAAGTTAATAAATCGAATAATGTGAAAAGTCTGTTGGTACTACAGAACTTCACTATAGCACGAAAAAGCGGGAACATTGCTTTAGCATACTGAAAGCTTTTTTCGTCCGACACTCGTCAGAGTATGAAACGTCGGATAGCGACCGAAAGGTGAAACGAAATATATAGCCAGATGCGGGTACACGTGATATGATGAATAATAGACGCATTATTCATCATATCACGTGTACCCGCATCTGGCTATATATTTCGTTTCACCTTTCGGTCGCTATCCGACGTTTCATACTCTGACGAGTGTCGGACGAAAAAAGCTTTCAGTATGCTAAAGCAATGTTCCCGCTTTTTCGTGCTATAGTGAAATCGAATAATGTTGAATAAAGCTTGATGTAGAAAAATTGAATGATCCTATAGTCATACAAGAATTCCAAAGCAAAATAGGTGATAGGTTTGCATCCAGCTTACTTTTAGATGATATGCAGCAAGTGGTAGATGAGTTCTATAAAAAAGTAAAAGAAAAAGCTTAGTACTTGGGAAACGAAAGAAGTTCAAAAACCCATGGGTAATTGATGATTTATTATCTCTATGCGATCAAAGACGGAATCTGAAAAGCAAGAAAATTCTCAGTAACGAAGATCTTGATAAATACCGCATTGCAAATAGAAGAGTTAGACGAGAAACAATCGAAGCAAAGGAAGAATGGATAGATAAGGAATGTGATATCATAGAGGAAAATCTAGAAAGGAATAACAGTAAAATATCACATGGCATAATTATTATTATTATTATGTATACAGTCAGCATTTGCTCAGTCTGGTTGAATTGCCGTTACTACATCTGTTAGGCGGGCTATAACAAATAACCAAGGGCTAATAGGAAACCCTTCGTTCGTAATTATAACACCCTTCTCAGGATCCTAGCTGTTCCCAACAAGGCAGTCTTCTGCATAGCTCCAACATTACTCGGTACTTCCAGTTTTTCCGTCCAGTTGTCAAAATCTTTTGTTACACTTCCCAGGGCACCTTTACCAACAGGAACAACTTTGACATTTGTCAATTGCCACAGATTTCCAATTTCCCTCTCAAATTTTCTCTTTCGTTTCATGTACTCGTCCATCAGCAGGTACTGATATATACACAGTTATTCCACTTCTTTTGTTTTTTTTTGTTCTCATAAGATTTACTATAACAAACACTTACAATACGAAAGCAAAGGGAGCATGGAAATACATACCAACCCTAAGACTTACACTTAACATAGAGACACGCGTAGTTACAAAATGGTTATAAAAATATTAAACTACAAACGTAATTAGAGTGGTGTTGCCCGTAGTGCGCATAGCGTCGCAAATTTGAATGAAACATCCCGAAGAGCGATCAAAGGAGAAAGCAAGTGAACAAGTTCTTGTTTTTGTCTATTATGAATGCTATTATAACTTTGTCTATCCTTTTCCATTATAGCAATATCTGGGCGTCTTGCTTCTATTACATGATCGCACTGTATATTTTTATCCCATAACAGCTTTACATCGTTATTCTCTGCTGTTCCATCTGGGTTGTGATCATATCACCTTTCCTTATGGTCTAATGCATGCTTCTTAAACAGCTCCCAATGAATTTTCTTTGCTACATTATCATGGCGCCTCTTGTATTCTTTCTGGGCTAACTTTCACATTCGCTTAGTATATGCTGCACATTTTCTCCTCTTTTCCCAAACATTCTACAAAGGGGGTTTTCTATGCTTCTATCAATGTGGTGTTTTACGCAATTCGTTCTGATAGCTTGTTCTTGCGCAGTATACAACAATGCCTCTGTCTCTACCTTGAGGTCACTTCGGATTAACCAATCCCATGTTTTGTTCTTGTCAACTTTATCTGGCATTTCTCTCAAAAACTGTCCATACATCCTTTTCTCTATGTGATTCTCTGCTCATATCTTTGAACTATTGCACTCTTTGCAATCATCCTCTGCTTTAATTCCTCTATCACAGTTCTAGATCCTTTTCCTTTTACACCATATCTCTCTTCCAGATCTGTTAGTTTTCCTTTCTTCTTTGCTTCAAGTTTACCTCTCTTGCCTCTCTCCATAAAGTTTACTTCCCGCCTCAATCTCTTGATATTCCCCTCTATTTTATGTTTCCACCTGGGTACATATTTCTCCCTAATCGTAAGTTTCTTCAAACCTAGCTGTTCCGCAACCCAAACAAGGTCATTTTTTTGTGTTATATTGCAAGTTTTCACAAACTGAAGTACTCCATTAACTTTTTCAGTTTTAGATGTTAAAGTTTTCCTATCAACTCTCTTAAACATTATTCTGTCGGCTGTTCTTCCTTCTGCCATTATTTGCTTTAGCTGATCAACTATCATTCTTTGTTCTTGGTCTAATTCATCATTGATTAATTCATCTTCATTCATATCTTGTCCTCCTTCATCAGTGACCTCTGCCTGATTACCATTATTGACCTCTTGGTCATTACTGGCCCCTACTTCCTCGATAGGAATTCCAAATTGACTTTCTTCCTCAAAACTGCCAGCGTCATTCTGAACCTCATCTTCAATTTTCCTTTTAATCATTTCTAACTCAATATCTGATAGCCAACCGTTCTTTCTGATGGTTCTCGCTTGGTCACAAATCCGCTGCTCCGTTGAATTAAACATGCCCCTTAGTCTCCAATGTTTAAACATTCGTTGTCTATAGCCTCTGATAGGTCTCCCATTTTCATCATTGCTCCTATAAAAGCATTTCATCACTTCCTTGTTTACTCCCTTACTCCATCTCATTCTAGCAGTAGTAGGATAACGACCGGGTCCTCGCTGCTCACCCAAGGAACACCTGCCGGACGAGGAGCCTTCACGTAATGATCCAGCCCCATTAACGTCGTTATTCGATAAACTATTATTAGACATTCAGCACTCATATAGAGGTTCTAGTGAATTTAAGGTTGCACTACCACCAGTGTTTTTATCGAGACACCATCTCTAGGAGGGTTGCCAACCAAGGCTGAAGAGTCCCTCCCACCCATAAAACAGACTAGCCCCCGCCGGATGCCAACCCGGTATTTCTTAGCCTCGGGGAGAGCTGACAGGTACTACACCTTGCTCAAGGGTGGCCTGGAGGTCCTTGTGGCAAAGGGTAGCCTCATTATCCCACGTCGAAACCCCACATCCGGATGCACTTTTATGTCATACCCAGGACAGACTATTATGGAGACTTTCATTTTATATTCCGCTACATACAATGGTAACCTCACTTAAAAAGGTAGTTACAATTGGCTAGCCTGATAACAATAAAACAAATTACTAACGATAACAAAAGTTAAAACACGGATAATAACAAAACTACAATGGATTGCACCTTAGATGGAAAGAAGTTCTGGACTATTCCACGGGTTGTTTCTACAGCAAAAGATGTAATAAGTCGTTGGAATGATGGTATTAGAGAGTTTTTGAGATTAGGTAGCGCCGGTTTCCCATATCAACAGCTAGTGCATCACACATTTCGCACATTTCGCACATTTCAATAAAAGAAGATCAAGAAAGGCCAAAAATTCGAAGAGAACTGATAAAAAGATTGACAAACTTAACATCTGTATATTTGGATTTAAGTGTTTCCATAAGGGATTGATATTTATCTCTCTTGCGCTGAGCGTTCACTTCTAGGTTGGTTTCAACACCAACTGTAAGTTCAAGAATGTAAATCTTGCTGTCAGGCGATACAAAAGCAAGATCAGGACGAAAATTGTCTCCCGTTATTATGGAAGGAGAATGAAAGCATGGGAGATCAACGTAAAGAGATGCTCCTGGACTTGCTCTAAAATAGTTAGCCAAGATTTGTAATGCAGAGATGTGCCCCCAGGTGTAACGACCCTCTTCCAAGTAAGATTTACAACCTGCTACAACATGAAGAAGAGTGTCTTGTAAATGATAGAAAGAGCATTCTGAGGACTGTGCGAAATTCCATTTTTTAAGGTTGTTGCGAGTGGAAAGTGAATTGTTGAGGTACCTTATTGTAAAGTTGAATATATTTTTAGGCATCTTGCTCTGAACTGAAGGCCATGTGGATTTAGCCACAGTAAGAGAATGATCAAGAACAAAAGAAAGAATGGCTCCTTGAGATTGCAGTTGTGTCTGCAAACGATGCTTATGCTCAGAACGAACTGCTGTTAATACATCTTTAGTGTTCTTATAAACGTCATACTGGATGTTCATGCCACTACTTGTACTTTTCCATAGAATTAATTTCATCATTAGGAGATGATCGAAGAGAATTTCGAAAAACAGTTTGGCACTGTGAAAATTTCATCGAAGGAAGAATCAGATTTAGACCAAACTGGTTTTTAGAGAGTATTATGCTACTCAAGGTGGCACTAATGGGAAGATCGAGCCACTGACAGATATACTTGGAAACAAGGTTGTCAAGGTTTTCGGTAACACAAGTTTTAGAAAGGTCAGCAACAGTGAAGTGCCAAGAAACTTTAGAAAGAACAAACCTACTATACAGAAGAAGTTTGTTTTTTGGGTGAAGAGGCAAAGAGTCAATTTCCTTAAGCAATTCAGTAAAAAAAGAGCTAAGTTTATTTTTGTGAACCTGATTGCTCATGGCAAAGTCAAAATAACGGCCAAGATAACGAAAAGATTCACCTTGTTTAACTGTATGAACTGGTGCATGATTAATTAAGAGAGAAGGCTGAAATTGGAGAGAGCGAGTAGAAAATTTCTTGATACCAAAAGTAGTGCATTTGTCTACCCTTATAGTCATTTGTGCCCATTGATAATTATTATTATTATCATCCCCCTGCTTTTCAACATGTGCTTCAATACATTTATTCAATTTATGAAGCAAGAGAGGTACAAACACCTCGGTTTCTCTACTCATGATGCAACCGATCGTCTCTTTATGCCTGTTCACTAGTTCCAATTTGCAGATGATGCAGCAGTCGTTACAGCTGACGAACGTGAAAATCAGCTCCTTTTAAACTGCTTCATCAAATGGTGCCAATGGGCGGATATGATTATAAGGGTTGATAAATGCATCGCTTTTGGAATTAAGAAATTTTCTTCCTGCTCTTTACAATTTCAGCCTAAACTCTTCACAAACACTATACTTTTGCCAGTTGTTGAAAATGGCGAATCTTTTAAATATCTTGGCCGCTACTTCAATTTTGAAATGAACAATGATAAACACAAAACCCATCTTGAATCGTCTCTTCTCGACATGCTGAAACAAATCGACTCGCTACGCATCCTTCCCAAAAACAGGCTTCTCCTCTATCACCGCTACGTCCTTTCTAAGCTATCCTGGCATCTAACTGTTGCTCATCTGTCCAAGACTTGGGTCATTGAAAATCTTGATAATGTAGTGATAAGATTCATTAGACAATGGTTAGATCTTCCAATTAGCGCCACCCTCAGCGGCATTAGTCTTCCTCGAAACGAATTTGGCTTGAATCTCCTTCTTCCTTCTGTCAAATTTCAACAATGTCAAACTGCCCTACGGTCTACCCTGAAGTCATCATCAAACGATGCAATAAAATCCCTCTGGTAAACTACTAGCTTCGGTATGAACATACAATATGATGCATACCGAAACACTAAGCAAGTTCTAAAGGCAGCACGCCAGAACCATACTGACAAGCTTCAATCTAACTTAACCTCACAAGGCTTTATCACTACTTTCCTCCTGAATCATTCGTTGAAAGCTATAAATTCTCTCTGGTCTTCTGCTTAAAGTAAACTACCTAAAACTATTTTCAACTTTACTATCAGATATCTTAACAACACACTCGCAACTCGCAAAAATTTCGCGCTATGGAATCTCTCACAAACGTCTGACTGCTCCTTTTGTTTCCAGTCAGAGTCCCTTCTCCATGTTGTTGCAGTCCGTAAAACTTATCTCAACGAAGGCCGCTTCACATGGAGACATGACTCTGCGCTTAACTTCCTTGTCTCATTATTGCAATGTTTGAATCACTGTACTTTTTATGTTGACCTCCCTCAATATCTTTCGCCTTCTCTTATCACTGGCGATGATCTACGTCCTGACATGCTCATCTCCACTTCTTGTAATCCTCTGTACGTAATTGAATTGAGCGTCGGCTTTGAGACGAACTTTAAGAATAATGCTAGTAGGAAATTTACCAAATATCGCCACGTTCTAAGTGACCTGTCATTGAAATACCGTCACGTCAAATTTGTGAACTTGTCCATAAGTTTCCTTGGAATCTTTGGACAATCTTGCAATTCGTTTATTCAGATGTGTAATGATCTAACTATTAGCACAGGGCACACTAACTTCATAATTACTAAATTAACTAGCATATTAATTTATACAACTTATTACATATTCTGCATGTGCAACAAACCCTGGACTAACCCGGAACTTCTTTATTATTACCAGATTTCTTTCCTCCGTTAGCTTGTTCATATATATAGTATGTCTCTATGTTATTGTTGTTTTTCGTTTTTTAAATATCATCTGTAATTAGGCCAACCAATTACAAATTACCTATCATTAGAGAGATTTGTATTTGTATGTTTAGTTTGTATATGTCAAAGTTTAAAAATTATTAATATTATTATTATTATTATCATCGAATTAACCGTGGGCTTTGAGACAAATCTAAGCAACAATACTCATCGAAAATAACTCAAATATCGTTCCCTCCTAACAGATCTCAGCAGTGACTATCATACAATAGAATTTGTTAATCTTTCCATGAGCTGCCTTGGTATATTTGGTCAGTCATGAAACTACTTTCTCAAAATGTGCACTGAACTAGGCTTTGATAATCATCATCTCAATTCCATTGTCTCCAAGCTATCTGCTATTATCATCCGAACAACATATTATATATTCTCTATGAGAAACAAATCCTGGTGCAACCCCGAGCTTCTCAGTTATTGAATATACAGTTAATGCTGTTTAATAACTTCTTTCTTTACTGTTCTACATATTGTATGCTTTTTCATTTTCTGTTTGTTTGTTCTATTAGCTAGTATTGTAGTATTGTAAGCCAGCCAAATACAGATTACCTGTTAGCGAGATTTGTATTTGTAGACTTAAATATCATATGATGAAGTTTGAAAAAAAAAATATTGTAAATTGTCTATTAAGTCGTTTCTGTTCTTCCTACAAATCCAAATCTAATCCATAGATCTTAGGACATACAAGGTCACATTAAATCAGTTGACAAAACTTTCCTGAGGATATGAGCAGTGGCCAGTAGTGTGATCTTCTGTAGTTCTTCTAAGTATACTTTCCCTGGTATCTTGTCAATGTTCGATTACATTCCTTTCTTTATAACTCCAAGCGCATCTATAGCAACAGGAATTGTAGTTACCCTCATTTTCCACATTTTGCCTATTTCAATTTCTAAATCCTCGTATTTTCAAAATTTTTCAACTTCCTTTATTGATTCATTTCTATCCGAAGGTATAGTCATATCAATCAGTTGGCACGTGGTGTTTATATGATCTTTGATAATGATGTCAGGCTTGTTAGCCTTTATTTCTTTATCTGTGTTTACCTGCATATCGCATATAAAAGTTACTTGGTCATTGCCGAAGACAGTTTCTGAGTTGTAATTATACCATTTGTCCGTTACAGGTAGACTGAATGCCTTACTAATTTTCAAGTGTATGTATGATGCAGCTTTGTCATGCCGTTGCATGAATTCTGATTTTGCTAATACAGGACATCCACTTACAATATGATCAACTGTTTCATTATATTGATTGCATAGTCGACATTTGGGATTCATTCCATTCTTCATTATTTCATTTTGATATTGCTTTGTCATTAAACTTTGGTCTTGTGCTGCTATTATTAGGCCTTCTGTCTCTGATTTTAATCCTGAATTTGTTAACCACGTATATATTTCAGTTTCATCAATATCTGGTCTCTTCAATCTTTTCAAGTGCTGACCGTGCAGCAGTTTCTGTTCCCATCTTATTCTTATCTGTTCTTTTCCTTGTTTTTTTCACTATATTCTTGACTTCTTTGGCTTTATTTGTGACACTATCCGTTTCCCTGTGCCCTGGTTGATTGACTCCTAGCTCTCTACAAAATTTGGTAGCCTCTTTTGTAACAGAGTATAACTTCTTTTTCTTCTCATACTCTAAGACCAATTTCATCATTTCATCCTTGCTTTCTCTTAAATATGTTTCGAGACCAACAGTCACTATCTTGAAAGTTAACTCTATTTGCATTAGTCCCCTACCTCATTCGCTTCTTGGTAAGTATAGTCGATCCACATCGGCTTTTGGATGGTGCATTCTATACATTGTCAAGAGTTTCCTTGTCTTTTGTGTCAAGCCTTTTGAGGTCATTTATCTTCCAATTGAGTATATTCATACTATATGTGATGACTGGGATAGCAAGAGAGTTGATGGCTGCAATACGATTAACTGCATTCAGTTCACTCTTGAGTATCAGTCTAACTCTCCTATAATACTCCTTTCTTATCTTTTCTTGCATCTTCGCATGCTGAATACCTTCAGCTTCATTTATTCCAAGGTATTTGTAGCTATCCTCTTGTTGCAACTCTTTGATAGTCGTTTCTTCATCAAGTCTGATTGATGTCGTTGTAGTTAGTTTACCCCGTTTGAATTCTGCTGTCGCACATTTCTCTAGTCCAAATTTCATATTAATGTCGTCACAAAATTTCTTAACAGTTTGAAGCAAGCGCTCTTGTTGCTGACTGTCTCTGCCAAATACCTTTAAATCGTCCATATAGAAGAGATGGCTGATTTTCTTTCCTTGGATATCATATCCGCAATTAGTAGAATGAAGCAAGTTGCTTAGGGGAGCCAGAGCCAAGCAAAATAGAAGCGGGGATAAAGAATCGCCTTGAAATATGCCACTCCTTATGTCTATCAATCGAGACGTCAGTGTGCCGGTAGCGTGTCTTAGAAGAAATGTTGTTTTCCAGGTTTTCATGTTCACTTTCATAAAGTTAACAATCTCAGGCGATACTTTGTAAAGTTCCAATGTCTTTATAATCCAGCTGTGTGGCACACTGTTGAATGCTTTCCTGTAGTCAATCCATGATGTTGTCAGATTCTTCTTTCTTGTTTTACAGTCTTCCATTATCATTTTATTCACTAGGAGCTGATCTTTGCAACCATATGATCCACGTTTGCATCCTTTTTGCTCATTGGGTAATAATCTATTGTCCTCCAGGTGCAAGTATGTTCTATCTGTAATGATGGAGGTTAATGTTTTGTACATAGTTGGCAAGCAAGTTATTGGTCGGTAATTTTTAGCTTCATTTGTATCATTAGATTTAGGAATCAGGAATGTTAATCCTTGTGTTAGCCACTCTGGACATTTGTCTGGTTCTTTGAGAATGGTATTATAATCCCTTGCCAGGTCCGTGTGCAGCTTATCTATGTTCTTAAGCCAGAAATTTGGAATCTCATCTAACCCTGGTGATGTCCAGTTGTTCGCATTTTTTATTGCAGTGCGTACCTCATCAATTGTGATATCGTTAGTTTCTTGGCATTGCTGATCTTTATATAATTCTTCCTGGTCTCTAATCCATTCAGCTACTTCGTTATGGACTTTTTCATTTTCCCATATTCTCGACCAGAAACCTTCGATTTCAGTAAGTATAGGTGGCTCAGTTACATCAATTTGCTTCTTGCCAATTTCTCTATAGAACTGCTTCGCATTATCTTTAAACAGTTTGTTTTGACGGAATTGCTTCCCTCTCTTTTCGTACCGCCTTATCCTTTGTGTTTTGGCTGCAATTTTTTGCTTCATCTTTTCTATAATTGATGGTATATCTGCCTCACTCTTACACTTAAGTTGAGACAGCACTCGTGTGATCATTCTGTGAGATACCATGCTACCTTTCACTTTTTCGGTTAAAATTGACAGTTTCTTCCTTAAGCATTCTATATCCTTGCTAATCCTTTCTTTCCATTGGGGTTGCTTATGTTGTCGGCCTTTCTTTCTTTGTATCGTTACTCCAAGTTCTTCCGTTATTACTGATGCTGTAGCATATACCATCTGATTAAGCTCAGTTATTGTGAGCGGTTCCATGGCCTGTGTTTTTAATTTGAGGATCGCAATATTTCCCTTGTGTATAAGATCTTTTGCTTTTCTATCTTTTCTAATTTTAGGAAGTTGGATTCTATCAGATAGATGTTGATGCTTCAGTTCTTCCAATTTAATCATTATCTTTTCTGAAATTGCACTTAACTCTTCACTTGAAGCTGAATCAATGGTGTTGGTCTGATCTGAGGTTTCAATATCTGGCTGACTGATGACAGTTGTTTCATGCAGTATCTCATTTTCCTCTGTACCATCATTGGTTGCACTACAGCTATTATCTACATTTTGTATTTCAATTTCCTCTCTTATATCATTTTGAATCTGTTGTAATGTGGTGTCTTCTAGTCTCTTATTCTTGACAATGTCACGTCTTACATTAGCAAGCTTATTAGCATCCATCGCTGGTCTAATTTCCGGGTGTTTCTCTCTCCATAATTTATATGTCTGCTCTGTATTTGAGCCTTCTGCTGGCGAAAATTTTGCCTCATAAAATGCTGTCATGACTTGTATATATTCTTCCCTTGTCCATCTTTGTCTAATTGTTTTCTGTTTACTTCTGGACAGACTTTTGTGTCTGGAGGGCCGTTTTGAGAGAAGGTCTCGGTAAGGTTACCTGCCAGATCATTGTTGGGTAAGGTCGTTCCAGTATTCGATTTTTCGATCCCAGCCTGGTTCCTCGTTGGGGGACGCGCTCCTTGTTCATCCACGCGACGAGCGATGCGGCATGATAAACTATTCTTTAACTTATCCATTAAAGGTTTTACTATTTTCCCATAGCTGGATGTTTTACATCAGAGTGACATTCTCCTAAACTGGTTGTCTCCCAGGACTTTCTGGTCCAGCTTACGAGGCCATTTGCCCATGACTGGGGTAATTCCCCTAAACGCCATAGCTATCAGGGGAAAACTAAGAAGCTTTCTGTTAGGGATCTTCACCCTTAGCCTTTGGCTTGTACACCTAATCCACAAGGCAGTGGCTGTCTTGTATCGTTAATGACTACATGCCGTTGTAACCATCCACCCATCAGCACGATTTACACCTTGAGTTACGGAGTTGCTTTCGGGGTTTACTCCCCTAGATCCGCTGTGTTTGGCTTGTCACAGGGCCACCTCTAGTTGGATGTGGCTCTTCACCACGCACAGACGGTCTTCACCATGGAGTGGCTGTATATTGCGCTTCACAAGGTGCTGGGTTTGGGGAGACCAGTCTAGGACGCCACAGAAGGCCAACTAGAAAAGGGACTACTCCTCCAAGGACCCTTGACCCCTTATTATTATTATTATTATTATTATTATTATTATTATTATTATTTTCATCAATGTCTCCATGGGTATTCTCGGCGTTATGGGCGCCTCCTGTGATTCCTTTCTTTCTCTACTCCAAGATCTGAGTGTTGACAAAGTTACACAGCGAAGAATTATTATGAAAACAATTAATATTGCCATTAGGTCAACGTATTACATCTTCTGCCAAAGAAATAAATCATGGAACAACCCTGAACTCCTGAACTTCTGAACATTCACTTCCTTTTCCTGCTATTATACCTTTGAGTTATGTTACATGTCAATTATTATTGTTATTATTTTTCATGTGCTTAGTACAAACTAGCCAATGGTACACTACCAATTATATGCGAGGTGTATTATTCTAAGTAACAGATATATACATATGAAAGTTTTAAAAAAAAAAAAAGAAAAAATTATTATTATTATTGTGTAACTGTAATGTTATTGTCATGATATTATGAAGTTTCAAAAAAATTGTTATTGTTTTTTAACTTCACAATCAGATGTATAAATAATACACTTGCTACTATGAAAAATGTTTCAAAATGGTGTCTCTCTTCCTCCTTTGATTGTAGTTTTTGCCTGATGCCATAGTCTCTCCTTCATGTTTTCGCCGGATGCAACGTTTACCTTAGCGAATGTCGTTACACATGGCACCATGATTCAATACTTCATTTCATTGCATCAACCTTTCAATCCATTAAGGAAGCATCTTTGTTCAGTGATCTTCCAGGCTTTGTAAGTCCTTCAGTTATTACCGGGGATAGCTTAAGACCGGATCTTCTCTTAAATGTCCATAGTAAGTGCCTATATGTTCTTGAACTTACTGTTGGCTATGAAACTAACCTTGCTAATAACATAACACGTAGAGATAAGAAATATCAAGATTTGATCATGACTTTACGACATCAGTACAATAAAGTTACATTTATAAATCTTTCTATAAGCACTTTAGGAGTATTTCCTTCACTTTCAACCGATTTCATTAAAATGCTTAAAGAACTGAACATAGCCGATCAATATCAGAATTACATCCTAAGAAAACTATTCACCATCACTATCAGATCAACTTACTATATTTTTTGCAGAACAGATCAAGATTGGACTACGCCAGATGTTTTAACATTATAGACATAGTTATGTATTGTACCACTAGTAGCCAACTGTAAACTACCTTCAAATAGAGAGGTTTACTGTTGTATCTTAATTACTGGAATTTATACGAAGTTTTTAGTAGTTCTCAGCTCCAAGTATTGGGTTTTAAGTGCTTTGGAATTCTCACTGTGAATGCGGGCACCAACCAGTTGCCAAAGAACTCACAGGTCTTGAACCAGGATACTTAGGACCCAAGTACCAATCGTAAAAATCCTAGCTGTCCCTCACAAAGTTGTTTTCTGCACATGTTCGACACGAAGCTCTATTCCTGCTTCCATGACAAGTTTCTCAAATCGGGTTGTTATAGCCCCGAGTGCTCTAACGACAATTGGGACTATAGTCACTTTCCGAACATTCTATAATCATGCAATCTCATCCTTTAACAATTTATATTTATCGATCTTTTCTAGCTCTTTCTCACATACTCTGACATCACCGGGTATGGCAATATCAATAACGTTAACCTCCTTACTTGACTTGTCCAATACAACAATGTCTGGTCGGCGAGCCTCAATCTCCTTGTCACACTGGATCACAAAATCCCACAATATCTTACAGTTAGCACTCTCGCTTACTCCCTTCGGATTGTGTTCGTACCAATTTTTGGCTCTGTCAAACTCGAATTTTCCACAGAGGCGCCAGTGTATATACCTTGCAACGTTGCCATGCCTTCGCTTGTATTCCCTCTGAGCTAACTTACTACATTCGCTCACAATATGATAAACTGTCTCATTTTTGATACTACACATTCTGCACAATGGCGAGTCAATAGTTTTATCTATCCTAAACTTGGTGTAATTTGTACGAAGTGCTTGATCCTGTGCACTGCAAATCAATGCTGCAGTACAGCCTTTCAGATCACTTTTCTTTAACCATCTCCAGGTATTATTTCTATCTTTGTCGTTCATGTCTCTAAGGTATTGTCCGTGCATTGTCTTGTCCTTCCAGTTGTTAATACGTTCTTGCTGTTTCAACTTTTTAAGTTCTGTTGGTTTTATTGCATTCCTGCAACCTGGTAAAGTGTTTCTGTCCTTAACTGCAACAATGAATGGCTCGGTATGATTTACAGCATACCAACCAAGACTATTCTCTTCTGTAATAGCACAATTCTTACAACCTATCAGCCCCCTACCACCTTTACTTCGCGAAATGTATAATCGATCAACATCACTTTTGGGGTGAAACTCCTTATTTATGGTCATAATTTTCCGGGTCTTCCGGTCCATCGCATCAAGCTCTCCTACAGTCCATTTGATGATACCTGCACCATACCTCAATAAAGACACTGCCCATGTATTCAGTGCCTTTACCTTATTCCTTCCATGAAGCCTACTTTTCATAATGACTGTAGTTCTCCGAATGTGCTCTGTTCTGAAATTTTCTTTCATTGTACTTCCTTCAACTTTATCATTCTCTGTGATTCCTAGGTATTTATATCTAGTTTCTTCAATCTCCTTACCTTTTTCCCCACTAGGCAACTCTATCCCATCAGATCTTACCACCTTTCCTCGCTTCAAAATTAGTGTGCCACACTTCTTGATTCCAAACTCCATTCCTTTATCAGTTGAAAAAAATTTTACAGAAAATTTGACATAGTGCTCCTTGTTGTTTTTGTGGTGGGTCACTGTTGCGCAAAAAAATTGTTGAATATTGTAGCATTAGTTTGCATATTAGCTACCATAATGCCATTTTTAAGATGGGGTGGGATGGTTACCGTCGCTGTTCTATTAAGCAATCTGGTTAATACTGCCCAAAACGTTTTCTGCCCTTGTTCACACTTTGCTAGATTACAGCCTAAATCAAAAAGTATCCTTTCTTGGTATTGGCAACCATTTTGGACGTATTGTTTCGCACTGCTCTTATAGCATTCCAGTCTTCCAGTCTTTGTCCCCTTCTTACAAATTTACCATATACTGTGTGTTTTCGTTTAATGGCTGTTTTCAATTCTTGCGTCATTCACGGTGGGTCTTTGTCACAATATTTCACAATTAGTTGTTTTTCCTACTCTATAGCTTAGGATGGGACAAGCTCGTCCCCAAACGTACTTGAATACGTCGGAGTAAATAATTGATTAAGTCTTAACTGGTTTGTCTTGGATCTTGAATGTATCGTCGTAAAAATTGATTAAGTGTTAATATCAAAACTGGTTTGTCTTGGATGTGTCGATGAAATGAAATGAAAGATCTACAAATGGCTATCTTTTTCTAATTTATCTATCATGTGGCTCGTCGTGACTATTATCCTCAATTTCACAACCCCATTTGGAACATATGTCGATATTATAGAGTAAATATGATTTGTTAACAATTTAACAATCTGGTTAGCGTCTAGTCGGTGACACCGTAATACCAGTCAATGCTGCTAATGGCATCTTTAATTGCTTTATCATTGCTTTTGGCGTAGTCACAGAGAGTTCTGTAATACGTAGGGGAATACGGAGGGGAAATATTTACATTGCCAATACAATCTGATGTTGACAGTGTTCATTAAGAGAGGGATGTACACTAGATTCAGTAGTCAAGTTGGGTTGGTCAGTAATTATTAGATCAATGCAGGATATTCCTTCATCTCTTAAGTTGGTAGGCTCATTAATTAATTGACAGAGGCGATTTATTTAAATTAATTCGTTTAGAGCGATGCCTTCAGCATTTTCAACTTTTTGTGGCCCCCACTGGAAGGATCGACAGTTAACGTCACCAGTTAAGATAATCATATTTGATCTATAGTACTTACGATTTTTAGTACTTTCAAGACTATTGATAAATCCTTCATACTGCTCAGTTTTTTGCATTGGACTTCGGCAAACAGTTAAAAAGATCGTGCAGCAATAAGTTTCGCAATCATTACTTCTTGCAGACACTCAAGGTTCATCCTGCGCTTAATTGGCAGTCCTTCACGATGATAGATGCAAACACCGTCAGTTTTGATATTATTGGGCGGGTCATTACGAAAATGTTTTTTACTGAAGCCCTCAATAGCAATGCTGTCAAATACGATTGAACTATGCAGCTATGCTACAACTTATTTGAACAACAAATCGGTGATTCTGGCAGATACTTATGCAGTCCCCTAAATTTAAAGCCCTCCTACTGTCATATAAAGAAGGAATCATGTCTCCGCAATGAAAAGCCATAAATGCTTCATCGTTACATTTTGCCTTTAACAGGGAGGGAAAGCGCATTGCACTTTTGTACAGTGTTACGGAAAAATAGAGGAAATGCTTCTTTTAATGCATCATAACGAAACGCAAGAAAACTTTCAAGCTAGAGTTTATATGAAATGAATTTATTCTCAACATATTCTATAATGTTAACCTTTATGCAAAAGTAATGTACATGAAATCTGAGTTTTAAATGCAAAATGAAAGAACATAAAATCTTCATGCAATTTTCATGCGGTTTAGCACCTTCTTGTAGAGTACAACCTGCAAATGTTTTAGGATAGTTTCTTATTTTTGCGCTGAGAAGCTATAACATTTACAGACATGGTATGTAGAGGGAATCAAAAGAAACGCAAGAATACACGTTTAATGACTTTTTTCTCAATATATGCATACGACTCTAAACGTTTTGATATACTCGAAAGATAACTGAACGAAGAGTTTTCATTTCGCTAGCCTCTTCAAAATGAGTAAAATGGAAGGAGGAACTGTTTTGTGTAAGTCAATTTCTTGGTAGAGTGCTCTTACTTTTAGGGGAAGTCAAGGAAGACTTTTTGGAGGGAAGTGCAGAAATACAGTTATCTGGAATACTCCCTTTTAATGCAAAATATTGCCTTTGACAAATAGGTAGCTCGCTTTATACTGTTAGAAGAAATACGTTTACTCTGATGGAGCATCAAGATTTTACTAGCAGTTTCTCTTCATGTATGACGACAGACCTGGAAAGATAAACGTCTTGCGAGCTTTCGGTCTCGTTTGGTCTTTTCACTTGTGAGAACTCACGTAACTTTTACCATATTCAGAAGTAACTTGCCAACTTAAGGCAGATTATTTGGGAGGGGTGTCACAACCCGCACCTCCCTGTAAATTTGCCCTTGCATACTATATTCCTATCCTATAGCTACTCCTAGAATACAAAGGATGAAAGTAAATTCCTGACAGAAATGAACAATTTTGCACTTTCACAATTGAACTTTTGTTTGGGGGTGTAACAAAACTAGCCTGACAATGCTCTTCGTATGACGCAGGGAGTGTGAGGATGATGCTACTTTGTTAAGTAATTGTGGGAAGGTAGTAAAGGCTTGAGAGAGAGAGAGAGAGGGAGAGGGAGGGCTTCAGAAAGTATAAAAATTGCGTTATGTAAGTGTTGAATGATCCCTTAATTCTACCGTCATTATCTATCTTGTCTTTTCTGTTCTCTTCATTCAAGTAGTTAAAGCATCCAAATAAGCATAATGATAGCAAAGTAAGTTCTAATAGAAAATTATGTCCCCCCACCACAGTTGGCTGAGGAGTGGACAGCAGCTGAAAAGTGACATCCTCTAATCTCTATAAAAATGGCTTTTATATATTGAGAATGGTACTTTTACTCAAAACAAAAAAAGTTAGCTCATAATCTTAACTTTGAGAAGTTACTACCATCTGAAGTTGGCCTTCATCGGAAAATTTTTAAATACCCAACAAGAAAAGACAAGTAGAAAGGATTTTAGAAATGGTTTTTGACAACTTACACTTAAAAAAAAAGTTTGTTCTATGGCATCATATTGATATCCAAATGTTTTTGGTCCACTTGTATTTGATCATTTCTAGCTATTGTCTTAAAACTTTTTCAACGCAAATACCAAACGTGTATCCAATGTTAATCTTACAATCCACATATATTTGAAAATAACAGAAAAAGTACTACTCCCGCCCTATCACATCATGTATCTTTTTGAAAGCAACATTCAAATAGAATTTAGATGTGAGCTGTAGTGGCACTCTTTAGTTTAATTAGGCTAATTATAGGATTTACCAAATTCGATTCCTTTACATATTACCAGATACTGCATAAATATAAGCATAGCTGTTTCTGCATCAACCATGGAAGAAACACTGATAACTACTTTAAAGGAAGAAACTGTCGAGGGAAGAAACTGTCGCGAAAAGTCGCGAATGATTTGAATTTTTTGTGTGTAAACTGTCGCGGGAATTAACTGTCGCGAACGCAGGAAAATTTAATTGTCGCGGGAATTAACTGTCGCGAATTGCTGGATGAGTAACATTTTTTGGTCTTTTCTTTCCACGAAAGCCGAATCTTAAACAAAACAAAATAAAACTTTACGACAATTACAAATGTGTGAGCTCATTGATACTTTAAACCAGAATTTTTGCAATCAAAAAAGGATATCACAATCTAATTACGAGAGTCCGTTAGGTAGAAAAATGAAGCTTGTAAAATTACCAAAAACAATTGCAACGATACACGCTTTTTATAAGTAGATTTGGCTCCAGTTTCAGCTTGGGGTTTCTTATTTCTCAGGTTTTCATATATGTCCAGACTATATTAGAGAAAGTGATATCAATGCCGTTGAACCAGTTCTATTATAATATGTGTGTTTGATCTTATGTGTGTTTTATTTTTCCAATGGAAGCAACTATGGTGTGTCATATGTTATCAATTATTTCTACAATTATTTTTGGCATAGAAATGTAACTCTGACGGATGCAGACACGATAAAAGAGACACGTTGCTTTCAAAAATTGTCTTTGAAATTCGTGTTTTGTACCTGACGGACCTACAAAATTTTGAAAAAATTCAAGACTTGTGTTGAAATTTCCCTGCAAAATTTAAAAGTCGCGAAAGGGCCAGAAACTATCTTTCGCGGAAGAAACTGTCGCGAAAGTCGCGACAGTTAATTCCCGTGACAGTTTCCTCCCGCGACGGTTTCTTCCCGCGACAGTTTCTTCCCGCGACAGTTTCTTCCTTTAAAGTATGCCGATTACTCCGCAAGGATAATGTTTTACATTGTTGTGAGACTAAGCATAGTGCTCTGATTATACATCTCAAATCATGCAAAATATATAGCCAGTACACAATAAGAAGGTGAGGGGAATTTTTGAAAACATTGAAAATTCCTCTTAATATCACCCATTAATGGTGGTGGAGTGTTCTTTAGAGTTAAAATTAAATGCCGAGTAAAACTGGAAAGAAATCTCTGAGACAAAAACCAAAATCATAAGATATAGATCTTGAGTTTCATTAAAGAGGAATGGGCCCAAGTCTTATGCAAAGTGGCAAATTTAATAGAAATGTGCTAGAAATTCTCTGTAGATTAATTTACGTGAGACAAATGAAGACAATATAAAAAATATTTTTTTCATTTTGCAGCTGCTTCCTTCCAACAGTTCCGTCCAACAAACTATATATCAGTATCGTTAAAGCTTAAAAAATTAGCAAACGTATAACATTCTCACCGATATTTGCTATACCTTCAGATTTGTACTCTGGAAAGTCTGTTGAAATTTAAAAAGAGCTTCAACTCTAAATCCTTAGGTGGAATAGTCCAAAGAGCTGGCTGGAAAATTATAGCACGTTCCATCCTTCTATCCAACAGATTATGATATTTTCAAAATATCTGACCATTAATGCCTCGAGTAAACTACCTGACTTTTGAATTTAGAAATTTCAGCATATCTAGTTTATTAAATGAATGCAAGATGTACCTTCGAAGGAGCTATGTAATTTCAATGTATTGTCTAAAAGTATCGATTTCCGTCAAGCAGAAAATTAAAGTTATGAAACAGACCCAATTGTCTAGCATGCCACAAGCTTTTTGTGCTTTGTCATGAGAGCGTTTGTGAAATAGCAAACTTGGCTACGCACTCAGTGATATTATGCTGCCATGTTTTCCAATAGATGAATAGTTTTCTTATTCAATTACCGTAGTACACCCATTGCTAATTTCTCTGTGACCACTGGATGTAATATCTGACCTGTTTTTGTTGCTTTACGTCACAATTCGCGGGTAAGAGATTTACATTGAGCTCCCAAGAGTATTTGTCTGTTTCTAGTGAAACTATCTAACTCACTGTCATCGTCACTTGTTGTTGAAGATTCAAAAGCATATTTGATACTTATTTAAACAGTACATAGCCCGCAAATACGCAGTAAAGCGTCCGCACCCATAATGGGATCACTTGCCAACTTTTGCTTCACAAGAGTGTCACAAGACCCTTGAGTGGACAAGACAAGGTCATTGGAAATGACACTGCCAGAGTAATAAAGAGAGCACTAATGGATTTGGCAGGAACTGGGGTCATAACAAAGAAAAACACAACATGTAATGATATAATAATCTTAACTCAATTCAAGGTATATCTAACAGAAAGAGCGTATATTCTGAACACCATAAGTATGAGAAGGGTTTTTGAGTCTATATGAATGAGGGGTTGACATTCAAGTCCAATCTAAACGAAGAGATAAGAGCGTTATTGAATTGCTATGGGATAAGAACAGTAAAAAGTAGTAAGCTACCAATTTTGTTGATGGCCATTTCTAGAAAAGATGGGAGGAGGATGATACTGTGCCGATCTAGTTTTTTAGTATTAGGGTAATGATGAATATGGGAATCGAGGTTTTTGCATAGGACGCTGACGGTGCTTAACACAGAAAGCAGATTTTCTGGCAGTTTCTTCGTGAAAGCTTGATTGCTTTTGATGAATTTCTGAGTTTTTCCCTTCGGGATCTGAACCTGAAGTCTACTGGTGTGTGCAGCACGAATGGATTTCAAATCCTGTTTTGTGTTTGAGTAAATGTCGTATGGCTTATTTACTCCACAGTCGGTATTTCTACATAATTTGGTTATTGTTTCATAGCAGGATGACTTCATAGAAGACCACAGTGTCGTCTGATATTCAACTTGTCGATAATGATGCGTGATGCAAAAATAGAACTTAATGATCAAGGAAGATCAAGCTATTGACGAAGATACTTGTCACAGTGTTATCAACATTTTCGCAAAACCATGCTAAGAAATGTTTAAAGAGCATACGGATCATATAAAAGTAGTCGGCTTCTCTGATAAATTTTCAATGAGTCAATAGTTTAGGCATGGTTTTGAGACTTGATTTAACAAGTTATTTATGACCCTTTTTGTCCATATCAAAGTTGAAGTATCTTCCGATGTATTTGAATGATTCGCCTTGTTTCACATTAGGAATGAGTTTTCAATTGATCAAGAGCTTAGGTTGAAACTAAAGTGAATTGGTAGAAGATGTGTTAATCCTAAGCTGGTAGTTTTTTCCTCACAAATTACCGTCCCAGCCCACTAACACCATCTCGAGAAGCAAAGCTGTAATATTAGCAGTGTCATCAGCAAACTGAAACTAAGGAACGGGATGGAATAATGGGTCCTTTCATCATCAGGAGAAAAACTGAACTGGTTATAATTTCCTTGCTTACTGAATTGGATTAATGTATCAAAGCACATATTGAATATAGGGGAACTAAGACAATCGCCTTGAAGCACTCCATTTTTATAGGGAATAGCAGGAGTGGAAATGCTGTCTGAGATGCTATAAATTGAAGTCAGTGTAAAGATTAGCAAAAAGAAGTTGAAGCGATTAAGGATTTTGTTGATACTCAAAGGCACAGTTGATAGGTTTGTGATGGATCTCTCCAAAAAGCAATTTTCAGGTCAAGCAAAGTTACTGTTACAAAACGATGCTTTGACCCTATCTTATTGATTACATAGGCCATCATGGATATATGTCCTACTACCCCAGATATCCAATGAGTGAGTAATTTCTGCATTTTTATATTTCAAATCATCAAGAAACATACAAGAATATCTTGTATAAAAATGGGAATATGAATAATAAATATATAAACATACTTATTTGTTATATATATATATATATATATATATATATAATATATATATATATATATATATATATATATATATATATATATATATATATATATATAATAAATATATATAAATATATAAATTAATATATTGATATATTGCTTTGATATAATTTATATATAAATAATAAATATATATATATATATATATATATATATATATATATATATATATATATATATATATATATATATTTATTATTTATATTTATACATAGATTTGACTAGTCCTTTTGAAGCTGTTAGCATACTCGATGTTCTGTGCCTTTAAGTAACTATTTACCCTATTATGAAAGAACTTCATATGTACCAGGTTTGTTTTCTTATTCAAAGGCTCTTCAGGAAGTGACAGAGGAATTGGCTGCTGAAATCATAAAGGTGATTTTTGTGTGTTACTTTTACAACATTAATGAGAGAGATACTGCATAAATATAAGCATAGCTGTTTCTGCATCAACCATGGAAGAAACACTGATAGCTATGCCGATTACTCCTCAAGCATAGTATTTTACATTGTTATGAGACAAAGCATAATGCTCTGATTATACTTCTCAAATCATGCAAAATATATAGCCAGTACACTATGAGATGTTGAGGAGAATTTTTGAAAACATTGAAAATTCCTCTTAATATCACCCGTTAATGGTGGTGGAGTGTTCTTTAGAGTTAAAATTAAATGCCGAGTAAAACTGGAAAGAAATCTCTGAGACAAAAGCCAAAATAATAAGGTATAGATTTTGAGTTTTATTAAAGAGGAATGGGCCCAAATCTTATGCAAAGTGGCAAACTTAATAGAAAAGTGCTAGAAATTGTCTCTAGATGTTTTGCTAAAGACGTCTAGTGGGCAATAAGTCCACGACAATAATTAGATACAGTGAGATTATAACAACATATGTAGTTCATTAGCTTACTTGATTGGCTTAAGTCTCTAATATTGTACCAAACTAACATTGTCAGTGAAGAAATTTCCACTATCAGTGCGCATTTCACATATTCATTATAGGAGGCCAACAACTTTGAAAAGGATGGAATCAAAATGATCAAACTACAACAAAGTGAGATAGTATATACGACATAAAGATGAGCTATAATGTACTATATTAGTTAGTTAAGTTTTAATCTGGAAGGTACCTTTCAAGCCATTCCAGAGGGCAGAATTTGATAACTTGTATTCTCCTGGTGGGTCCTTGTAGTTCACTAAGAACCCATTAGTTTCCCAGACATAACCACAGAATGGCATCTCTTTAAATGGCCGTGAATATAGATTTATTCATGATTTATACTTCTGAAAAGGTCAAAAGAGGGTAGCTTACTAGGGCTGCTGTTGGCTAAATTTCAAATTGTACTTGGGTCCCTCTCAGTAAAGTACTACTTCGGAGCCTCTAAATAAAGAGGGCATGCTACACTACTGATTACATGTTCTAAATTTGCATAAGACCTGCGGATATCTATACGTAAGCTCAGAACATAAGACATGGAAAGGATTATTTTACAAGCTTGGCAAAGTACTCAACACACTGATTTTATGAAATTGCAACAGAAAAGATTGCACAAAAGCTTGTTTTTTTGATCCTTACAAGCAAATACTTTCAGAACATATATACGTATGTTTGGAAATCTTGTTTGTGGCATTTGATGATATTGTCAAAAACTATATTTAATTTTACTCCAAAACCTGGTGCCAATTTTGCAATAAATAGGAGCAAATCTTTATATTGATAGATTTTGTAGCTTAGATTCCGTAGAACTCCTAAAATTATTCACATTCTGTTAGCTAATTGCCATTCATGGCCAACCAAGCACAGTTGTTCACTATCTCAAGTGTGAAGCGCAGTTTATAAAGTTCCAAAATATTTTCTAATGTTCAATTCATAATCTTGATGAGCCCTGATAAAGTACACTTTTCGCTAATATTCAGATGCTCATTATTTTTTGATGAAATAAGTCTGTTGAGTTAATTGCTGTATTGTAGAACTGGAAATATTTTCTTCTTCGAGAAGAAATACAAGATATAGCAATCTGGATAGTCTCACATTTTTAGTGAGTCTTGATTATCACTTTGTAGAATGGCTAAACATCTGATAAAAGATTTTTATGTATAATTAAAAGGCTCGATCTCACCCGATGTAGTCTTGGCTTTACTATCGCTTGTAGGATTGAAACAAGGAAATTTCATAGATGTTCTTTTATGTGTTATCCTCGCTAGTGTGAATTTCAACTGACTCTTTTACAATGTGAATTGGTGTATACATTTGCTCCCCGGAATTACGTATAAAGATGGAATAACAAAAATCGATGTGGAAAAGGAAAGGCTAGACAATGTGTTGAGGGAAAGTTAGTATAAAAATAGGCCTAGCAAAAGGGCAAGGTGTTATGACGCAATAGAATGTTAGTGTGATGTTAGTTTAGTGTTAGCGGAGAGGAAGTGATGGCAATGAGTTGTAGAAAAACACGCAATGAATGAATGAATGGAGTGGAAGATAAAGTAACTAAAAATGTAATTGCTACACATTCTTGTAATTTCCGAAACCTTGCACACTGTGCAATACTCATCATCCCAGTGCATTATACGCGAGCACATTTATACAAAAGGCCCTTATTGACATTTTATATTTGATCCAAATAGAAGCCTCAGTATGTTGTATTTGACTGTATAAATCAAATAAGCCTTTAATGTCAGTTTTGGAAAATTTCATGTTTTCTACTTTTAGTCAATCCCTTCCACAATACGCTTCAAATGAGTCTTGAACCACCTTTTATGGCCTATTCTGACTCAATATATGCCTAGATGTCCGCTAAAACACTGTTTTGTCCCACTGTATAACCTCTAATTTGCTACATTTCTGTTGGACCGTAATGGCAGTCTTTTTCAAACATATGACAACAACCTGTTGAAAGATGACGAAGTTATTACTGTTTTCAAATAGTTAATTGGTCATCAATTTACGTGAGACAAATGAAGACAATATAAAAAATATTTTTTTCATTTTGCAGCTGCTTCCTTCCAACAGTTCCGTCCAACAAACTATATATCAGTATCGTTAAAGCTTAAAAAATTAGCAAACGTTTAACATTCTCACCGATATTTGCTGGACCTTCAGATTTGTACTCTGAAAAGTCTGTTGAAATTTAAAAAGAGCTTCAACTCTAAATCCTTAGGTGGAGTAGTCCAAAGGGCTGGCTGGAAAATTATAGCACTTTCCATCCTTCTATCCAACAGATTATGATATTTTCAAAATACCTGACCATTAATGCCTCGAGTAAACTACCTGACTTTTGAATTTAGAAATTTCAGCATATCTAGTTTATTAAATGAATGCAAGATGTACCTTCGAAGGAGCTATGTAATTTCCATGTATTGTCTGAAAGTATCGATCTCAGCTTGCTTGTTTATTGACAGGGTCTACGGAATATGTCAGAGAAAGTGGTTGCTGTTTTAATAAAGGTGATTTTTTATGTGTTACTTTTACCACATTTATGATGGTTGACATGTCGATAACAACGCATGATCAGGTGTGTTGTTATCTTTGACTCCAAGGTTGAATGTGAATGATATCATGACAACCTCAACTTAATACGTCCATCTCTAAAATTTACAGTAGATTAGCAAAATATCTCCTTAAATTGTCTGGATATTTCTGTTGAGACACTGGGCACCAGATGTATCATTAGGATTTACATAAAACTAATGGTCATTGGTCAATATATCCATTGTAAGTTTTTCCGTACAAACGCAAGAAAGTTCGCCATTTTCAAAACCTTTGGTCATAGAGCACTTATGTGTTGCTCTGTACCTCACTTAGTCCCCTAGCTAGGCAGAATAAGACGAGTACTCAGGTATAGAAGATGCCAACAATGGCCTATTTTCCTGTATTTAGAAAATAAGTCACCATTTCATCAGCTGCAAATGCAGGTCAGCGTATCATCATACAGATTGGCTAGTCTTAGAAATTTGGCAGTTTTCCTAAACTTACCATGCAATGGAAGTTTTTCATACCTTGACAGCCACCTTAATAACGCCATTACATGCTGGTTCTCATTGTTCTAAAGTACTATTTCCATGCTACCATCTGAAAAATTGGCCTTTCTAACACTCAACATGGTTTTGTATGTTAGGAATTGTTGTGGCAATGTAAAGCAATATGCGTATCATGCACTAAGTAGAGACTAGCAGACAATAAAACAACATGCTCCCTTAATTATCAGGAAGTAGTATAATGCAGTTGCATACAAGACTCCTTTATGTTTGCCAATTTTATCCAAAACTGCAACCTAGAACCTACTAAAGCATTTCTATGCTCTTTTGACAATAGCAGTCTATTCTCAAGTGTGCCATTAGATGAGACCATAGAGATTTGTGCTGATGCTTTTTATCGAGGTCACCTTGATTGCCCTCCATTGCCCGTGGACACCTTTAAAGTATTGATGCTAATTGCTACGGAAGGAGTGGAATTTAGTTTTAGCAACCAAATGTATTAGCAATTGGACGGAGTGGCAATGGGCAGTCCCTTGGGGCCGGCTTTAGCAAACATTTTCGTGGGCTTTCATGAAAGTAGACTTTTGATAACACCGTAAGACCAGGTGTCTACTTTAGATATGTGGACGATTCTTTCGTCATCTTTAGTTCCGAGCAGGATTGTGACTGTTTTCATGAAAAACTTAACTTGCTGCATCCAGCTTTAAAATTCACAATAGAAAAGGAGCAAAACAACTCCTTGAGCTTTCTAGCTGTTTTGGTGGAAAAGGAGGGCACTGGATTTCTTACCAGCATTTACAGGAAGCCAATACATCCGTTGGAATTCCTTCAGCCCAAAATCAAGAAAAATTAGCCTTATCAAAACCTTAGTTCACAGGGCACTAATGATTTGCTCCAAAACTAAATTAGGCTCAGAGCTTGATAGAGTAAAACAACTGCTCATTGAAAATGGATACCCAGATGATGTCCTTATTTCTTGTATTAAGCATAAACTTGCCAACTTTGCAGCGGAAAAACCGTGTGATCCTGAGGAGCCCAGTTTACGTAAAATTTCTGTGGATTGGTAATGTTTCATCAAAATTTGAAAACCAAATTAACAAAGCCATTACATCCTGTGTCTATGCTGTGAAAACTCGTTTGGTCTACAATACTAAAGTCATGCTACTATCTGCTAAAAAAGATAGCGTTCCTACCACTCAAAAAAGTTGTGTATTTTATTAATTTTCGTGCCGATGTGAAGCTCCGTACGTAGGGCGCACTACGCAGAGATTAGCAGACAGAATGAAACAACATGTACCCACGAGCATCAGGACAAAAAATACTATAGTAAGGGTACAGCCACCTCGTATGTGTAAAAACTCTAATTCTAAAATGAAAAGTGAGTCGTCCATAGGACAACATCCCATTAAAATCCCAGAATGAGCCAATACATATTCAAACGATAATTTTCGGACCATAGGGCAAGCAAGATCGTCCTTTCACTTAAATGTTCTGGAATCAGATTACATAGACACTCAAAACCCAGTCTTGTGTAAACAAAAAGAGTTCATTTTCCCACTTGGACTCTTAAAGTAAACAATTATGAATAGGTGCCAAGTGGCCAATCATACGGCTAGCTGGACACATTATTCATCATATCACGTGTACCTGCATCTGACTATATATTTAGGTTCACCTTTCGGTCGCTATCCGATGTTTCATAGTCTGACGAGTGTCGGACGAAATAAGCTTTTCAGTATGTCCAAAACATGGTACCGCTCTTTCGTGCTGTAGTGTAGTTCTATAGTACCAAAAGACTTTTTGCAATGCAATTAGAGAACAGCCACCTTGTATCTATTAAAACTCTAATCCTAACATGGCATGTGATTCAGCCATAGTATGACATCTAATACAAAATCCAGAATCCATATATGGATTTTGCATTAGAATTGACCATTTTATTCATGAAACTGGTCGGTTTAACTAAGTTAGTTTCAAACCCTTGTACACCAGTCCCCCTATATTCTGTTTTCTATTTAAAATGTAGATTTGTTCCATATTGGGTGTCGGGATCATTGGGTAAACGGTTTTTTGTCTTATAAATGTATAACTTTTCAGATCACAATCTGTTTGACCACAAGAGAGATTGATTTGATTTGCTCTAGGCTAGCCCGGCATACAATATGGAACAAACCTATGTACTTATTAGTTAAAGAAATTCATATATACTTCATATATACTTGCATTTTTGTAGCTGTGTTTTAATTTTTGTCATGTTACGAGTTATTCATGTTAATGGCCACGGAGTTGTCATGACAACTTTGCACTCCGTGGTATCGTTCTTTGTAGTATTGTTAAGTAAACTATATGTAGTAATGTAAGTAGCATGCGATTGTAGTAAATTTCCAAAATGAATAGAAAAGAAATATATGGATGATAAATTTTGGACCATACAGTAAGAAAGGTCGTTCTGTCATTAAAGTGTTTTGGGATCAGTTTGCTAAAAGACTCAAGACCCAATCTTGTGAAAACAATAAGACTTTAGTTCACTGTTCGATTGTAAACTACATTTTCTACTCTAAGGATTGTGATATGTTTCCAGCTAGTTAGGCTGGACGCAATGACACAGCTCTCTCGTGCCTTCTTCCTTATCTCAAATATGCTACTGAGGCATGCTTACAAGTGCTTACAGAATACATTTCTAGCTGTCTTCTACAAAGAAATTAACTTTGCCTACTTAGGTATGAAAGGAGTATTTAGCTAGATATAGATATGAGGCAGATAGGAAGATAAAAATAATTTGAAAATATTTAGTTGAATAGTTTCAGAGTATCTGCCTTCCTCAGAGCTCTTCCCGAGGTTGGCCGTAGAAGAAAGATGTGTAGAGAATGCAAAAATTACAACTTGGGCCATTCCTCACTCAATGCCAGTTTTCCTTCATTCGCATTCCCTAAATCGCACACCATAAATAGCGCATTGCTGGCCATTCCTCACCTGTTGATCTCAACACAGTCATCGCCAACTAGGTGTGAATCATTTATGCAGGGACGCCAAGACCACAGTAGGGGAGGAGGCTGAAGGTGGGAGAAGGGCATATTTATTAATTATGACGTCATAACTATTTCAGAATTTGAACTTAAGAGATATCCTTCTAAATATTGGCTTTTAATATGCTGTCATTATCCACAATGGAAATCTTCCAGTTTGTAGCTTTTCCCTCCACTTCCACATGCCTTGCAAATGCTTTCTATGGCTTGTCCATTGTTCCATTCCTTGGAAGGTGAATATTAATGGACAGGGGTTAGAATTTTAGAGAAGGGCACTTGTACCGCTTACCACCAAAAGTCATTAAATGCCACTTTCTAACTAAATGAAAAGACATATTGAAAAATACGCTTTGGATAATGATGTTAGGCTCAAGTGTCGCAAAAGAGCTCTTCCTATCTTTTTTCATTCTGTGAAGCTGCCAAAGTAATTAATTCTTTCTTCATTTTCATTTACGAATTCCATGACTGCTGCGTTTATGTTTAAGTCATCCATTTATGCCTTACTATAGCATTTATTTACAATCCATGTCATCATTTCTATTCCCTTGTTACCCATATTCTGTGAAAATTCTGCTGGGATTTCGCCTATTCTGTGGATTTCCTCTTTGGTAGCTTACTGATGGTTTCCTTTACTTCCACTTCTGAGTTGTTCACAGTACTATGTATGTTATCCGTATCTGCACATATGTTAGGTCTCTCATCTGAATTTAGCTCTCTATTGTATTCTACCCGCCTCTCTAAAGATATCTTTTTCAACAAAAACCACTTTCCATCTTTATTCTTCACATCCTCTTCTGATCGCCACTGTCTAAGCCTAAACTGTTTTACTTTCTGGAGCATTTTTGCGTTGTGTGTTTTATCCAGTGATTCAATCTCATTGCAAATTTCATTATAATAGTCATTTTTGGCTTTCTACACATTTTCTTAATAGTTTTGGATAAACGTTTATATTTTTCTTCATTTCTTTTCCACATTCTTCTTTCTTCCATATTGTCCATTATCTCTTCAGTGATCCAGCTATGTTTCATTGTGTGTTTTCTTTTGCCACAAACTGTATCTGCACCTTTAATAAGACACTCCTTAAGCTTGCTCCAGGCTTCTTCAGTATTTTCCCCATGATTCTTTGTATCAATTAATCTCTCACTTTCTACCTTGTATTGCTCTTTCATTGTTTCTTTTGTCAAGCTTGGAAATATTCCACTTTTCTATTGAGAATTTGTTTTTTTTCAATCGCAACGCTGGTTGAAGGTAAAAACTTATGTAAAAGATAAATGCGGCATTGTCCTCCACTTTTCTGGCCATGGTGGTTACCAAACAGCGTTCAGTTATGTCAAAAAGGATGAAAAGGAGTATATAACTAGCAATAATCACCCTGTGAATGCCCCGTCTCCAAAAACAAAGAGTGCTACTAACAGACGCACTTCTAGTCAATTGAAAAGTCAAATTCAAGCGACTGTCTAATCTTGATGTTAGCAATATTGTGCTAAAGCACAAACTTCGCTCAAGAATAGATCTATTGCTATTTGCAAAATGTAGATTTGACGCCGGTGACAAAAGACAATATCAGTTCGTATTGAATAGGGGTAGCAAAAAGTTGAATGACCGGATTATTCTAGTGTGAGAGATGGAGACCGCCAAAGAAAAACAAGAGCGAAGTAAACTCACAAGATTAGATACTTTAAGGCAGCAGTTTAATATCCAGTGCATTTGCAATGTCCAATTGGCTGGACTGTGCACTTGACATTCTAGACAGAAATGCCATAGATAGGGTGGTATTTGCTGATGCTATTGTCAAATTGCTAGTTTTTGGCCGTGGCAAGGGTCGGAATGTATATATCACTGGTCCTGCAAACTTTGGGAGAACATTTATATTTGATCCATTGAGAGTGATATTTAATACATGTCTCCTGCAATTTGCTTGTATGCATGTCTTGGGGTTGAAGACAAAAACAAGTCATTTTTCTGAATGATTTCGGGTGGTCTCCCCTCATACTTCCGTAGAGCGATATGCTACTGCTACTGGATAGCCATGTGGTCCACTTCGCTGCACCAAGAACGAGCTACAGCAAAGAAATAGAATTTTCCAGTGACACACCAATTTTTGCCACAGCAAAAAGCACCCATGTCCTTCATAAAAGGGTCGTGAAACTAAAATGATGCAGGTACGATGGCGCTTCTTTTATTTCAAAACATCAGTTCCAGTCACAGGAGCAGAAATCTGTCCCCCATGCGACCATTGTTTTGCAAAGATATCGTTGCAATAATGGACATAGGCACGTCCCTTTGTAAACAATATTATTCCTGCATAGCTTTGACAAACTGCAGTACCATTGTAATGGTAGCGAAAGTGAAATTTGGCCACGGTTTACCATTTCTATTTTCCCTTCTATCCTTTACTGCTGTTAGGTACCCAAGAGTAAATAATGTTAAAAGTAGTACATCGATAAGTACCTTCATGAGATGACAGGAAAATACATGTCTATTATTCGTAACTTAGTGAAATCGATGAAATAGCCACGGTTTACCATTTTACGCTATAGACAACAGTAGTTTGTGTCCATGTACCACTTTTTCCAAACTTGTAGCAATATTGAAGAATTTCTTCCTATTTTAGAAGGAAAAATACAATGGTAAACCATGATGGTAAACCGTTGGAAAATACCATTTGATATGCAATCCAATTCAATGGGGGTTTTAAATACATTGAGTTTGATTCTTAAAAAGGTGTAAAGCCGCAGTTTCTGTTATGAAAATGTTTAGCATCGGATGGTTTAAGTCCACATGGGAGTAACCTTTTCAATTCTCTACATAATTCCATCGTCTCCTTTCACGAGTCAAAGAGCGACTGGTAATCATCCAGGACACCTTCAAGGAAAAAAGACAAGGAAAAATTCACTGTAATATTGCATAATTCATTGAAATATTCATCGACAAGCTATATCATTATTGCAATTAATTTCAATGAACTTAGTATTTAGTTCTATATCCATCAGACTTCGCAATTTTCTGTAGGCGAAGGGTCATTGTCTCTATAGTGCAGTCAATAACGGACCAATCATACTGGAGAAGTGTACTCAAGACCCTTTGTTTAAATGATTCAATGTCCTCCCTGACAATTTTTTGCTTCAATGCATCCTCCCTAAGACTACGCTTAATATTATGAAAGATATTTTCTATTGGATTTAAGTCTGGTGATCTAGCTGATATTTCTACAAGTTCAGCATCTATTTCCTGCAATGCATCTTTCGCTACCATACTTCTTTGGCTTGGGTCGTTATCCATAACAAGCAGCAAACTTCTCCTTGCCTTTTAGCACTGCACAATCCGTTAAGACCTTCTGTAGAGTTGCTTGCACGAACTTGGCAAACCAAGGTCCGTTCATCATCTCATATTCTTCTGCAAGAACCACTCCTGTTGAATGTGAGATGCTCACCAAAAGATACAACGAATGTCCCCCTGGTAAATTTTTCGATCCCTTACTCGTGTATTTCAGTCCTTCGTTGCTTGTCCTCCAGACTTTTTCATTGGCCCATGATGCATCTCCGTATGGCTTGTAATTGTGCCTAAAAGAGACACCGTCCAAATACAGAAGAAGGTCGTCTGTCCAAAAGTGTGTATCATAGTTTTTAGAGCTACTTTTGCATACCGCACTCTGCGTTGCCTTTCAACTGGTGAAAGTATACCTTTTTTCTGAATCTCAAAAAGTGGTACCCAGCATCATTTAATGTACGTATAAAAGTTATATAGCTGACGCTTGTGATTTCACAATCTTTTGCGACGTCCTCGACTCTGACGTTCGGGTTCTTATCTCTCATTTTGCAGAATGTTCGAATAAATCTACCCATGACTTTCTTTGTCATCACTGGTGGTCGACCCTTTCTCTTCTTAGTAAGTTGGCCCGAAAAGCCCTCCCGACATATCCTCACGGCACTTGATGGTGAGATACTACAGCGTCGAGCAATCTCCCTGTACGGCAAAGACGACTCCCGTCTAAGGTAGCAGATATACACTCTAACTTTGGTATTAATTCTTGCGTGAAATACCATTTTGTCTCAGTTATTCTGATGCGTGGCGTAGATGAATATTGAATATATGAAATCTTGCCTTAGATTCTCCTATTTGCCACATAAATATTTTCAATTGACCATATTGCACGGACAGGGAATTAGTCGTTTTGAGCAACATTTATGAAGTATTGAAGAGTTCCTGCTGCCAATATTTGTTTACTACGTATTAATCACTTGTTTTTATTGCACGAATGCTCGATACTGACAAGAACGGGGACAAAGAAAGACATCTATTTGTCAGGGCTGCAATTGCCCCCAAGTTCTCAACTTTGCCCCCCGAATGAAGAGATTTTTGACCCCAAAAAATATCCCTTTTTGTATAGGTTCTCAGCTATGTTGTCAAACAACTACTGTTGTTGTGTATACAAAAATTAAAGGTTATAATAAGACATAAAGAGTAATCACAGCCATACCATATAATTCTCTACGTAAGTGCAATTCTCTTGTGACGAATCGATATGCTTTGAATACACAACGATGAAAACCCTAGTATAGTAGGGTTTATTAATGACCAGCGAAATGAGATGGCGCGCGCTGTGTAAAGTTAAAATTTCAGAATGATAGGAATTGTATGAATCATCAGCTATCCACCTGTAATCAGCGTTTGGGGGTGTAAGGACAGTACGTTATCGATTACAGGCCCCCCAACACCCCAAAAGGGGCATCATCGTACAAATTGTAAGGGAAGTGTAGAATAGGACAATGAGATAGAATTGAGATAAAATTTATCGAATGTACACTTACATATACTCCTGCGTATCATGACTTGAGCTTAGTGTGTATCAAGTTATTCCAGTGTTGTGAGTGTGACGAAGGATATTGTAAGTTTAAATGTAGCCAAGTGAGAAGGCAAGAGCAGTTTGAGACAGTCATAGATTATTGATATTGTGATATCTGGTGTGAAAATGGTTAAGGTATACGTACATTAGAACAATGGATATGTTATGTTATAATTTCGTATGGACTAGTATGTCTCTAATGTTGCGATTTCGTTTGAAAGCCATTATCGGTTTCTCCTGGTGAATTGGATTTAGTACAATGTCTTTCATGATCGTACTCCAATGTTTGCTTAGTATGAGGCCGATTGACTTTGTGTTTGTGTTGAAAGGAATGACAAAGGGTAAAATACCCTTGTTTTGTGTTTCTTTTTCCTTTAATAGATCAGTTTGTGACTGCGTACGTACTTTGGAAAATACTGATTGAATAAGGGTAGGATCGTATCCGTTAGAAACCAAGGAACTAAATAAGATTTTGAGATGAAAGTCCAGTTCCTCATCCTGTGTAATAATTCGTCGATAACGGATTGCCTGACTGTAAATAATGCTCTTCGTACTACTAGCTGGGTGAAATGACTGTGCGTGGAGTAGTGAGCAAATGTCGGTTGGTTTTTTGTACAAGGTTGTGTTTATTGACCCGTTAGTGTTGAAATATGTGATGGTATCGAGAAATGGTAGTTCTTTCAATGAGAAGTCCATTTCGAATTGGACTGAGTGATGAAATCTGTTCAAATGAGAGTGAAATTCGTGTAATTGGTCTAGGCTGTGTGCCCAAGTAATATAAATATCATCAATATATCGTTTCCAAAGAAAGGGGGCTGTGGATATAATTCGGGTTTCTAAGTCCTCCATAGAAGTGTTTGCATAGTTCGGTGCACAGGGGGTGCCCATTGCTGTACCATGAATTTGTAAATAGAAATTACCATCAAATAGAAAATAGTAATTTGTTTCCATAATGAAGTCTAGGATGGTTTTTATGTGTCGTAAGGGTAAAGGCAATGTGTTATGATAGAATTTCCTCAAGGCGGTGAGACAACATGCGATGCCCTCATCATGACGGATGTTCGTGTATAGTGACGAAACATCGAAGTCACAAGTATTGAATTCGAGGGAATATGTCCTTTAGTTGTCTTTAGAATGCATAGAAAATGAGTTGTATTTTTGATATAGGAAGGAATTTGCTGTACTATTTGTTTAAGCTAATGGTCAATATAGATTGATAAATTAGCTGTGGGCGAGCCACAACCAGATATTATTTGACGACCCGGTGTATTTTGTTTGTGTATTTTGGGTAGCATGTAAAAAACTAGTGTACGGAAATTGGTGTTCGGGTGTAAGAATGAATAGGTGTCATTGTCTATAAGATTCTGTCCTCTGAGATATGTTAAAAACGTTGAAATTTCCAAGATTAGAGTCTGAATGGGGTTGTAGGTTAGTTCTTTATTAAACTTAGAATTCGTCAATTAGCGGATGGCTTCATTGATATAGGCATCTCGATCTAGGACGACGATTTTGCCTCCTTTGTCTGCCGGTTTTATAACGATATCAGGGTTTGAATCTAGTTCCTTGAGAGCTAGCCTTTCGGTTTCTGATAAATTTTCAGTATTTGGTCTATGATTGTGTAGATTAGATAGATCTATGTAGACATCTGTAAGATATTTTTGTAGTGAAAGGTTTTCGGGATCCGGTGGATTCCACGACGAATAAGTATGAAATGGGTTATGAGTTGATTTTGTGTTTGTACCAGACTTAGTATTGAACATGTGTTTTAAAATCAATCGGCGTTTGAATTTGTTATATGCGAAATAAATCTGAGACATAGGTATAGGTTTTGGAATAGGGACAAATGAGAGACCCTTGGATAGGGCTTGTTGTTGTGAGGTGGTAAGAGTAATTTTGCTTAGAATATGTATAGGGTTTGGAGGAGTGATATCATTAATGAGGAATTTTTTGGCTTGTTTCTTGAAATGGTTTTTGCCTCTTGTGTTGGCGTTGTTTTTGCGGCGAATTCCGGTAGATTTTCGTAAAAATTTGAGTTTGCTTTTGTTTGCTTGGAAATTCGAATGAGCTGAGTAAGAGAAGACAAAAAAAGTCAAGGTTATATGTTTGACCCATTGATTGCGAAAAACGAGTAATTAATTACACGTATATGCATAGTATTTACGAAAGAATAAGAATTGTAAATGTATCTGAATACTCAAATATGTAATGTTGGAACCTGTATCTGGATGGAAGATTTGTCTATCACCCATAATCAATTATTGTGAAAAAATATCTAACAAGGTGCGCCTGAAGATACATTGGGTTCAAATGTATAGGGTTGGTATCAGTATCTAGCGGAAAAGTCTATGTTACTTGGTAAATTGTTCCATGATAAGGTATTCCCGTGTATCGGGGAAGATATGTATGAAATGAGTATCAGGAAAATCCTATTATTATGATATTTCAGATGTGTCTTGATCGGTATATTATATGTGAATATGGAAATGTAAAACCTTTGGTATCGTGTGTCCAAGTTGGGGCTTCGCTATTCTTATTGATCATAGTAGCGAGAGTATTGCAAATAGTCTATGAGTTAAACGTTAAATACTTGTATAAGCGATTCATAATGCCTAATTTTGTTGGTAAGTAGAGTAATATATTATGTCCTCATGATAGTGTTCAGATAAATTAGCCGTGTAAACCAGCAGAGGCAATATGTGCAATCGTACCGTATGGGGATGAATACTCTTAAGTGCCTAATTGCCGGGGGTCGGAATTAACGGGGGGGTTGGAATTGTTTGAAAAATGCAATTAACGGGGGGTCGGAATTAGCGGGGGGTGGAATTGTTTGGAAACTTCAATTAATGTGTGTCGGATTTATTGGGGGGGGGGGCTGGATTTGTGCAATCATGTTAATAAATGGATTTTGAAAAGGACTCTACGCTGGTTTGCATTCTCCATTTAAGGAGCAAATTTCCTTAGCAACCATGGCTTCAATATTTCAGTGTAATAAGTGAATAATAATGGAAAATCAGTTTAAACAATATCAATAGAACAATTATTTAGCTATGGCAGTGTAACATAAATTCCCAATATCCTGTGGTGTAAAATTTTTGCGTTTGGCATCGCATCGAGTCTTTCCCTTCTTCAACTGACAAACAAAGTGTCTTTTGCTTGCCTCATTGTTGTCTCCTACCATTTATTAAAATAGTTGCAGCGCATGGACTAAATTTATGTACTAAATGGTTTCAAAACACGTCAAACTGACTGACATTGCGCTATGTTGAGAAATGTCTCCTCCTTTGAAGATACATCTTTGTAGCGTTTTCCGTTCTTAAGGACAATAACTGTTACAAATTCTAATAGTCAAGTGGCATCGCAAAATATGTTACAAATAATTGCCGGGGGGTCCTAATAAGAGCGGGGGGGTTGGAAAAATTTTCAAAAATTAATTAGCGGGGGGACGGCAATTAGGCACCTAAGAGTACCTAGTTAATGGGTTATCCAAATGTGTAAATGAAATCTGCCCCCTATCGGGGAGGATCATATAAATGAATCAGTATAAGAAATCGTAATAAATGTACCTATGTATATTGTATAAGAGGAACTAGTGTATGCGAATCTAGGAATGAGGACGCTTATCCCCCGATATGGGGTTACGTTTCTGTCTAGCAAGGTTACTTGTATACGATTCTAACGATTCTTGCTTAGAGAGTTTCGATAGTCTACGAGTTAATGCTTGGTCTTTATATAGACGATTGATGCTATCTAATCTAAGTTTGAACATTAATTCAGAGCGGTCTACCATGTCCTTGTGATGATCATGAAGAATAGAGCAGAGTTGTTTCTGATAATCAAATTTTAGAGAGTCAAGTTTACTTTGAGTAGTAGCTGAGAAGAACTGTTGATCACGCAAGTTGATCATCGGTTTCGTGTACTTCGGCAAAGAGGTGCCAATTTCAAAAAATAGATGGATTTTTGCAGCACGATCGTTGTGATTGATGATTTGTAGTCGGTGTTTTACCAACTCGCTGAGAAGATTCTTTTGAGTTTGACTGAGTTCGGTGTTGTCTGTGTTTGCGTGTGATGTGCGATCCTCAGGTGAAGAGAGGAGATCTTGGCTGTCCTCCTCGTCCAACTGAGTTTCAGCAACAAGGCGTTTTTTGTGTAATGAACGTGGAGTCGTGATCATCTGAGGGTTCAGGATCACAGAGCGATTGAACTGGTGGAGATATAAACGATATATGATTAAAATGAAAACGATACGAATTGAAAATATTTGGGTGAAAAATTGTAATAGAGAATGAAGGAGAGGTAGAGAGAAAAAATTTAGTAGGTAGTAATATATAAGGTTAGTTTACTGAAAATAAATTGAATTGTGTAACTTACGTTCAGAAGAAAGATCTTTAGGCGTTGTAGAAAGCTCTTTCTTTTAAATAGCTGTTCATCCAATTCAATTCAGCATCACGGATGCCATAAAATGGTAATTTTTGAAGTAAAATTGAGTGCTTGACAGTGTCAAAAGCTTTCCTCAGGTCTATAAACTCTGCACCTGTCATTTTCCATGAAATTTACCTTATCATCTGTACCAATTCATTTGGCAATTGAATCACAACTCAAAGATTATTTAGCCGTATCGTTATCAAGCTATAGTCAATATCAATGTTTCGTACCAACCTGTCAGCTAATTCTTTCCTCGATAAGATTTTCTTTATGAAGTGTTTAGATGTTCGGAAAAAATCACTCTGTTGTATGGTATCTTATTAGTTACATTTGAAATAATGATTTTCTTGTAGAAATGTAACCCCTGCGGATACAAATTGAGAAATGACATGAATGAAATTAAATGGTTTTAGTCTTGTTTTAACGAACGACCTCATTCCATTCAAAATGACTTGTGATTCAGGAGCTAACGTCTTTTCCATCTACACTACATATCAGGATAGAGTTTTTCAGCATGCGGTTGATTACTATCAATGATGTGGCTGTTTAACTTTTACTGGCAGATTTGATTGGTTTCATTTTCGTCTTAGTATAGGTGGCCTCAGAATCTATTGATATATTCGCACTTTTAGTGTTATCGCCTAATTTAATATCCAAGGGTCATCCGAAGACTTCCCACAGTTCACTCTGAGTCCCATATTATCTACCTCCTCAAATTTTAAACCTTCAGTGTTGCCAATTTTTCCATAGACTCCTATTTCTTGCGGCCTTGCTAGATAAGCCTTTTGTGCACTGGCCCTGAACAGTACACAAACAGTCGGCCCTGAGATTGCTTTTCAAGTGTATGGCAGAAAATAAACTGTCCTTCCCTAATTTTAAGCCGTTGCTGATCACTTTAGAAAATCGTTGTATTACCTCCACAACTTTGCAACTCAACTGCTTCTTTTCTTTGCATATATGATAATTTGTCATAGTACTTCCCTGAAATCATGCGTGCAGCGTGTGTACCGATATTGAGAAGGACGGAAATGGTCAAACCGGAACGCTCTCACATTCCTCGTGTTGAAGTTAGACAGGAATCCTATCATATTTGAGTACTAGTGGAGCTTCATTATCATTAGTTGATGAGAATCCTTCCAAAGTCTACTATTACTCTCGCCAGAACTGAGCACTAGTGTCAGTCATGCTTTAAGACTCAACAACTGTTCGCATCAGAAGTAAGCACTGGTGTCCATTATGTCTTTGAGCAAGTTGATTGGTTTAGATGGTTAAAATCAAGGTATTTTATTGACCTAGTAGTGCTCACTGATGGGCGAGTGGGCAAGTGGTTAGAATGCTTCACTGCTGTGCAAAACGTTGATGGTTCGAGCCAAACCCTTAGATCATAGATGGGATGCTCGCTCACTGTCCACCCAGCAGCAAATGGGTACCTGGTGGCAACACTGGGGAAGTTAAAGGCGGCGAGGAAAGGAACTGGCCACCCTACCTCACTATGCCGGCGGCTCAGGATAAGTGTTCTCTCTAACAGGCACTCCCCAAAGCACGGAATCGTACAAAGGAACCACCTTTTTCACCTTCAGTGCTCACTAATGCTCGAAGTATTGAAGCTTTCACGAATATAGCTGACCTACTGGGCAGAGCGTTATTTGGAAATTAAATTTGATTCCGCGAATAGACAAGTATTTCATTATTTCGCAACAAGATGAGAAAAATCCACCGGGTTAGCGCTCATTACTAGGAAACTGCTTCCAAGAAAATGAAAAAATCTGGCTGGTGCTCAAGCAACAATAGCACCAGTCGGCCGCATGGTATGCTTTCTGAAATTAGATATCATGGATAGTCAATACAAATGAGATTGAAGAGATTCTAATTGTATTTCGGTAGTTTCATACGTTAAGTATGTTAAGTAAAACCATATCTTTACATACATTAACACTTACATTAGTTAATCCTCAGAATTTTCGTTGCCCCTCGGCAACCTCCTCAGTGAGAATTGGTCGAAATCTCGTTATCATGATTTCCTCTTTAAAGAAGTTCGGTAAATTATCACGTCGAATGCGATCTCTTTCACGCAAAGCGTTCGAATTTCCCCATTCATCTTTGGTGTTCAACTCTGGGTTTAGCTCTTTAATGAGTATCGTCTCAGTCACTTGTCTTTGCATAGCATCATTGCCACACGACGAAACTACCTTCACCTTAACATTCTGTTTTTCATCCCGTGCTTCTCTTCAATATGTTTTTAAAAAGTTGAGTTTTTATCTCTTACCTGGTACTTTGTTAAATGTTCACTAACTCTTTCTTCTATGCTCCACGCCATTCCTCCAACGTACAAACCGTCATTTATACTACTTCCAGTACACCCTTGACAATTAATTTGGTATACAACACCTCTTTCCTTTGCAGTTGGTACTTGAATCTAATTTGCATATCTTGCATTTATTTTCATTGCATGTTCCTTCATGGAAAATGCAATCAAAACACATTGACATAAACGAACTTGGGTTATTTCTATCGCTGACAGCAACCAAAGAAGAATGTGAGACCAAAGACATCTACAATTATTGTCCAACTAGAGTTTTGCAAAGGAAGAGCACCTACATTAGTGTCTTCTGGTAAACTTAAAATTGTTAAAAAGCGTTGGTCTGGTTGGACTCAAAGTAAAACTAAACCAAAACATGACAGTGAGATAAAACGAATTGTTGCATATGCGCTGGCTAAAAGTCTAGAAGTGACCTTATGTAATCTCATATTTTGTTTTGAAAATAAATTGCATCGACAGACAAAGGGAGGAGCAATAGGTGTTGGGATAGCAGGTGATGTTGCCAATCTCTTCATGGTATGGTGGGACCACCACTTGAGAAGAAAACTTGAAGATGAAGGGGTAAAATATGTTGATGGCATAAACGTTGTCTGCGAAAAACCGAATGTAAAAGTATAGAGAGAAGCTGCTGATAAAACAGTAATGATGTCTATCAAGAGCATTGCCAATAAAATCCACAAGAGCATACAGTTACTTATTGACTACCCATCACATCATATGACCAAAAGAATGCCAGTTTTAGACCCTGAACAGTGGATAGAAGACGTTGAAGTTGAGGGTGACAGTAAATATCAAATCCTTTACTCCATTATATGAAGAATATTGCTAGTTAGAATGTAATTAAAAAAGAATCAGTGCTGTTTATGCAACGAAAACTAGTATATTGGTTTCAGATCTGGTGAGAGTGATGAGAAATGTTTCGGTACAATGCAATTGAGAGGAAAGATCGAAGAACGTACAGCACTTCATCCACATGATGCAGTTTTCTGGTTATTCGCAAGAAGACAAAGTGTTAGTTTATTAGAAAGCAAAGATAGCTTGATAGAGTTGGGCAATGTCCAATGTACGGGAGTAAATTCTGGAAAGAAGGGAAAGAGACAAGAGAAACTTTGACAAGCGGTGTAATTGGTATAAGACAGGGGATCATGAAACAGTTATGTTTGTGGAGGCAACATCCAATGGGCAGTTACTAAAAGCATCCAGAAAAGCACTAAAAGAAGCAGGTCTTAAAACCCGTGTTGTTGAACGAGCAGGCGAGCAGGAAAATCTTTGAAGAAATTACTAGCAAAATCAGATCCGTTCCGTGAAGGAAAATGCAATGAAAATAAATGCAAGATATGCAAATTAGATTCAAGTACCAACTGCAAAGGAAAGAGGTGTTGTATACCAAATTAATTGTCAAGGGTGTACTGGAAGTAGTATAAATGACGGTTTGTACGTTGGAGGAATGGCGTGGAGCATAGAAGAAAGAGTTAGTGAACATTTAACAAAGTACCAGGTAAGAGATAAAAACTCAACTTTTTAAAAACATATTGAAGAGAAGCACGGGATGAAAAACAGAATGTTAGGGTGAAGGTAGTTTCGTCGTGTGGCAATGATGCTATGCAAAGACAAGTGACTGAGACGATACTCATTAAAGAGCTAAACCCAGAGTTGAACACCAAAGATGAATGGGGAAATTCGAACGCTTTGCGTGAAAGAGATCGCATTCGACGTGATAATTTACCGAACTTCTTTAAAGAGGAAATCATGATAACGAGATTTCGACCAATTCTCACTGAGGAGGTTGCCGAGGGGCAACGAAAATTCTGAGGATTAACTAATGTAAGTGTTTATGTATGTAAAGATATGGTTATACTTAACATACTTAACGTATGAAATCATCGAAATACAATTTGAGTCGCAACACAGGGATCTAATTCATTCATTTGCAAAACGGCACCTGTTGACGGAAATGAAGATAGTCTATTATCACATTCACAGCTGAAGGAGTATTGTTTGTAAGTAAGCTTTAATCAAAATAAATATTTTGATGACAGTCTCTGTGCTTATTACTGCTAATATCACGAATTTAATGCTTATCATATTTATATATTCTTAGACTCCCCAAGACGAATCTGTATTTGCATATGCTGCAGGAACAAAAGTGAATGTTTTATTATTACAAAACTTACAGAATTATCTACTTTTTACTTTAGAATCACTTCTATTAAGTAATTCATACTTTAATCTATTGTATTGTGTCCCAGATAGGTGATAAGAATGAATACGATTAGTTCTTATTATGATATATATTACTATACATTATTGAAAATTTTTCCCTGAATATTATCCCATGAATATGTCAATGCTATTATTATTTATTCTGTATAAATTATGCTTTTGAAATGAAAATTCTTAATAAAGTATGAACATATATCTTTCCCAGTATGACTGATGTTTCTTTGTAGATTGCATGTTATCTTGTTCATAGGTTCTTGGTGATTTTATGAGAGATTGTCTTGGAGGAAATATGGTATATCACCATTCTTTAATATTAGTTGTTATTTTCATTTTCTGAATAGATAGTTAAATTTGTCATTTTTTCTATACCCATCGATTTTTCATTGATAACAAATGCTTTATATAATCTGCCTCATGTTTCTAAAATAAACACAAATCACAAATAGCTAATGGATATTGAACTTTATAGATTTGATTATTAAGTATCATAATTTGTTGATCACTATTAATTACTTAATTTATTATTATCAAACTTCATCAGTAGAACTAGCATAAAGAGTGTCATCGATATTTTTTTCTCCAAATATATATTGTTTTGGGTAAATTCCTTTGAAATATTATGTTGACTATGAATATTTTAATAATTTGTTTGCAATCTTCTCAGGTTTGACTTTTGTTAATGGTTAATGATAATTTTTTCCATAGGTTATTCAATCTTTAGCAATGCAATTAGGTGCCAAACTTGTTGTACATCTCACAAAGGTATAGTGCTATTTAGTTATATTAATATATTTTTTTACCCTCTTAGTTACTGTTTGAGAATGAGTTCAATGCTTCTTTTTATCAATTTTTGTGAACCTCCCTGATACTATATATACTTACTTATGCATCATCTGAAATACATTATTTCAGACATTTTGTCAAAAAGAAAGCTTCATAGTTCCTGTTTGTTAGGGTACTTACAGTTTCAGTTTCAGTTTCAGTTTCAGTTTCAGTTTGTATATTTTAAATTCCACGCATAAAATTCTAAAATGATACTACCCCAACAGAATACAAGATTTAACAGACCATTTCATAGAAAATTAATACAATTGAATACAATAATAAGACAAATTACCAATACAATTTACAAAAACCAGAAAAAATTGTATGTAGAGAATTGCTTGCAGGAGGAGCTCCCTTAATAGGTATACTAATCTAGGAGGGAGCCCCACCCCCTATCAAAATTAAACACAAAATGAATTTAAATTTAACCTATAACAAACCAGGCTATGAATGAGGCAAGGGCCACCCAGGACGCAAAAACCCAGATAGGAACCCCAATGCACCAACAGCCCCAAACAACCCGGAATGCCACAGTGGCCAGCAACCTGTCAAGGTCCAGAGGGCATATCAGGGGTTAAAGTACGGGCACACCCACAGAGGATAAATCCCACTGCCGAGGTGCAACCAGACCCCACCCCCACCCATTTCATTTCATTTCATTTCATTTCATTTCATTTTGAATTCTTTACGGAGGGGGCCCTTCAGCAAAGATGCTGATTTTCAAGGGTCCCTCCATCTAAAATACAATAATACAATAGAAAATAAAAGTTAAAAAAGTTTAAAAAGTTAAAAATTTAAATACAAAGTACAAATATTAGCTTTGAAAACAAACATTAGAAAACACAAAAGAAATACGAATTAAAAACTATCATTCTTAAAAGCTCTAAGGGAGGTTGCTTGCTTGCAGTTGGCTGGGAGGCTGTTCCAGAGTTTCGCACCTCTAAACGAAAAAGATTTCTTGCCGTTTTCCGTGCTTTATTTTGGTAACCTAAGATCTGTTGACGTATTGCGCAGCCTATATGAAGTAATTTGAGAATTTTTCATAAACAAACTGCGTATATATGGAGGAGCAAGTTCGTTCAAGCTCTTAAAAAGCATAGTTTTGGTTTCGGTATCAATCAGCTCATTGATAGTTTTCCACCCAAATGTTTCAATCAATAGATTGCTGGGAGTGTCAAAAGTACTGTTTGTTACAATTCTAGCAGCCCTGTTTTGTAGCTTTTGCAAACGATTAATCTGAGTTGTACCTGCACAGTCCCATACAGAACAGCAATATCGGAAATGGGGCTCTATTATGCTAGTATAGAGAAAAATTTCTTAGCATGTTTTAGGAGTCCAAGCCCTCTAGAAACTTTTAAAGACACAGCCTGGACTTGAGACTTCCAATCAAGGCTGTTGTCTACCTGAACTCCAAGGTACTTAATTTTGTTCACAACCTCAAGCTCCGTTCCATGTAGTTTTATTTGTAGATTCTGGTTCGACACATTAAGAGCGTTCCTTTTAGCTGTAGTAGAAACCAACATTGATTGAGTTTTTGCTACATTAAGGGACAATTTATTGCTAGTCAACCAAGTATCTAGGTGCTCGAGATCTTCATTTAAAGCCTCATTTAGCCGGGATAAATCCTTTGATTGCAAGCACAGACTCGTGTCATCAGCATACATAGAAGTGGTGGAATTGCTTACTGCTCTAGGTAGATCATTAATGTAAACAAGAAAAAGGAGTGGACCAAGGCACGAACCTTGAGGCACTCCAACTTCGATATTTTCAATTTGCGAGTCGATACCATGTACACTGCAGTATTGGGTTCTATCTAATAAGTAGGATCCAAACCAGGCCAGTTCCCTATGGAGAATGCCATATGATTCCAGTTTCCTACACAGAATTTGATGATCGACAGTGTCGAAAGCCTTTTTCAGATCTACAAAGATCATACCCACCAGATTACCTGTATCCATCCCGTTGTACCAGTCATCCGTGTTCTTAAGCAAGCATGTAATAGTGGAATGAAATTTTCTAAAACCAGACTGGTTAGAGTTGATGAAACAATTATCATTCAGATACTGGTACAACTGGTTGAACACAAGTTTTTCGAAGAGCCTAGAGACAACGGGTAGTAGTACTGATATAGGCCTGTAATTAGACTTTTCGGTCCTGTCACCATCTTTGAAAATCGGTGAAACTCGAGCAATTTTCCACGGGTCAGGAAATAGACTTGTTTCGAGTGATGTGTTGAATAAATATACAAGAGAATCTTCAATATAAGGCATCGCCAGTTTGAGGAAGTAACTAGAGATGCCATCGTCCCCAAAGCTCTTCGACGTTTTGAGCTTACTAATTGCTTCTCTAATTTGTTTAGCATATATTGATTTAAATGTAAATTTTGCAGCATTGCTATTTTGGAAGTAGTCACACAAAAGCAGAGGATCATATCCACCGTCTATATTACTTGCCAAGTCTTTACCGATTGAACAAAAGAAACTATTCATAGACTGGGATATTTCTCCCTTATTGGAAATAGTCTTATTTTGGTCTCGAAGAATCTCTATGTTAGTGGATTTAGATCTTTTATTGAGAAGCACGTTCACAGTTCTCCAAGTCTCCTTCATATTATCTTTAAACATTGAAACTCTAATTGAAAAGTACTGTCTCTTGAGTTTTGTGTTAAGACTATTGACTTTATTTCTTCGTTGTCGGTAAGAGCTTATTAATAATGTTGACTTACTTTTGCAAGCAGCTAGCTTTAGCTTATCTCTGGACTTTATAAGTGCCCTAAGATTAGCATTGACCCAGGGGCAATACTTGTCCGAGACCCGCATCTTTTGAACAGGGGCATGTTTCTCGATGACCGATGAAAAGAGTTTGGACCAGTTGCTCACTAGTACGTTGATGTCATCAGTTTGACCAAGAGCCTTTACCCAATTAATACTAGCAACATCCATTAGGAACATTTGTTCATTAAATATTTTCATTCTCCGTGTTTTGATCTTTTTATGGTCCTTCAGCACGCCGCCCTCGAACTTACGAACACAATAGACCATGAAATGATCACTCAAAGAAATTTGGAATACCCCAGATTTTACTATGTTCTTTGGAGATGTGGTAGCAATATGATCAATAATAGAAGATGAATTTGGGGTGACACGAGTTGGTTCTGTAATGAGCTGCTTATTAGTGAAAAGATCGTAAATATCTGTAAGATGTTTAGCGTTGCTATCCAATGTGATACCTTCTTACACTGTAAGATCACAATTTGTATCGCCAAGTAGAATTACTTCATTTCTTCCTTGTCTAAGAAAGATAGAATTTGTTCCAGCTTGTTGAAAGATTCAACTGGATCACTAGGTGGTCGGTACCAAGCTACTAGAAAGTAGGACTTAGCTTTGGGAGGTAAAATTTCTACGCAGATCAATTCAAGGTTACAATCAGGAATATCATTTCTCAGCTTGTACTTAACGGAATCCTTAATATAGATCGCTACGCCTCCTCCATGGGACGTCCTATCCTTACGCTCATGCTGGAAACCATTAATTCTAGTGAGTTGTGTAGAATAGCTAGGATCTAGTTTAGTCTCATTTATGGCGATTATTTGTATATTGTGATCCCTAAGTAGCAACTGAATCTCATCAAGATTGCTACGGAGCCCATTCACATTTAGAGAAGCAATTGTAAGTCCTCTTTTAAAGCCTAGATGCTGATGTAACGAGTCAGAGTAAATACTATTTTTTGTATTAAAAACTACGTAGTTTTGCAGCTAGATTGGAAGCGAGTTTACTTACTCCATTACCATTCAGGTGCAGTCCTTTGCGACCAATTTCCTTTAAGCCTAAGTTATTATTGTCCACGATGTTCAGCCCAAGACAGCGAATTTTCTTGTTTAAAGCAGCAACAATCTTTCCTGCCCGCATTTGATCTGTTCTGTACACTGGGGTAGAAAGCACCACAGTTGCCTTCGGCAATTTTGATTCAATTTCCTTCTTTGTCTCCAATAGTCCATCAAGAATACTGTCCGCAGTGGATTCTTTAAAAGCAGCATCGTTTGTTCCTACATGTAAAATCACTTTGCTAGGCTTTTTGCATAAGAGCGGCTGCATATAAAAATTCTTCATTTCATTAATAGTGGAACCCGGGAAACAACGAACTTTCACCAAACCATTTTTGCTCAGTTTCTTTTCATCTATCCCGTGCAGCATGCTATCCCCCAGGATAAGGACAGTCCCTTTTTTCCATGCATGGGATTCCTGCTCTACGTATGATTGTTTTATATTTCCATTCATTTGCCCATCAGGATTGGTTAAGCGAGATTCTTTCAAACTGTTTAACTTAACTTCAGAGCATCGTTTGACAGGTTGATTGACTTTTGTAATTTGAATTTCCCTAGCAGCACATGTGAATTTATCAACCTTTTCTTCAGTGGTTGCAGGTCTGTTGGGTAACTGTGATGATAAGCTTCCCTTTGAAATTTGATTTTTATTGTTTACGCTGTTTAGTTTGCTGGCAATTTTATGCTGCTCATACTTCTTTCTCCTATCCTCTAAGTAAGTGACCCATTGCTCTTGAATCTTTTCAATTGCTTTCATTTTAGTACTCCCAGAGGTGTCAGCTACTATCTCGCTACCTGTCCCTCTTGTCGATGTGTGTTTGTACTGAAATAATTTAGTTTTTAAGCTCAAATTCTCATATTTGAGATCATCGCATCGCTGTCTTTCCAGTTGTAGTTGGTTATTTAATTGCAAGATCACATGTGCAAATTCATTTATATCCATACGAGGAATAGCTTCATAATCAACATCATCGCATGAGCTTATTTCACTTAAGCGAGTAATGAAACTATTCCTTTCTAAAATCTTCAATGAATTTGAATGAGAGTGCGTGATATTGGAATAGTTTGGCTTACTAACTTCACTGATCTCAATAATACTGCAGTCATTGGTCTTTTTAGGAGCAATTGAGGGAGAAGCTGTACCGTTAGAAGATGTACAGTCTGTAGTTGGCAGTTGCACTCCAGACTCTACAGGTGGACCAGTATTCCCTATATCAGATGTCATTTTTAATTTGGCTTCTTCACTAATAAAATAGGACTCTTTACCTTTAGTTGTTCTCGCAAAAATCATTCCAGAAAGTAACAGGCCATCTATAGTATCAATGACTTCGCCTTTGTCTAGGCCAGGCTGGTCTAGGCCATGCTTCGAGCAGATGAAATCTGTCACGGAGTCCTTATCTGGGCGTTTTCTTCGTTCTCGGATGATTTCAATTGCTTCCAAAATAAGTTTTGTTAGCTTGAATGCATTTAAGGACTCTTTGGCATCTGTTCCTTTCTTCTTAGTCAACTTGAAACGAGCCATCAGCTACGCGTGTACGATCACACCGATACCAACCCTCAAAACCGCCAGAAACCGCCAGAAACCGCCAGAATCCGCCAGAATCCGCCAGAAACCGCCAGAAACCGCCAACCACTACCACGCCCAAAGACGCCCAGGACCATAGGCCGTTTGAAGAATAGCTTTGATGGGGCATTTCTTAGTTCTACAGGAAGTTTATTCCAGAGTTTGGCTCCAAGGTAGGGCATTGATTTTAGTCCATAATGAAGGCTGTTTTGTTGAGTCAGGTATAAATCTCCATGACTGGCCTGTCTAGTGGAATATTGATAGACAGATGAACTGAATAAGAAGAAATTATGAAAGCAATCAGATGATGTCTCGTTGATAGAGTAAAATACAATAGTTAAGAGCCTCAGTTCAAAAATATCACAAAGTTCAAGAAGTTTAAGATCTTTAAAGATTGGAAGTGAGGGAGACATGTGAAGCTGAAATTAGATTGCTCTGATAGTCTTTTTCTGCAACCTGAAGATTGGTTCTGTATATGATGCATTGGTTTGATCCCAAGCTATAAGACTATACTGTAAGAAAGACAGAAACAAAGCATTATACAAGCAGAGTAAAACATCTAATTCGAGTAAGATTCTAATTTTGAAAAGCATACCACAGGTTCTCACTAATTGTTTCGAGAGTTCACTGAGATGGTACTTCCAGTTAAAATGCTCATCAAAGAGAACACCTAGGAATTTAACAAATTTTACTCTCTTAATATGGTTTTTCCCTAATTTGATATTTAATATTTTAATATTCAATATCCCTATTTCACAGATGGAGAATGATAGATAATGTTGCTAGTCTTATCGAGATTGAAGCAGTTTGTTAAGAATTCTAGTTATAAATCTGATACATTCTTAGACTCATAGTAAATTTTGGTATCATCAGCAAAGAGGTAAAATTTCAATTTCTTGGAAACATTTGGCAGATCACTTATGAAAATAAGAAAAATTAAGGCACCTAGCACAGAGCCTTGTGGATCACCACAAGTAAACGAAAGTATGTCACGCTTGTTCCCATTGACATAAACATATTGCTTTCTTCCAGATAAATATGATCTAAACCACTCAAGGGCACAACCACGAATGCCATAATGTTCCATCTTTAAAAACAAAATTTTATTATTACAGTATCAAAGGCATTTTGTAAATCAATGAAAATACCACAAACAAATCTTTTATTGTCAATAATATTTCTCACAGCTTCAGTCCAACTCACAAGGGCATGATCAATTGAATGGTTTTCTTGAAATCCAAAATGCAAAGAATAGAGAGCTTTATGTACTTCAAGGAATCTATAAAGTCGTTTGTACATTAACTTCTCAAATACCTTGCTAAAGATGGATAACAGAGAAATGGGCCTATAGTTAAATGGCAGCTCAGGGTTTCATGTTTTTAAACCGTGAAATCGCCTTGGCTATCTTTAGTTTGTCAGGAAAAATACCAGACCGGAAGGACTGATTGACAAGTAGAGCAAGGAGTGGAGAAATTGTGGATCCAATAATTTTTAATAACTTTATAGGTATACTGTTGGGTCCTACAGATTTTGAAGGATTTAGGATATTAATGATGTCATTAACTTCCATAAATGTAACTGGAGAAAGGAAAGTTGAACTAGAGTTCTATTTGATAGATAGTCAAGAGGGGGTTTTGGAGTCATTGGGATTTTCTTAATTATATCATCAGCAACATTAACAAAGAAATCATTGACGATATTGGTAATTTTACAAGGATCTAACGTTGTCTTTCCATCTTGATCTTTTATTTTGTTGACTGCAGAAGAAATGGACTATTTATGATAAATGAGTGACCTTATACCTAACAACAATGTCTTCATGTTGTTAATGTTGGTAGAAAAATAATTATAGAAATACGTTGCTTTACTTTCTTCTTTCAATTCATTTGAAACATGGTTCCTAAACTTTTTATATAATTTGAGGTTATCATCAGTTTGCTGTTTCTTCAATTTTTGGAGGAATCTGTCTCGGATTCTCATCATCTTTTTTCAGATTCTCGGAATCTGTTTATCCAAGGCTTATCTTTAAGTTTCATATCCTTCCTGCTCAGCTTTTTTAATTGGAAACATTTTTGTGAAGCAGACTTGCAAAACCAAGGAACATCACTTAGTTCTTTCTCCAATTTTAAATCTTCTAAAGAAGTGATGTTATTGCATTTAATATGGACAAAAATTTGCACTTATTGCACAAAATTGCCTTTTGACGAATAGCTATACTTTTGTGGCAAATACCACAAGGAAAAGTATCTAAATTTGTCATTTATATTGGTGAAATGAATCAAAATGACAAACCAAAGCCTGACTCTGAAGATGTCAACATTTGCTTTTATACATAGGTGAAGCTGAGAATGCCTTATAACTGCTTAAGTCAACACAAAGACTGCATACTTTGAATAGTTTATACAATTTTAAAGCTGACTTCATTGTCAGAACTTGCAGAAGAAGTAATCTTTTTGTCAGGAATGGAATCAGGAGGCTTATCTTTGATAATGAGTTTATCCATTACCAGAAAGCATACTTTCCATTTATTCTTGCCCCCAAAAGATCATAAACTTGTGCTTCCCTTTTTGCCATTGTTTTCGGCGATAAATCAGCGACAAACTTTATTTCATTTGGTCTAATCGATCTGGCTTTCTTTAGCACGTTTCTTTTGCCGTCCAACTTGCCAACTTTGCGGCAATGTTTCTTCGTTGCTCCTTTCCATTTTGCCTTGGTCTATTCTCCTTATTTGAGCGGTTGACCCTGTGACATCTTTCAATCACCAGTTCATCTTGGATGCCAAGCTTGTCTTTAATCAATCTCTTAACAACTATTTCGGTGTCGTCCCAGGTTTTTTCATATTGAGTATCTTCAAGCACCCCAGTTATTCTAATATTGTTCCGCTGACTCTGTTTTTCCAGATATTCAAGTTCAGAATCCATTGCACCAAGGCTGTCCCTTGTGTCTCTGAAAAATTCTTCATTGACCTGTAACTTCTGCTCAACGTGATCAAGGCCTTTCTTTTAGGTAGCAAGCTGACCTTGAGAAAAACTAAGGCTTTTTTGGAGCTCCAGGATGTCCTTACTCACACATTTAAGTTCATCCTTCAGTTCATCAAATAACACTGTAAAGGAAGCTTTAAACGTGTTTGTTTGTACTTCTAATAAACTTTGAACAATGTTCAGAGTAATGAATTCATTGCCAGTCATCTTGAAAAATAAATTTAGGCCACGTGGACCTAATCAGTATCAAGGCTCCATACGCCAAAACCCTCTTTATCTCCTTCAATATGTGATTAATTACTGATTTTGTGAAAACTGAAGTAGCTGAACTGATTATTATTTTAATTACATGCTTGCTATTGCCTAATATAACTAGTAGGTATACACCTACTAGTAATATTAGGCAATAGCAAGCATGTAATTAAAATAATAATATACATAGTTGAAAAATACTAAAGTGAGCATAAACAGTGCACTAAGTAATAGTGTAATGAAACCTTTGTGCTTATGTCTTGGAAAGGTTTCATTTAAATTCTTATTCAATTAGATAGAAAGTTAACTTTGAATTTATCAATTTTCTATCTCTGGCGAATTTTTAGCTTTATTTAGGATTATCAAACCCAGCTGCAGTTGTTGTCAGAGTAATTGGAAAATTTATTAATTGACCTTAATGTCGTTTCATTTACTCGGTTGAGCTGTTAGCAACGTTGCAATGGATATAACTCCAAGAAGATGAACAGGAATTAACAGATTGCATGAAGGCACATCAATGACACATAGGCATATGTCCAAAACTGTTCGAGCTAGTCTCGGAGTGGTGAACAAAGGCATAAAGCAAAAGGCAGAAACTAGAAATGTTGGTGGTTGAAGAATAGAAGAGTGCGGAAGAATATGCAACACAAGCAAGTGAGATTATTCATTTATTACTAGAGAAAGCAAATATTAAAGATGCAGCTATTAGTGGAGAAAGAGATTGAGTTATAAAGGCTAAGAATGCATTGAATTATGATTTTGTTGTTAATTTTGCAGTCGTGAACTTCTTATTAAACACTTAGACTATTACTTTATTTTTCCATGAAAATATTTTTAATATACTTTCTTCTTTGTATGTAGAGTTGGGCCACTTCCTAATGTATTCCAACTCAATCTCAATTAATATATTCTAACTCAATCATTTTCACCATCTTAATATATAACTTCTTCCTCTTGCCCAGTCCCCCTAATCCTAAAACGAGGCTGCATTGTAAGTAGAGTTACTCCAACACTTCTCCTAAAAAGCAAAAAAAAATGAGCAATGTTTTTCAGTTCTTAGAATTGTTCATAGTCTCTGAACCAACTTGGAGGCTTTCTTATTCGTCCAAATTTCGTTCTTCGTACGTCTGACTGTAGAGTAGCTACATCATTGTTGCTTGTATCAGTTGGTATAGTAGGAATTTCTGAACCATAATCGTGATCTTGAAGCATTGCCTGAGTTTCTGTACCAACGGTATTGTTCTCATCTTGCCTAGCCGTAGATGTCGTCGGTTGTGTATAATACCAAGAGTTACTAGTCTGCTTTCTGCTATCTGAACTTGCAACGAAGGGTTTGACATCATCTTTATGGCGTATAAATACCACATTGTCAGACTGTCTGATTAATGACAGCCCCCTTTCAGAAATAGCCTTCACTTGGCATTGTCTTGGATCAAACTTGGGGTCAAACTTCTTGGACCGCTTCTGGTTTCATAAAAAAACTGTATCTCCAGCAGAAATGTTCTCTTTACGCCTCTTAACTGATAAATTTGCTTTACTCTGAATGCTCTCTTCTTTTCAATATCATTCTGTTTTGCTTTGATAATGTCCTTGATCTTTAGTGGTTTCTTAGTTGGAAAATCAACCCTATAGCCATCTCTCAGAAGGAAATCTCCAGGTGCCACACCTGTGGCTACATTGGGAGTAGCACGATGTGCTGCTAGAAATCGACTAAGAGCTTGTTGTTGATTTTCTTTTCCATGAATACAGCCTTCATGGTTTTCCCTATGGGCTTCATTAATCTTTCAGCAGGATTTGCCTGTGGATGATATAGATATGCTTTACAATGCTGTATACCGTTTTTTAGTGAATAGTTTTTAAAGCTTTCGGAATTGAATGGAGACCCATTGTCTGTTATATGGATGCTTGGATATCCGTAAGAAGTATAAATCTCATCAAGAGAAGGAAGAACATCTTTAGCACTTGTACTATGTACTATTTTTGCAGCAGGGAACCTTGTAAACATATCTTGTACCACAACAATATGTTTCCCATTTGGCATAGGCCGAAATAAATTAAGAGCGACTTTGCCCTATGCATATTCTGGGGATACAAACATCGTCTGAGGTTCTTTGGTTGCTTTATCTGTATGAACTTGACAAGCTAAACATCTTTTAACCTTTTCCTTAACTGCTTTATTAATGCCTGGGTACCAAAAGTGCATTCGAAATCTTCTTTTAAGACTTGACTCTCCAGGGTGCCCTCCTTGATGTGCTTTCTCTATAGCTCTTTTCAGTAAATCCCTAGGCAAAATTATTCTCTCTCCTCTTAATATCAAACCTCCTTCTGTAATTGTGACCTCATTAAATATTTTGCTAAATGGCTGCAATTCTGGTAATTTACTAGCGTTCGGAATTTTTCCTTCAATTATATGATCTTTGAGATTTGATAAGACTTTGTTGTTTTCTGCATGCCACTGAAGGGACTCAATTGTTATTGCCTCTACGTATGGAGAGCTATGCAAAAACCAACAGAGCTTTACAAATTCTTTTGTCTCATCCTGGATTTTCTTCGGTAAGCACTTCAGTGATATCGCATGTCTGGATGCATAATCGGCTGGATTTAGTTTGCCTGGTTGCCAGTATACCTCAAATGGTATGTCCTGAATGACGTAATTTTACTCTATCAAGACGTACAGGCGCTTGTTTGCAAATATGCTTACAAGTGGCTTGTGGTCTGTCTCTTCTTTCGTTAGCGGTCCTCCCACCATATATTGTCGACATCTCCGAAGGCTAAAATCTATTGCCAAGCCTTCTAGATCAATTGTGGATATCTTTGTTCAACCTCTGTTGTTGCTCGACTTGCAATAGCAATAGGAACAGTTTCATTGATGGAAGACCCTTGAGCCAAAACTGCCCCTAAACCTGTACGATGGGCATCCGCAAAAATGTATGTATCTTTCTTTGGATCAAAAAATTGTATTAAGATATCTTCATGAAACATTGACTTTATATGTTCAAACTCTTTTTGATGGTCCTTATTCCATTTGAATCTACTATTTTTCTTTGTAAGATCTCTGAGCTGTTGTGTATGCCGCGATACTCTTGGTATGAATGTAGAATTGGATTGGAGCATAGAGAGAAAAGAGATTACTCTTCTTTATTTTCTGGTCTTTCTGCTTCGTAAAGTGTCTGTATTTTGACTGGATCCGGCTTTATTCCTTCTTTGGTGATAATCACTCCCCAGAATGGTACTTCTTTGGCATTAAATATGCTTTTCTCTGGATTAAAGGTGATACCCACTCAAAGGCCTTACTTAATACAGCTTCGACAGTATTATCATGCTCTTTTAGCGTTTGTGCCGCAATAATCATATCATCGTGTATGAGATGAACATTGGGAATTTTCCCAAACACTGGCTGAAGTGCTTTGTTTAGCTCTCCTGACGCTACTAAATTCCCCATAGTGAGCCTCTTGTAATGCATCAATCGTCCATTTGCATGAAGCACAGTAGCATACCGGCTTTCCTCATCAAGTTGTAGCTTGTGAAAAGCTGCCTTCAGATCTAGCTTGAGAAAAATTTGCTGCCAGATAATTGAGCTTTTATCTCCTCAACATTTGGAATAGGCACATGTGTATTCTTTATGGCCTGATTAACTTGTCTCATATCTACCGTTACTCTCAAACTTCCATCACCTTTTGTGCCAAAACAATGTTAGGGATCAAAGGAGCAAGGCCCACATGTTCTTCTATAATATCAGCTCTTTCCATTTTTGCTATTTCTTCATCTAATATCTTCTTTAGGTGGAATCGAACTGGTCTTGGAGATTGGGAAACAAGCTTTATGGTCTTGTCCATGTATAATTGTACCTTATAATCCTTAAGTGTTCCAATCCCTTCAAAAACGTTTCTTTAGCCAAGAGGATATTTCTTTAGCCAAAAAATTTTTTCTTCACTTGATCCTGTATCATTTACGATCCTCTGAAATTTTGCTTCATCTGGAGATATGTGTGAATGAAATTTGATAATGCCAAGTTTCTCAGCTGTTGGTCCACTAATCAAGGGCTCTGTGTTTTTCTTGTGTACAATATACCAGGTTGCTGTTGTCACCATATCCTCTGGCAATATATGAATGTATAGATACTGCTGGCAGGACGGACTACCAATTCGAATCCAGCATTAATTGGATAATGGTATCAGGAGAGTTTGATGGAGACCAAGATAGTGCCAAGCTATATACGCATAGACAAAGCAACTGAAGCTATGACTATGAGTGCAATGCATAGCTACCTTAGAAGTCTTCAAGGTGACCTGGGAAATCCAACAGATTCTGTAATATATGGACCTTCACCATCTAACCAGGTTAAAATATGCAATTAGCAAAATGATACTGTTTAGTACTATAATGCACAATTTGTGATGAAATAAACTACATAGGCATGAACAAGTGGATTTTTACCACCTTGTAATTTGCAGATAGAAAGGTGGTGGAAAGAATTATACGACAGACTTGAACTGTTTTTAAAGCAAGGTTTTACCGATGGTTGAAGGACCAATGTCATTATATTCCATATGATGAATTTGACAGGTATCTAATTTCATGTACACTACAATTATGAAACTATACATGGTTCATGTATTGTTTTTGCTATGCTCTCTTGTACGTATTCTCAGCAATAACAAACAGAAAGCCAAGACACTTCAAAATGCATTACACAAAGTATAAATGTTCTTCAATGTTCTGTAGAAGATCAACGTGGATACAGAAAGTATTACTCCTTTCTATGTCACCCTATTGTCTTTTTGTAGATCTATTCTGGCATTTATCATGATTCCTTTAATGCAGCAACAGCTAGATGAGTCCTTGAAACAATATGGAACGATTGAATATCAATATAGAATTCGAGTCCATAAGCATACTCTTATGGCTGATGGGATTCCTTATCACATATTTGCATTTCCAGATAGATATAACATGAAAATCTAGGTTATAATTGCCTGATATTCTCAATTGCAGTATTGTCTTTTAGCTGATAGCTACAAAAATCTCTGAAATAGTATATCTGTAAAGCTAGATGCTAAGGTAACACTGCATCAAATCATTTTCTACATAAACAGATAACTGCAGATCAAATAAACTAAACTCTATTATGTATGTTATAAATCATTACATACCGCTATGATAACCATGTGTGAAAGCCAATGTTGGTTTGTTTGGTTAGTAAGCTAGAAATTTGGATTAACTATAATGTGAAATTTTGGGTATAATGTTGCTTTATTGTTATTTCTGCCCATTACACTGCTCATAACATTTTTGCAGCTAGGAAGTGCTTAGCACTTGCCTTTCCATGTAATTTTTCAACCAATCAATACCGGATCTTTCCCATTGATTGGTTTTACAATAGACGAAAAAGATCGATGCACAGCTGGAGAATTGGCTGGGGTTCTGAATGCTCCCATAGATTATATTTCACGTGACATTCGTGATAAGCTAGAGGCCATCATACCAGAGCCTGAAAAAGTAAAGCCTGATGACTTTGTCCAGGCATATCTGTTGATAAAGTACTCTGCATGGTAAAATAATTACTACATTTAATACTATCAGCACCTTGCTTTGTTTCATATGCGTAAGTCCAAAAGATCACAAAAAGCAATGCATGAGTTGCCAGCAAAATATGTTTAACAGGCAGTCATAGATAGATTGCCAACACAAAACAGGAGCTCATTTTTTTCATCGAAAGATCCAACAATTGTTGCAATTTCTGGGTCTGTAAGGTTATATCCAGACCCCTAAAAGTCAACAACCATTAGTTTTTCTAAGGATTTGTTGTAGGAGAAACGAACAAGGCATTCTGCTTTTTCTTGCAGCTCAGATTGTGGTATATTGACTATTGAAATATTGTAATTTATATACTTCACAAACTGTCCTTCAGTAAATTCTTCAATAGTAACAACTTCATTAGTGGAATTAATAATAACTATAAAAGTGACTGACAAGGACTGACAATATGAGTGACAAGGAGAATTAATAATAACTATAAAAACCTCAACAAATCTAAATGGCTGGCAAAATTCTGTCTCATTTCCTGCTTTCTTGACCTCTACAATTATCTGTTCAGCAAAGTTTTTGGCCAAGGTATGCATTTGAATGAGTTTTTATGCATGGCCTTCCACTGTATCATTTACTTGACTGATCATGTCAATGGTATCTGGAAGGTAATATTTTACTACAAACTCCTTGTCTTTATATGGTGGAGATTTGCAAATACCTTTGAAAGCACATCTGAATACTTCTCTGCCAAGCTCCTTTTCTTGGATTTCAAAATTAACCAATGTTGTTGAAGACTAAGCCATAAACTATGGCAATGGTAGTTCGCGGTTGTGTTGTTCTGGAAATTGCTTTGCCCAGTTTTAACATTTGAGTGACAGAGAGACTTTTGGGGTATGGCATTGTTAGGGAATTGTCAGCTTTGCGTTTCCTTGGAACAAGAGCAATTGACTTGGAAGGACCAATACGGGCTGACATGCTACATTCAAGTGAGGCAATGCTGCTACTGTCACTTTGGGAACCACCAGAATCAATTATGCCATCACAAAGGCCTAAAAGGAAAGCACTGTGTTTCTCTCAAAGTAAAAATCTGATGTGGATAACCTTGAGATTCGGGAGCTGGTCCACTCGCCTGCAGCTTTGGCCACGTTCTCCAGCGAAAACATCGCATGTCATCCCCATTAGTTGTCTTTGAAGTGCACATTGCAGGCATCAACAATGTTTGAGATAGTTACATTTTCAAAGGGAAATGCTAGAAACTGTTGTGGGCCTCTTCTTTCAAACTTTTGTGCTTTCCCTGTTTCTTCACTTACCAACAATTCTACAGTTATTTCCTTCCTGTTTGTAGTAGATTATTTATTTTCTGATTCTCTGGCGTGTTCACTGCCTTTCTAGTTCTCTTTTCTTTCATATCTTGAATGAATTTCCTCCATTTAGCTTGCTGATCATTTCTGGGTGACAACATAGTGACTTTTTAAGCTAACACCTCAAGCACAACTGTCACTAATTTCGCATATCCCGAACTTTTAAACCAACTCATGTGGCGTTCTAATATACCACAAAAATAAATGCAGCCTCGTTTTCATACAGAGTTGGTGGTTCTCGATCTTGATAGTTGCTTTGTATGGAAATGGCGCTTCTCGGCTACGCCGAGGAAAACAGAAACCAAATTGAATTCAATTTCACTTTAAGTTACATTCATTGTTGTTGTATTCTCGGCTAAGTCGAGGAAAGGAGAAGTCAAATTGAATTTAACTTCACTTTTAGTTACATTGATTGTAATTGTATAATAAAATTTGTCAATCGATAGTATGAAATTACTTTTCAATCTTAATTTAAATTAAAGTTGTTTGCTTTTGATTAAAAAACGGTTTTGAAATATAATGGCGGGTCTCGGCCACCATAAAAATCTCACCGATACTGGTGTCAACAACTTATGAAATCATCAACTCTACTCACAGTGAATCTCCTTTTATCATAGACGATCCTTTAACACCAGTCATAGTCATTACACTGAGTAAAATTGGCAGATTTCTGCCTTCCAAAACAGTAAAATCCTCTGCTAATACACTACACAGCGAAGCTGGCTGAAGCGAGCAAGATCAGAGACCACAAAGTCACGCGACCTTACTGAGAACAATAGAAAGGGAATGCCCTCTCCTAAGCAGAACCTAAAAGAGGACGTGACAAAAATAGGTTTCGAGAAGCCCCTCGAAAAACCCTAAACATTATCAAAGCTTGACAGATTATACATCAATAGATGCAGAACATAATGTTCTACTACATCATGCAATCAGATAATAGATATCATAGACGGTGACGATGTTGACGTTAGACAATTAATTATACTGAGACAATTTCTTGGAACTTTCACACAAACTGACGCCAGACAATGGAATAACTTTTGAAATGGGACCCACCAGGATGTAGCACACACTTAGGAGCGTGGGACGAAATATGAAAAATATGGCACTATATTTTGTTGGCAATAATGAAAGAAAATTCCAGTCAAAATATAAACATTAATTAGAAATATTTGTGGACGAAGGATAGATCTGTAAGAAACCAATGTCACATTCCGATTCATCAGTTCCAGGAAACAGATATAGAGGTCAAAATTTTGAGATGGTAACCTTTCTGTGATGTCACTGGTACGTCATAGCCACACCCAAATCCAAATAGGGATGCACCAACGTATAGCCAATATAATGCCGTTTCGTTTTCACCCCACTCGTCTATTACCATATCCTATAGTTTTCATCTCATTTTGAAATGAAACTTTTTTGCCCTCACTTTAGGCCTACTTTTTTGGCTTTTTGCCCATAAATCCTAAACCAAGAATGAAGTCGTAAATTCCTTCTCAGCACATTAACACCATCACATTTGAAGGTTTATGCCTTTTACGGTTGAGGTGGAAGGGCACGCCACAAAGTAGTGCACGTTTTTGACTTTTCTAACGTCACTGTGACGTAAGTGACACATGTGATCTTCTCAAAACACCCATTAATTGAAAGCCCCCATAGACTTCTTTCCTCTCCAGTTGGTTTGAGTTCGCTAGCATTTCCGGTTCAAAAGTTAAGAGCAAAAAACGTTTTTGCATGGACCAACACTCACTACCCCACAGTTTTTTGCCAAGAAAACTACTACACCCGACTGCAGTACCCCTGCAAACGTATCACTTCATTTCATTTCATTTCATTTCATTTCAATTTTTTATAGGAGGGTAGCTCTTCAGCAAAGCTGATTTTCAAGAGACCCTCCCCTTAGAGAAGGTTTACAATTTATATAACATAATACTTAAAATACACAATTACAATTAAAATTTATTAAAATCTAAATCAAAATTAAACTAATCTGAAATAAAATTTAATGCTAAAAATGTCCAGATTTATATAGAATATAAGCCATAATGTTTTCTAAATAGAGGCTTGTTTAGACTCAACTGAGAGACTGTTCCAATATTTTGCACCTCTGGATGAACAGCATCTTTGACCAGCTTGCAGTTTTCATTAGTGGCAACTTTAGGTCATTTGAAGTATTTCGCAAGTTGTGAATAGAGCTTTGCGAGTTTCGCGAGAAAAGTTCAGTCAGATATTGTGGAGCATGATCAGTTAGTACCTTAAATACCATAGTATTAGTCTCAGAACCAATCATTTCCTCAATTGTTTGCCAACCTAGACCATCAGTAAGGGGCACAGCTGGGTCATCAAAACGACTACCAGTAATTAATCTAGCAGCCCTGTTTTCTAGTTCTGTCACTTAACGCTTTAGCTTCATAGTCAGAATGTAACTAGTGTCGAGCACAGCTAAATTTAGGGGGTAAACACAGATGTCGAAAGATGCCTACAGTGATTTCTCAAAACGTTGCCAGCGAAGGTAAACATCTGTGAGTATGGAAAGAGTTCATGTCTGATGAAAGGGCATATTCCACCACTTAGATAGAGCTGATGTTTACAAATTGCACAATACTTATTCTTTGGCTTTTCTGTTGGCAATAAGAAGGACTGCTACTACTGCCCCTTTATGGTTTATGTACAAGACAGCGTAAACATACCTGTAGTGACATGGTGGAGGCAGTGATCTGGGGGAGTGATTAATTCTGTGTAACCTCCACCCAACCCCTACCCTAAAAGTGGCAGATTTTATTGCATACTCTGGATATACTGATGATTGCTTTCATATGGTATATACATTATGTAGGAATTTCACTTCCAATGTATTTAACATTATCGGAAACGTGTGCTAGGCCCTACTATGAAAAAGATCATAACTTCTAAATGCGGCATTATTCTGCAAATATTATTACAGATTCTTACTTGGGAGGGTGAAACCTATCGACTGATATATAGTTTATCAACATTTGGTGGTGTGCGTACTCCTAAGATCCGCTTCCAAATGAGCCTTGCCACTGGACCTCGCCAACGAGTTCTCACTGTGACGTCAGTCATCACTGATGAAGGGATACTAATGGCTGCTGTTGGTCGACAATAAAGCGTGCGTTTTCTCCGCTTAATGATATTTTAGAACCACCAAAACCATGTGGCACAGTTCAAGACACTATATTCTTCCTTTCGATGCAAAAAAGTAGCTCTCTTAAAAATAGTGTCACTTGCACTTTAAGATCATTGTTTATCCATGGCAGTATATTTCAGCAACACGAATGGTTTTCAGGGGGGGGGGGGCGTGTTCTCAACAAGATAAGAAAAGATATTAGTCCATTCTTGTACAAGCATTTCTAAATCGTTAGATCTACTTACAATTTGTTCCCAGCAGATGCTAGCAACATCAGTCTGGAATGCCCCGTCATTGAATGTTTTCATTGAGTGAGTTTTGATAACTTTATGGTCTTTCATTTGCGCTCCACAAAATTTTAGCTCACAAAACACCATAAAGTGATCACTCATTGAAGTCTCGACAACACCTGCCTGTACAATATTGCTAGCAGAACTTGTAGCTATATGATCTATAATTGTAGAGCTACTGGGAGTCACCTTAGTTGGTTCATTGATTAGTCACAAATAAGAATCTCCAATAAATTTTACGTCGCTGACACCATATCATAGCTTTCCAGCCTCGACTCGCCAAAAACCGCTGATTCAGCCATTTTCGGCAATTTTGGTGTGGACAAATCAGCTCATATCTCTGGAATTTCTTACCCCACGGAAACAAAACTTGGTTTCCTCACCTTCCCCCGACTTACCAAACATTCGCCTAATACTGAGTTTTGGTTTATCTCCTGCTTTTTCAGAGATCGGTAGGCAACAACTTAAAATCGCCTTCCAGCTCTTGCAAGTTTTTCATATTGCATATTTTCATATTTCAAACATATTTATACAGGGTACAAATTCAATAAGTATATTGTTTTACAATTTGGCCCTGTTAAAATTAAAGTACCTAATAAACTATTACAAATAAGTTAGATAAAAATATATACAACTGACGACAATAAGCAACTACAAAATTAAAGATTTTCGTACCTTAACTGTCTCAACCTTGATTTAAAAGAGTAAACCGAGGGGGCCTCTTTGACAATGTTGTTAAGCTTGTTCCACACTTTTGTACCACGGTAAGAGAATGCCTTTTGGCCACTTACTGTTCGCATTAACGGTACTGCAAGATTACTTTTAGTGTTTCTTAGCTCTAGTATGTGGAAATCAGATAGCCTAACTAATAGATCACCAAGGTACTTTGGTGCAAGATCGTTTAGAGATTTATACATCATTGTAGATGTCTCTTTCACAATCATGTCTTTAACGGACAGCCAGCCAATATCTTTGCGTAAGGGCTCAGAAGGTGCGTCATAAGAGCTACCCGTAACGATTCGAGCAGCCCTGTTTTGCAGCTTTTGTAGAGAGTCAATTCTCGTAATACCACTACTGCCCCAAACGGAGCAGCAATAGTTTAGATGTGGTTCTACAATGCTACGATAAATTTCCTTCAAGGTTTCCATTGATACAAAGTTTTTACAATATTTTTAAAGGCCTATTGCACGAGAAACTTTCCCTTTTATATTCTCAATTTGGCACGTCCACGTTAGACTGTTGTCAATATGGAGGCCAAGGTATTTTACTTTGTTCACTAAGTCAATATCAGTACCACCTACGTGAAACACCGGCAACAAAGTAGGCTGCACCACCATTTTATTTACATTTTGCATAGAGCCAACTATCATAGCCTGTGCTTTGTCCACGTTCAATGATAGCTTGTTACCTTGAAACCTTTTCTCGATAACAACAAGTTCAGCGTTTAACACCATGTGCAATTTATCCAAAGTTTTGGAGGAATATGAAATCATGGTATCATCAGCATACATGTTTGTCTCAGCCTTTTTTTAATGCAAAGGGAAGATCATTAATATAAAACAGAAAAAGAAGTGGTCCCAAACAAGACCCTTGCGGCACTCCAATATCGATATCTTTGATGTCAGAAGAGACGCCATTTACTTTGCAAAACTGCTTTCTGTTATTCAAATATGATCGAAACCAATCGTGTTCAATGCCACTGATACCATAGAATTTCATCTTATCTAAAAGAATTCCATGATCAACGGTATCAAAGGTTTTCTTGAGGTCAATGAAGATCATAGCTGTAAATTTCCCTTTGTCAATGTTGACATGCCAGTCATTCGTGCATTTTAGAAGGCATGTGACAACGGAGTGCAAAGAGCGATTTACCCAAACTTCCGGTACGCCCCCGCGAATCGCTTACCACCCATCACGAGGGAGTCTTTCTCTAATTCCTTGCGGATTTGGAATTTCGCAAGTATCTACGTTTTCCTGTTCTCAGCAGGGAAAAGAAATTTCGATTTGTTTGCCATGATCGTAGACACTGCTACCTAAGTAATTAATAAATATTGAACTATTTCTTCATAGGTCTACTCCTCATATTCAGGATCAATGCTAGATCCATCTACCAAAGAAATCCTGTTTCCAGATCCCATGGTTTGTATTGTTCCGAGTTGGCGTCTCGTTTTATTTTTTTAAATTTATGAACAACCTAGCACCTGAGTATACAAGGCAATGTATTCCACTCTTCCACAATCGACATTATGCCTTCCTGGACCAACTATAATTGGGCAAATACGTGAAAGAACGACGAGCTTTAGTGCAAATTGTCTTTCTGAATGGAATAAACTTTACGTAAGGCAATCCCAAATTCTAGGCTGCTTCAAAAAGAAAATTCTCTCACTCATTCGCCCCTCACTCCATCCAGTTTACCGCATTCACGACCCAAAAGGCTTAGCAATTCTAACACAATTTGATATAGGTCTACGTAAACTAAATCTACATAAATTTAAGCACAATTTTAAAGAAACAGTATACCCAATGTACCCGGTCAACTATGGAGTTCAGTATACTGAACACTTTTTGTTGCTCTGCCCTAGGTACGTTGAACAAAAAAGTATCTTTTTGATACAGTTAGCACTCTGTTACAACCTCTAGGCTTATCAAACCTCCCAGTCAAGCGCTACTGAAAATCCCCATTTATAGTTCAACGTTTGCCACCGGTATCAAACACCATGATCCTGGGGGCTACACTAAATTATATATATACAACTGAATGCTTCGAATGAACCGATACTATTCTTAATTAAACGTATAGGTACAGTGATCTCTCCGCAGACTGAATACTTTGCAAGCGTATAGGCATACAGTATACCCTTTCGTTCTATACGGCTGTAAAGTGAGATCGAACGTGTTTGGTCGAATAGCTCAGTCCTTAGTTACGCGGTAGCAACCGACCTACATTCAAGTGCGATATGTTGTGTATGTGGACGTTCCGGTTTATAAGTCTATGGAAGATCGCTTTTATCAAGCTATTTTGTGAACTCAGAAGCAACATTTGATTTTATCTGTTTTGATAGTCGTTTTGAAGTCACCTTTTGGTATTTAGATTTGTTATTTCTTTATTTTTAATGCCTACGAACGCTGATTTGCACGATCTGAGTAGCGTAGGCATACAGGATATCTTGCCCTTAGCTATAGATCACAGCAACTTTGGGAACTTGTTTATTGTTGTTACAAAATGCCAAAAACGTGTTCTGTGTTTAGTGCAATTTATCACTTAGCTACATTTACCGAATGATTTTCCAATATCCATCTGATCTCCATACGAAGCTGTTGTGGATAGTGAGAGTACGCGGGGAGGGATTCAATCCAACCTCCACATCTTGAGAGTGTTGTAGGTATTGTCTGTAAGGTCAGTTTTCTGTGGCAAGAGTTATGCCCATCGAGACATGCGGAGAAAGAGTAAGGAGCGGGTCGACACCAATCCCAAATCGTCGTGGAAGTGTGATAGATGAACGTAAGCAAAAGAGGATCAACACTGTTTCCAGAGGTCTTTGATCCGCTAAGCCCCTTTTCCCATATTCCTGAACAGTAATAAAGAATGAACCACCAACATGGAAAGTTTTGACTCTCCAGATAGGGAAGGGGAACATCAAATAACTAAGTTTAAACAAAAATCATTTTAACCAGGTAGCAGTAGAACTTGAACAAGCGTATCTGAAAACATCAGAACATTTGAGAAAGCTATGTTTACAAACAAAAGCTTGACCGATTACAAAATTCGACACTTCACTGGATTAAGTACTGCTATATTCAATTCACTCGCTCACTTGATAAGTCATTTACCTTTAGTATCCTTCTGATCTGGAGCATCTGTTTCATGTGTGGAAAAATGAGTACCACCTTCGTATTTTGTTTACGAAATTGAGACTAGACTACATGTGCGATCCACAAAACTGACTGACTTTTCAGTAGTACGACTGTTTTAAGTCTTGGAGACGTTTGTAGCTTGTTTTTTGCCTTTCCTCTGTCGGAATCCATACTACCTAACTAGTTTATACCTGTTGGTGAAAAATATACTTTTATATCCGGCCTACCTAGAAAGGATGAGGTAAACAATACTGCTCTAGAGAGGAAGGGCTAGGATATGTATGGGAAGGTGTTGATGGTAGGATAGTATGTAAATTGGTTTGAACAAAGGGCAAGAATTTGTGACGGAATAGAAACGTTCGCATAAGTCTAGTTTAGTATTAGTGTCGGGGAATGATGACAGTAAGTTGCTGCTGAAGAAAAAGTAATGAACATGCACTAAATGAATGCCTGAATGAATGTATTAGATATAAAACGGTACTGGAAAGGTTACAAAATGATCTACTGTTCATGGAGATGGCCTAACTCAGTCGACCTTCAGAGCATGAGTCAAAGTTATGCAGAGCTCAAATAAATAATAAATAGAAAAAACTATTCAAATATAGAGCTTCCAAGGAAGAATAAATAGAATGGCTAAGCAATTTGACGAAATATTATGGTAGAAGCACTCTACCCTTAACTTGTAACGTGGAAGACCATAGTAGTCTTCTCCAGAGAAAGCCGGTTGATACCACGTAACCAAGGACTAGGAAATCCACCAATCACATTCGATCTCACGTTACACCAGTACAGGTAAGTTGAAATTCTCAGTGTCGTCTTACTTCCTAGTATAAGCAATATCCATTGCTTTCAACACACGAAGTTACATCTCGGGGCTTGCTCTGTGGATTGGTCACTGTGACTACTCTTCGTCCTTGTAGTTATTTCCTGATTTTTGTTAGTTTTTCTTTTGCATTAGATATACATATATAAATATATATATATATATATATATATATATATATATATATATATATATATATATATATATATATATATATATATATATATATATATATATATATATATATATATATATATATATATATATATATATATATATATATATATATATATATATATATATGTGTGTGTGTGTGTGTGTGTGTGTGTTTGTGTGTGTGTGTGTGTTAGTATTTTTTTATATGTAATTGTTGCTGGGTTGCAATGCATTTCCACCCTCACGTCACTATCATATTGTAAGGTTTATTGCACGTAGTCTACTATAAATTCTTGCACGTAAGGCAAGGGAATAAAATTGGCGCAGACCTGTGCCTATGGGACTCTAAAGGTTAACTGCATTTATATATATTAAAGCACATTTCATAATATGTCATTTAGACCATGCTTATATATCTCTAGTAGACTGGTTACAGTTTCTTAAGAAACTCATTTTTCAATTAGCATTTAGGTCTTCATTTGATGCATCCGACTAACCAATGTTAACTCAGGTCCGACCTTCGGTTCCATGACATGTTAAAAACTTTGCTCTTTTATATTTTACGTCTACTGTTTGCTGAGCATTATCCCATTGCTGCATAATATCAGTGAGTCAGTTTTCAAGACATGTGGAAAATGTTGTTGCTTTTTATTTGCGGTTTTTGTGTTTTCTGTGCATTCTTTCATCGCTGGAGTATAAATTCTACGTCGTCTGACACCAATTTTAGCCCTGTATATACCGTAGTTGTGCAGCCTCCACTGGCCAAAAGACCGCTGATTCAGCCATGTTCGGCAATTCTAGGGGGCCACAAATCAGCTCGTATCTCCGGAACCCCTTACCCCACGGAGACAAAACTTGGTTTCTGCACCTTCCCCCGACTTGCCAAACATTCGTCCAGTACTGACTTTTGGCGTATCTCTTGCTTTTTCAGAGATCGGTAGGCCACAACTCAAAATCGCTTGAAGGTTCCGAGGTCAGTATTGCTCCACTCAGTATGTTTTATTTTTTATTTTTCACTTCTTCTTGATATTTGATGCCATGTAATATTAGGCAAACAATGTTACTACTGTCAAGGTGATGTATATATATAAATATATATATATATATATATATATATATATATATATATATATATATATATATATATATATATATATATATATATATATATATATATACACTCAAATAGCTCCAATCATAAAGAAATTTTTAAAGACATAAATAGACCCTCAAGAAAAAATTCCAACTTTTAAAACGTTTCGGCACAAGCCTTCATCAGTTATAACATTCCAGGTACATACAGCGCATATATAACGATAAAAACAAAGGAACAATATCTAATTAACTTACGACAATAGAACACTTTACACAATGAAACTGGACTTACAATGGATAGCATTTGAAATTGAATGGAAGGGAAATTATATTTAACATAAGAGAAAAGGGTGTTGGAGAAGCTGATACCTACCGTCCCAGCGGGGTATAGAGAAAACCATGCGAGAACAAAGTGGGTGCGAAGTAACATTAAATGAAAAGGAAACCCAATATGACCTAGAAAGGACGATATTGAGAGAAGGGAGATATCGTAAGAAAAGGTGCGACATAAATAATTTAATAGACAAGCATAACTGAATAAAAGTAAAAACCATAACATAAAATTAAAAGAGCAGGATAAATAGTGAATACATATAGAATAAACCAGCCAGCTCAAATAAATAATAATCCTATGCGTCTACTTCCTTGACATTAAGACCCCGGGGTGTGAAAGTGTCCAGCTTATGTTGCCAGAAACTTTCACGTGTCCTATCCCTCCCAATAAGTCTATCAATTATAGTGACATTCGTGTCACTATAATTGATAGACTTATTGGGAGGGATAGGACACGTGAAAGTTTCTGGCAACATAAGCTGGACACTTTCACACCCCGGGGTCTTAATGTCAAGGAAGTAGACGCATAGGATTATTATTTATTTGAGTTGGCTGGTTTATTCTATATGTATTCACTATTTATCCTGCTCTTTTAATTTTATGTTATGGTTTTTACTTTTATTCAGTTATGCTTGTCTATTAAATTATTTATGTCGCACCTTTTCTTACGATATCTCCCTTCTCTCAATATCGTCCTTTCTAGGTCATATTGGGTTTCCTTTTCATTTAATGTTACTTCGCACCCACTTTGTTCTCGCATGGTTTTCTCTATACCCCGCTGGGACGGTAGGTATCAGCTTCTCCAACACCCTTTTCTCTTATGTTAAATATAATTTCCCTTCCATTCAATTTCAAATGCTATCCATTGTAAGTCCAGTTTCATTGTGTAAAGTGTTCTATTGTCGTAAGTTAATTAGATATTGTTCCTTTGTTTTTATCGTTATATATGCGCTGTATGTACCTGGAATGTTATAACTGATGAAGGCTTGTGCCGAAACGTTTTAAAAGTTGGAATTGTTTCTTGAGGGTCTATATATATATATATATATATATATATATATATATATATATATATATATATATATATATATATATATATATATATATATATATATATATATATATATATATATATTAAGACATAAGTGGGCTACCACAATTGGAAAATTTATTATGGCCCCAGTGCGGATTCGAACTCACGATGTTTAGATCAGAAGACTCCTGTGCTAATCAATTGCGCCATCCAGGCACTATATATATATATATATATATATATATATATATATATATATATATATATATATATATATATATATATATATATATATATATATATATATATATATATATATATATATATATATATGGGGGATAACACAACCTCACCTCCACGCGGTGTCCCCTGGAAGGCATTTCAATGCCTGCTAACAAGGCTCTGGATGGATTGGCAACGGCAAACCTCTCCATTATTCTGTCTAGTAATCAATGAGTTATAATTACGAGAATGAAAACAACAGCGTCAACGGAATCCGTAACACGGAGGCCGCGCTCGGTAGGTGCAGTGTTGAGAGACAGGACACTCCCGACCGTCATCCAGCTACTGTCACAAAAACAAAAACAGAAACAAAAAGAGGGGGAAACAGAAATAAAAACAAGAAAGTTGCTAGAAAGATTGGAACATGGAATGTAAGAACTCTCCTACAACCCGGGAAGGTAGCAAATGTAACAAAGGAAATGGAAAGGGTAAAGATTGACATTCTAGGTTTGGCAGAAACACGATGGAGAAATAGTGCCACAATACAGCTTGGAGATTACACCTTCTTATGCTCAGGAAATGAAAAAAGATCAGAAAGAGGAGTAGCATTATTAATAAACAAGAAAAACTCAAAGAGCTTGAAAGGATACTGGCCTATCTCGGATAGAGTATTGTGTGCGAGATTGAAAGGACATCCAACAGATACATTTATCATACAAGTATATGCACCAACATCAGGCAGTAGTGATGAAGAAATAGAAAAGTTCTATGAGGAAGTAAATATCGCTTTGTCAAAAAGCAAGCATAGAGAAGTCAAGCTAGTTATGGGAGACTGGAATGCTAAAGTTGGCTTGAATAACAAAAGTAATGCCTGCGGAATTTTCGGACTTGGTGAGGGCAATGATAGAGGTGAAGACTTCACAAACTGGTGTGAACAAAACAGACTAATAATCACGAATACGTGTTTTAAGAATAGAGATAGCAGACTTTACACTTGGAGAAGCCCAGGAGATCGGACGCAGAATCAAATTGATTACATCTGTGTGAATAGTAGGGTGAGAAACTCAGTTTTAGACTGTAAGACATACCCAAGTGCAGACTGTGGCAGTGATCATCAACTGCTAGTGGCTTGTGTTCGAACTTGCTTCAAGAAAACACACAAAGGAGAAGTAAGAATGAGGCATGACTACGAAGCAGTAAGCACAGAAACAATGAAAAACATGCAAAAAACAGCTAAGACACTATGGACAGAGAGACAATCATCAGAGAAAAGTACTTGGGAAACATACAAGGAAATCTGTAATAACATCAAAAGGGAATTTGTTCCAAAGAAAAAGAATAACAGGCAAACGTGGATGACAGAGAAAATATTAGAAACAATGGAAGAAAGAAGGAAGATGAAAAGGAACACTGAAAAATACCAGATACTTGATAAAAGAGTAAGAGAAATGTGTATGCAAAGTAAAATTGAATTCTTTGAGAAGAAGTGTCAAGAAATTGAAAAATTGAAAATCATAAGTCCTAAAGAATGTCATCAAAATATCAAAGAGGTGGTTGGAAAACGATGGAAAAACAGAAATGATGGGAATGTGATAAAAGACAAAAAAGGAAGGATCTTACTAGATAAGGATGATATAATGAAAAGATGGGAGGAGTACATCAGAGACCTTTGTGGGGATGAGAATAGAGATAGAGAAACCATAAAGTTTGAAGGACATCTCACCGGAGAAATCATTTTGAAAGACGAAATACGCAAAGCAATGAAAAGTGTGAAAAGAGGGAGAGCGGTTGGTAATGATCAAATTGCTGTTGAGCTTCTAATGTACCTAGGAGATACTGGAGTTGACATTCTTGAGAGGCTTTTCAATGAAATGTATAACGATGGTGACATTGTTGATGAACTTCTGGAATCCACATTTATACCAATTCCTAAGAAGCCGAAAGCGATTGAATGTGGGAATTATCGAACAATAAGTGTAATGAGCCACACAACAAAATTACTACTGAAAGTATTGTTAAACAGAATGAAATCAAGCATACATCAAGAAATCAACGAATGTCAGTATGGATTTATGCCAGATAAAGGAACGAGAAATGCCGTGTTCGTGCTGAAAAATTTAGCAGAGAGATGCATTGAAGTGAACAAGAACCTATATTGCTGCTTCATCGACTTTACCAAAGCTTTCGATAGAGTTCAGCACAACATCCTATTTGAATTGCTTAGTGACCTTGAGTTTCAAGACAGAGATCTACGACTCGTGCAAAATCTCTACTTTAAGCAGAAAGCCAACATACACTTAAAAGACCAACTGTCAAATTTCGTAGAAATTGCAAGAGGAGTGAGACAAGGCTGTGTAATGTCACCGGATCTCTTTTCGTTATACTCTGAAGTCATCCTTAGATCAATAGATACATTAGAGGGGGTGAAAATAGGTGGTGTCAATATAAATAACATCAGATTTGCAGATGAAACAGTTCTTATAGCAGAAAGTGAAAAGAGTCTACAGAAATTGCTTGATGCTGTTCAAAAAGAATGTGAAAATTTTGAAATGCAAATTAATGTACAAAAGACTGAAGTTATGGTTTTCAGCAAGAAAAAGCAACCCCCTAAGATAAAAGTGAGCTTGAATGGTGAAATACTGAAACAAGTAAATCAATTCAAATATCTGGGAAGCATCATGACATCTGATGCCAAGAGTACAGTAGACATCAAGTGCAGGATTGCAGTAGCCAAGAACGCATTCACAGAAATGAACGCTATATTGACGAACCTTAAGATGCCATTCCAGTTGAGATACCGAATCTTGAAATGCTACATTACACCAATATTGCTGTATGGAAGTGAAAACTGGACATTAAACAAGACAGACATCAGGAAGATCAAAGCGGCTGAGATGTGGTTCCTGAGGAGAATGGAAAAAGTGAAATGGACAGAAAAGATCACCAATGAAGAAGTACTGAATAAGACTATTCAAAACAGCAACATCATGTCAGACATTTCGAAAAGACAAATTTCTTTCTTTGGGCACATAATGAGGAAAGATAAACTGGAATACCTTGTAGTTGCTGGTAACATTGTAGGAAAAAGAACACGAGGGAGAAGAAGAATGCTATTCACAAACCAACTTGTAAAGTGGACGAATTGTGACAACACGATAGCATAGGTTCCAAATCTTTGATTGGCTGAGAGCTTTGATCACATTTATATTCTCCATACCGTTTTAGCCAATTAGAACGCGCGATTCTACCAACAAATGCCCTTCACAGCTAAATTTAGGCCCATTTTGGCGATTTTTACTACCCCTCGGAAAAAAAACATCGTGTAAAATGTGTTTTGAGATATTCTAAATTTTTTTTTAAAATTTGGTTCTTTAATAAATTTAGCGAAAAACTACCGTTGCAATCAGTCAAAATATGTCCGCGATTGCAAGTTATAGGGACTTGCAGTTGGTCGCTTTCATCACCCCCTTTTTGAATAGAGGAGGGATTTGGAACAAGTCATCAAATCAAATCTAATAGCTATATACCATTAATAATTATCAAATGTAATACTCACCATATCAAACAAATCCCTCCTGTAAAAATTCTGTCTGATATTGCTATTTGGCTACTGTAACCGCCTCACACTTTGACTTAAACCCAGTCTGCCTATGTTTGCCACCCTATAGGCAAAATCATCTTGCTAGATATTCCTAATTATAATATTCAGTGCTACCAACACTTAGCAAATACGCTAAATTTATTCAAACAATACCATTGTACTCGTTATAAATTTTTTCCGAGGTCGTACGCTATTAGACTTGAAGTTGGACGTACTCATTGTGAGTGGAACAGATTATCCTATTGCAAGGCTAAAAGCTATTCGACACGAATTACACTGAAAAATGGGAACTCACCATGTAGCAGCTCACAATATCATCATATACTTGTCTCATCGCATCGACTTTGTATTTTGTTTCCAAAGTAGAAATGCAATTTCTTCCATATAATCGACTCTTAGCACTAGAGTTTCAGTTAATTCATGTGAACTTCCATCAACTTCAAGCAAAGCCCTTTAATCATACTTGTTAAATGCTGCTTCGTCGTGCGCTAACTTTTATTTCATGTAATGATTTATGACTGGTAAAGTTATGTTCTCTACTAGAGCAGCACTGAAGCCATTCTTGTACAAAACAATGAGAGAGAAAATTAGTTATTCGTTGTTTTCGTCATTGTTGTCGAATTTATACTTTTTGTTTCTTAGGAAATTGCAAGGTTTTCGAAGTTATATTTAAATAAGAGACATGAGGCATAGATAAGTACATCGGTACTTATGGTGAATATGTATGCAGAGGTAGAGTTTGTGATGTAGTATCATAGATTTAAAGTATAAAGGTGCGAAGAGGACAAGATATAAGTTTAATCACACTAATTGAAATGTCTTGAAAATGATGTAATCTCACAATACATAAAGCTAATGGTCGAATTAACTTTAATAATGTACCATCTTCATTTCAAATGTCTGGTTGATTTTATTGATATATTATATTCTTCTTATCTAATGCTTACTCACTGAAAATTTCACATAAATATCTTATTTAAGTCATGAGATATTTTTTCTCATGCATAAAAATATTGCTATATCACATACTGAGAAAATCACCAACGAAGTTTATATGACTTGTAGATAGTCTAGCATGATCATACTAAACAGGGTAAAAAGCAATTTTGAAAGCTTTTTCTGAAACATTTACTGCTATTTATATATATATATTTAATGAAATTTTCGAAGTCAAGTTATTTAACGATACAAGGTAACAGAAAACAAGATTAAATCATGAGCAACAGCCAACAACCTAAAAATTTATTTTAAATAATAAACAAAAATGACAAAACAATAAGCGTCCATGATAAAAATTCAAATTCAGAAGATAGGGGCCACTTCTGGAATCAGCAGTTAATTAATTGATTTCAGAAAGTAAAATGGTAAGAATAAGTTATAATTTGTAACTTCGACCTTCCTTCGACCCTGGATTAAGTAAGGGGCTCCGCTCTCCATAATAAGAATCGACTTTTAACAGGATGCTATTGGAATCTACACCCCGTTCAACGGAGATCTCTGTCAGCAATGATATTTTGTTTAATCTATAAGAAGAGGTGTACTCTTGGGTGCCTAACAGATGGGGGGTTGGAATAGTCAGGGGCTGGAAAAATCCTCAAAGCCTTATTAGCGAGGGGGTTGGAATAAACAGGATGGGGTTGGAAAATGACGACAAATGTTGTAGAAATGCTATGATTTCTTGTCATAAATGAGTATCAAAGTAATAGTACGAATCCCACAAAACAAGAAAGATTGAACCATGCAACGCATACGATCCGCGTACTTTTCTTACTACACGTTTTTTTTGTAAGAAAACCACTTTTTTCCCTGAGGCTCAATTTTCTTAACTTTTCACGAATCTTAGGCTGAGATTTTCTTAACTTCTGCAGGAAAAAACTGGCTGAATCAGGCTACTCTGTATTTGTTGAGCCACCATAATTCTCAATCTTTGTACGAGAGTTTGCAAAAATGAGCCAATATCAATTTTTGGCATGTAAAGAAGATGAACTGTAATTTTCTTAGCATTTTCTTGAACTTGAGCCTTGTGATTTTCTTAGGATTTTCTTAAGATTTTGGCCATTTGAGCCTCATTTTCTTATAAACTTTTTTCTTACACTAAAACCACGTGTATACTTTTTACATGCAGACCAAAGTATCTCCTCTAAACATTACCTTGGTTGAGATAATACTTCCAAAAGTTAATAGGCGGGGAGTTGGAATAAGAATTTCCTAGGTGGAAAATTTTTGCAAAATTAATTAGCGGGAGGAAGTCTATTATGCACCCAAGAGTGCCTATACTTCAAGTATTGAGGTGCGTCAGAAATTTTTCCAGGGCGGTCTTTTAACACATTGTACGTACAGATTGAATTCAAGTCGATATAAATGTAAGTGAAGGAAATTCTATTACAGAATAAGAGACTGTTTAATAATCAATGTTATTAAATTGCGTGAAGCCTCACCCCCCGAGATGTAACCAAATGTAGATTAGTCTTGCCCTTCAAAATTTCCCCCTTTTCCATTACATGTATAAAACTTGCCACTTGTCAAGATTTTGATCTTGAAGTGCACATCAATTGTAATTCTTCGTATTACTAGGGCCTCCTCAGATGCATTTCAACTACGTATAAGTACCCAATTCTCTGAAAATTTTGCAACTTTTCATTAAATTTCTCTTAAGAAGTCATCATAACATCGCGAAGATGCCCCTATAACACATGGCATGGAAATTAAGAATAAGCTTAATTTCATGCAAACATTATCTATAGTGGTATCAAATGGTACATTATTAAAGTTAATTCGACCATTAGCTTTATGTATTGTGAGATTACATCATTTTCAAGACATTTCAATTAGTGTGATTAAACTTATATCTTGTCCTCTTCGCACCTTTATACTTTAAATCTATGATACTACATCACAAACTCTACCTCTGCATACATATTCACCATAAGTACCGATGTACTTATCTATGCCTCATGTCTCTTATTTAAATATAACTTCGAAAACCTTGCAATTTCCTAAGAAACAAAAAGTATAAATTCGACAACAATGACGAAAACAACGAATAACTAATTTTCTCTCTCATTGTTTTGTACAAGAATGGCTTCAGTGCTGCTCTAGTAGAGAACATAACTTTACCAGTCATAAATCATTACATGAAATAAAAGTTAGCGCACGACGAAGCAGCATTTAACAAGTATGATTAAAGGGCTTTGCTTGAAGTTGATGGAAGTTCACATGAATTAACTGAAACTCTAGTGCTAAGAGTCGATTATATGGAAGAAATTGCATTTCTACTTTGGAAACAAAATACAAAGTCGATGCGATGAGACAAGTATATGATGATATTGTGAGCTGCTACATGGTGAGTTCCCATTTTTCAGTGTAATTCGTGTCGAATAGCTTTTAGCCTTGCAATAGGATAATCTGTTCCACTCACAATGAGTACGTCCAACTTCAAGTCTAATAGCGTACGACCTCGGAAAAAATTTATAACGAGTACAATGGTATTGTTTGAATAAATTTAGCGTATTTGCTAAGTGTTGGTAGCACTGAATATTATAATTAGGAATATCTAGCAAGATGATTTTGCCTATAGGGTGGCAAACATAGGCAGACTGGGTTTAAGTCAAAGTGTGAGGCGGTTACAGTAGCCAAATAGCAATATCAGACAGAATTTTTACAGGAGGGATTTGTTTGATATGGTGAGTATTACATTTGATAATTATTAATGGTATATAGCTATTAGATTTGATTTGATGACTTGTTCCAAATCCCTCCTCTATTCAAAAAGGGGGTGATGAAAGCGACCAACTGCAAGTCCCTATAACTTGCAATCGCGGACATATTTTGACTGATTGCAACGGTAGTTTTTCGCTAAATTTATTAAAGAACCAAATTTTAAAAAAAAATTTAGAATATCTCAAAACACATTTTACACGATGTTTTTTTTCCGAGGGGTAGTAAAAATCGCCAAAATGGGCCTAAATTTAGCTGTGAAGGGCATTTGTTGGTAGAATCGCGCGTTCTAATTGGCTAAAACGGTATGGAGAATATAAATGTGATCAAAGCTCTCAGCCAATCAAAGATTTGGAACCTATGCTCAACACGATTGATCTTGTTAGAAAAGCATCACAAAGAGAACTCATTGCTGCCAACGTCTTTTGACACGGCACTTGAAGAAGAAGATATATATATATATATATATATATATATATATATATATATATATATATATATATATATATATATATATATATATATATATATATATATATATATATATATATATGTATATATATGTATATATAAATACATGTATATATATATATATATATATATATATATATATATATATATATATATATATATATATATATATATATATATATATATATATATATATATATATATATATATATATATATATAGCAGAAATATAGAAAAGGAAAAGACCAATTCTCTGTTACTCTGAGTTTCGTGCCTAAGCACTCATCAGACAGACTATAACTGAATAACATTCCAAATACGCAGATTCGATTAATTAATAAGATTCTAAAACAAGGTTGATTAAGCGAATTGCTATCAAGGGATATATCTATTACGTATTATTGTTGATTAAATAATATTTGTTTTCATGTCTGCACTTGGAGATTAGTTCGGAGCGTTTGTTTAGGGTATTATTACTGTTGCTTTTGATTATGTGTAGCTTTTCTGATGCACAAAGGTCACATCTTCTTGAAATGTTGCTATATGGTTGAGCTGCGGTGATAATAGACCATTGAATTTGGTATTCTGTATTGTTGTCCTTAAGTTGCCAGATGTATTTGGAGAGTTCCGTGCTGTTGGAGTATTTGTTGTTCTTAAATGACAGTTTATGTTGGGTGAAACGTTGTTTGAATGTCCCTTCAGTCGCGCCTATGTAATTTTTCCCGGTTGCGTCCTCGTTTGTGGTCACTTTGGCATTGTAGACAATGTTAGTGGTGAGGCAGTTATTGTTTAAAGGGCAGTCTTCTTTTATACGGCAGTTGCATGATTTTGATGTGGTGATGGGCGGTTTGGTGTTGAGGATTTTCTTGTTGTGCTTGCTAATGATGGAGGCCATGTTTTCTGTACAGCTGTAACTAATTTTCAGGTTATTTTTGTTAAAGATGCTGTGAAATCTATGGGTTTTAGGAAAATGCTTGTTTATTAGCTTGCGGAATATATAGCCGATGTTAGTGCGTATGTTCTTGTTATATGGAGGGTTGTACCAAATGATGTTCCGTTGCCTATTTTTCCTTCTACTTGCGGCTGGGTCATGGTTGCTGTAGGTAAGGGGCTGATTGAATCCGCAGGATTTTAGGGCGTCTTCATAGGTTGGTTTTATTTTGCTGAATTCTGTTTCATTGCAGGATAAGCTGGAGATTCGGTGGCTAATGTTTTTTGGAAGTTGTTTGATGATACTGGGTGGATGGTTGGACTTTGTATTGATGTATAGTGGCTGGTCATTGGGTTTTCTGTAAGGGTAGTATGTTCCGCTGTTGAGGTTGAATGTAACGTCCAGGTAGTTGACTACTTTCATGTTTGTCTGTATTGTGATGTTTAGTCCGTGGTTTCTGAAATGTCTTGTTATGTCTTTCTTTATTCGTTCTGCTGCTGGGCCTGAAATGTTCTTAAAAATAGCCAATCCGTCATCTCTGTAGAGTCCGATATTGTCTTTTCCGTATTTTGCGCATAGACCGTGGAGGATGTAGAGGCCAACTAGTTCACAGATTTCTGCCCCGTCAAAACTTCCCATGGTAACATCGAATGTGTTGTTGCCTTTCTTGATCCATGGCTCGTTATTGTTGAAAAGGAGGGATTTTCTGGCGTGCATGATGATGTTGATGTCTCTTTCAGTGATGTTGCAGTAGATTTTTGCGAAGGCAATGGCGTTTTCCAACAGATTCTCGTTTATGGATGGGTAGAAATTTTCAATGTCGAATATGATGAATTTATGTTTGTGTTTGTCTGGGATGTTGGAGAACCAGTCTATGACGGAGAGAGAGTTTTTCCATTGGTTGAGTGACGTTATGGTTCGGATGGTAGTGTTAATTTTGGTGAGGATCTTGTTGCTAATGCGACCTATCTCACTTTTTGCTGGATTGATGAGTCTACAAGTGGGTTTATTCTGGAAGTTTTCTTTGTGGTCTTTTAGGGTTATGAAGGCCTGTTGTTCCGCCATGCGCTCTACTCTGTCTTGTATCTTGAGGTTGGTAGCTATGTCACGGGCTTCGTTGTTAATGATGTTGATGGTGTTGACGTCGGTTTTCTCGTAGGTAGATGTTATGCTGTTCATTAGGAGTTTCTCGTGCGTATTTTTGTCAAGCTCGTAGTAGTTGGTGGTTTTATCAGCTGATATGAATGCTTTAGTGGAGGTCTTGATTTTGATTGTATCGCTTCGGAGTTGGTTTTGAAAGGTACTATATGTTTTCTTGAATTCAATGTTTTTTATCATATTAAGTAGATCAGTTTCAAAGCATTCCAGGTCTTCAATTCGTGGCGGACATTTTCTTGACTTGAAACCAAGCGAATTTTTGTCGTCGGATGTGTTGTTGCAGTCCTCTTTTCTTTCGTAAAAAAATGCTTTCCATCTCATGCGTTTGATCACACTTTCAGTTTTTTCAATGAGCTTCTTTAGGTAGGAATTTCTTGTTGGTATTGGAATGTTCTTCATGGAATAGCTGAATCTTATCTGTTCCATCTTGGTGTGTTGGTAAATGACAAACAGTGCTCAACAATACAGGAGCGTATATCAAATAGAAGGTGTTGTCTTCACCAGCATATAGTGCTCTATGTACAAAGTACAGAGCGTTGATAGCAGAAATATAGAAAAGGAAATTTCCAATTTTCAAAGGCAACAACACATTCGATGTTACCATGGGAAGTTTTGACGGGGCAGAAATCTGTGAACTAGTTGGCCTCTACATCCTCCACGGTCTATGCGCAAAATACGGAAAAGACAATATCGGACTCTACAGAGATGACGGATTGGCTATTTTTAAGAACATTTCAGGCCCAGCAGCAGAACGAATAAAGAAAGACATAACAAGACATTTCAGAAACCACGGACTAAACATCACAATACAGACAAACATGAAAGTAGTCAACTACCTGGACGTTACATTCAACCTCAACAGCGGAACATACTACCCTTACAGAAAACCCAATGACCAGCCACTATACATCAATACAAAGTCCAACCATCCACCCAGTATCATCAAACAACTTCCAAAAAACATTAGCCACCGAATCTCCAGCTTATCCTGCAATGAAACAGAATTCAGCAAAATAAAACCAACCTATGAAGACGCCCTAAAATCCTGCGGATTCAATCAGCCCCTTACCTACAGCAACCATGACCCAGCCGCAAGTAGAAGGAAAAATAGGCAACGGAACATCATTTGGTACAACCCTCCATATAACAAGAACATACGCACTAACATCGGCTATATATTCCGCAAGCTAATAAACAAGCATTTTCCTAAAACCCATAGATTTCACAGCATCTTTAACAAAAATAACCTGAAAATTAGTTACAGCTGTACAGAAAACATGGCCTCCATCATTAGCAAGCACAACAAGAAAATCCTCAACACCAAACCGCCCATCACCACATCAAAATCATGCAACTGCCGTATAAAAGAAGACTGCCCTTTAAACAATAACTGCCTCACCACTAACATTGTCTACAATGCCAAAGTGACCACAAACGAGGACGCAACCGGGAAAAATTACATAGGCGCGACTGAAGGGACATTCAAACAACGTTTCACCCAACATAAACTGTCATTTAAGAACAACAAATACTCCAACAGCACGGAACTCTCCAAATACATCTGGCAACTTAAGGACAACAATACAGAATACCAAATTCAATGGTCTATTATCACCGCAGCTCAACCATATAGCAACATTTCAAGAAGATGTGACCTTTGTGCATCAGAAAAGCTACACATAATCAAAAGCAACAGTAATAATACCCTAAACAAACGCTCCGAACTAATCTCCAAGTGCAGACATGAAAACAAATATTATTTAATCAACAATAATACGTAATAGATATATCCCTTGATAGCAATTCGCTTAATCAACCTTGTTTTAGAATCTTATTAATTAATCGAATCTGCGTATTTGGAATGTTATTCAGTTATAGTCTGTCTGATGAGTGCTTAGGCACGAAACTCAGAGTAACAGAGAATTGGTCTTTTCCTTTTCTATATTTCTGCTATCAACGCTCTGTACTTTGTACATAGAGCACTATATGCTGGTGAAGACAACACCTTCTATTTGATATATATATATATATATATATATATATATATGTATGTTTATATATATGTTTATATATACATTTATATATATATATATATATATATATATGCGAGATTAGACGCAAAAAAACGACAATTCTTTTAAGTTTGCAAAACATGTTTCGGATTCATCTTAATCCATCGTCAGTTGCTGAAAGTAACTAAGCTGTATTAATCGAACTTACTTATAATCGTTAAATCAATCGAAGGTATAACAAAGAATATTCGAAAAAAGAAGAACGAAAGTGGTATTCTAAATTAAAATGTTAGGGAGAAATTATAATGCTGGACCTGCTTGTTTAAATCGGGCCCCTCCCATAAAATATGTAAAGCTTCCTTAACCTTTAGTTGGTGGTATGATTTAGCTCTATCGATAATCTTAAAACAACTATCGTTACAAGAATTACTACAAGTTTTGGAGCTTTTAAGATGTTTAAATATATGTGAATTTTTATCTGTAAAAAGATGCTCACGAATTCTAGTGGATATGTGTCGGCACGTTTCACCAACATATACGGAATTACATCCCGCACAATTAAACTTATAGACAACACAAGATCGGAGCGATCTGGGCACAGAATCTTTAACTTTCATTATGTTTTTGATCTTAAAGGAAGAAAATGCTAACTTAATTCTGAGATTACTACAATACTTTTTGATTAACGTACGAACTTTACGCTGGGCAAGATTGGAGAAAGGAAGAAATGGTAACTTAAAATAAAGGGTATCGTTATTATCAGATGGTGCGTGATTGCCATTGTTATCAAGATATGCTTTAACGACCTTATTTATAAGATAATCTGGAAATTGATTCCTTTTAAATATGTGTGTGAGCTTTTTGATATCGTTGTTAAAAGAGAGAAGAGAATTATTTATTTTGTAAGCTCTATCCACTAAAGTGCGGATAAGTCCTACTTTGTATGAGAAAGAAGTATAGCTGAAAAAATTAGTGAGCAATCCAGTAAAGGTCTTTTTATGATAGGTAGAAGTCTTGAGACAAGAGGGGTCATTATTATCAATGCAAACATCAAGGAAAGCCAAGATTTTGTTGGTTTCTTTCTCCATGGTGAATTTAATGTTGGGATGTTGTGAGTTGAGAAAGTCAAAAAACAATTTAGCTTCATTCTCACTGTTGAAAACGCAAAATGTATCATCGACATAACGTCGATAGAAAAGAACAGAAGGACCTTGATAGTTTTTAAGCCATAGATTTTCATAATGTCCTAGGAAAAGATTAGCCAAGACAGGCGCAAGAGGAGAACCCATAGCAACTCCATAAATTTAAGGTTCAATGTATTTCCAAGGTTTGTTTGTTTTCCATTACCGAACGTTAACAAGTATGATGTTTTTGCAATAAGGAAAAGGCTGTTAAAAAGTTCTATTAATAAAAGATCTAAAGAGAAGAGAAAGCTGCAATACGAGAAAGACAAGTTAGAGAACCAGATTAAGAAAGTTTTGTCTGGTATTGAATATTACATTCTCTACAGAGCATTACATAGAAACATCGATCAAGAAGCTCACAGCATTCTCAGAAACCATCAAAAGAAACTTAAAGCTTTGACGAAGAATTGTGTCTTGCCATTTGACTCTTCAGAAACTATTAATAACATCTCTTCTCATATAATAACTGAGGATGAAAAGGACGCACTTAAATTTGGTTTAACGCATTCCATATTTCCTCCTTATATCAACAAAACAGATATATATGCCTCTTTTGAATCCATATATCAATCCATGAAAAGCCATTTAAATGATAAAAGTAATGACAGTAAATTAAAATCTGAACTATCTCATGCTGCACAGTTGTATGTTAATTCATTTCAGCCATCTAATAAAGATATCAAAACTCATAAAATTTTAAAAAACCTTCATAAAAATAAGGACATCATTATTCTTAAACCAGATAAAGGGAATGGAGTTGTTATACTAAATAAGATAGATTACGTTAAGGGCATTAATGACATAATAAATGATAAGAATAAATTTAAAGAACTTAACAATGACCCTACTATAAATAGAGAAGGCAAATTACAACGATTTCTCCGGGATCTTAAAAAGAAAGGCAAAATTGATAAAGATGCATATAATTCTATTTACCCATCAGGTTCGCAACCAGCGCTTATTTACGGTCTTCCTAAAATGCACAAGGTTAAATCCTCTAATGAAATGCCACCGTTTCGACCCATCGTATCTTCCATAAACACATATAATTATCGTTTAGCTAAATATCTTTGCAATCTTCTTCAACCTTATTTACCTACCACTTATTCTATTTCTGACAGTTTTTCCTTTATCCAGGAACTTAACACTATTGATCTTTCTAACAAATTTATGGTGTCTTTTGATGTTGCTAGCTTATTTACTAACATTCCTCTTAAAGAATCGATTGATCTTGCTATTTCTTATATTACCGAGGGAAACAGTACACTTAAACTTTCCAAGGTTGAACTTTCTAAATTGTTTTCAATTTCTACTGCTGAAACTCATTTTCGGTTTGATGGTAAGGTTTTTGACCAAATTTATGGAGTTGCTATGGGTTCTCCTCTTGCGCCTGTCTTGGCTAATCTTTTCCTAGGACATTATGAAAATCTATGGCTTAAAAACTATCAAGGTCCTTCTGTTCTTTTCTATCGACGTTATGTCGATGATACATTTTGCGTTTTCAACAGTGAGAATGAAGCTAAATTGTTTTTTGACTTTCTCAACTCACAACATCCCAACATTAAATTCACCATGGAGAAAGAAACCAACAAAATCTTGGCTTTCCTTGATGTTTGCATTGATAATAATGACCCCTCTTGTCTCAAGACTTCTACCTATCATAAAAAGACCTTTACTGGATTGCTCACTAATTTTTTCAGCTATACTTCTTTCTCATACAAAGTAGGACTTATCCGCACTTTAGTGGATAGAGCTTACAAAATAAATAATTCTCTTCTCTCTTTTAACAACGATATCAAAAAGCTCACACACATATTTAAAAGGAATCAATTTCCAGATTATCTTATAAATAAGGTCGTTAAAGCATATCTTGATAACAATGGCAATCACGCACCATCTGATAATAACGATACCCTTTATTTTAAGTTACCATTTCTTCCTTTCTCCAATCTTGCCCAGCGTAAAGTTCGTACGTTAATCAAAAAGTATTGTAGTAATCTCAGAATTAAGTTAGCATTTTCTTCCTTTAAGATCAAAAACATAATGAAAGTTAAAGATTCTGTGCCCAGATCGCTCCGATCTTGTGTTGTCTATAAGTTTAATTGTGCGGGATGTAATTCCGTATATGTTGGTGAAACGTGCCGACACATATCCACTAGAATTCGTGAGCATCTTTTTACAGATAAAAATTCACATATATTTAAACATCTTAAAAGCTCCAAAACTTGTAGTAATTCTTGTAACGATAGTTGTTTTAAGATTATCGATAGAGCTAAATCATACCACCAACTAAAGGTTAAGGAAGCTTTACATATTTTATGGGAGGGGCCCGATTTAAACAAGCAGGTCCAGCATTATAATTTCTCCCTAACATTTTAATTTAGAATACCACTTTCGTTCTTCTTTTTTCGAATATTCTTTGTTATACCTTCGATTGATTTAACGATTATAAGTAAGTTCGATTAATACAGCTTAGTTACTTTCAGCAACTGACGATGGATTAAGATGAATCCGAAACATGTTTTGCAAACTTAAAAGAATTGTCGTTTTTTTGCGTCTAATCTCGCATTTTATTGTATTGAGAAATTTTGGAAGATATATATATATATATATATATATATATATATATATATATATATATATATATATATATATATATATATATATATATATATATATATATAAATATATATAGATATATATTAACATATATATAAACATATATATATGTGTGTATATATATATATATATGTATATATATATATATAAATATATATATATATATATACATATATATATATATATATATATTTATATATATATATATATATATTTATATATAAATGTATATAGTAACATATATATAAACACATTATATTTATTTCATTTGCAAGTAGCGCAGTGGGTTTAAAGACATACGTGATCTGTCGAGTATCTTCCTATCTATTCCCTCTCTAGCAACTAAAATTTTAGGTGGAATTATAAATAAATATGAAAAATTTGTTTGATTGCTCAGTTGCTGTGTAGAGACAATGCATCAGGATATGCAACTAAACACGAGGAGGGCACTCCAGTAATCTCAGATCAAAATTTATTACGTAACTAAAGAAATATTATGAATGAAGAAAGTAGCAAATATTAGCATATTATTTTAATTGCATGTAAGTTTATACTTTTTACTATATAGGGACACTTCTTTATGATGAAAATGTGCCTATGAATGAAATTATCACGGTTTGCACTTTTTAAAAGGGATTGTATACATTCCTTTAAATATAGAAATGGCTGTTTCGCCTGGAACGAAGATTTACGTGTAATAGAAGAATGGAGGCAACTGCTGATCTTAAACATTGTCAGGTACTCCAACACATTTCTGCTGTATGACAAGCCAGGCATTTCCATAAAGCAACGCAATTTCTTTTCAAATAAAGGTCTTATATAATATCCTGTCTATTTGATTATATTTTGATTTATTTACGTCAGTTCACTAACATTACCATCAAATAATGCTTTCAGATCAAATTGGCCTGATAACGTATGCCTCATGAGTTGCTTTTACGCAACAATTAGCCCTCAGCGTGATTGTTTAGGACGTACCATCATCAGTGATTTATATATAAACACTTCACTTAAAGGTGGATTTCGATTTAAAGCTTTTTGTCGCGCGCTAGACTTTTTGCGATGGTATTTTAATCTGGGCATGCGTATTTTCTAGAAGCTGATAGCTTGAGATGGGCGCGCGATCGCAAACAAGATTAGAAGTTCATCGGACTTTTTGCGATCGATCGAAAGCGCCGCAGCCATTTGCTTTCAAAACCAACAGGAAGTTGCGTCTTAGCAAAAGCAGTTTGTTAACATCGAGCAGTTGTTGATGGCCGTAGGATACAAAGATGTTCCCGAGCAAGTAAATATCCTTAATTTAAGCTTAAATACTCATCATCAAGAGTCAATCTCGAAAAGTCCTGCGCACGACAAAAGGAACTGAATGGAAATCCACCTTAAGTTCGGAAGAAAAGTTGTGTATTCAACAATTAATATGGTTTGCTAAATCATGATCAGTCAGGCTTTCGCCCCGGTGATTCGACAATTAGTCACTTACTATCAATAGTACATACGACCTGAAGCTTTCGATTGTAGTCCAACACTGGAAATAAGACCCGTACATCTCGATATATCTAAAGCGTTTGATAGAGTGTGGTACAAAGGCCTCATATTCAAACTGCGACACTGTGGTGTTACTGGTCAATTACTGTTGTTGACTCGTAATTTCCTTGCAGACAGGAAACAACTTATAGGGTTGAAAGGTAAATCCTCTGACTGGGGTAAACTTTCTGCTGGTATTCCCCAAGGCTCCACATTAGGTCCTCTTTTCTTTTAGTATATATTAACGTTCTAACTGACAGTCTAATTTGCAACGTAAGACTACTCGTTGATGATACATCTCTTTCCACCATTGTTTGGGACCCTGTGTCCGCCGTGATGGATTTGAATCATGATTTGAACATAATTAAACAATGGGTAATTAAATGGAAGATGTCATTTAACCCAGACCCAACCAAGCAAGCAGTCGAACTAACATTTTCAAGAAAGAAGAGACCTCTTGAACATCCACCAATCCTATTCAATGACACTCCAATTTAAAAGACTGAAGAGCACAAGCATCTAGGTCTAATACTTCATTCAAAATTATCTTTTAACAACCATATCAAGACAGCTATCTCTGACTGTAGATGAGGAATAGGAATGATCAAATATCTTTCAAATTATTCACCCCGTTATACCTTCAACCACCTTTACAAGCTATCCGTAATACCTCAGTTAGAGTACGGTGACTTCATCTATCACATGCCAGCTACGAAGTGCGAATATGGGGAAAGTTTCAAACTGAATTATCGTATGGAAAAACTTGAATCCTTACAGTACTCTGCTGCACTGGCTATAACTGGTGCGTGGAAAGGTACCTCATGGGAGAAACTGTAGAATCAGCTTGGATGTGAATCGCTTAATCTAAGGAGTTCGAGTCGGCGTCTCGTTTTATTCTTTAAATTTTGTGAGCAACATAAAACTTGGATATACAAGGCAACCAATTCAGCCTCTTCCACAATCGACATTATGCCTTCGTAGACCATTCAGACATCTTTAATTCAAATGGATAATATTGGGAAATCTTTAATTCAATGAAGAATCAACTATAGACAACACTAAAACTCAAATTCTCAAGAATGCTTGTCAGTAAAATTGTGCTTGTTTCCCAGAAAACAGCACATGAAAATAGCAATGCCAAGTGTAATTTGTATCATCAGGTTTAACTACATAGTGTTAATAGTGAATATCAAGAAAAGATCTTGTTGCCAATCCAATTTGCTTACATGGCTCAGAATTTTTAATGCACAAGTTATTAATTTGGATATGAAATCAGTTTTTTATTACTTTCCAAAATCCAGAATTTCTGGCGATGAGACTTGCTTATATAACACTAACACTATGGCACCAGTTGGTGATGAAAACTCGGTAGTGTTTTTGAAATATTTGACAAGTATTGAGTTATCAAGATGTCCAGAATTTTATGCATCTCATCCTATCCCATATGTAGTCAGTGCAAAAGGGTGTTTCCTAAGTCCATATCATTTATTTCCTGTTATTTTATCTGCTGGCTCAGCTGATTTTTAGCTGATAGACGTATCAGCTGCTTTAACGACATCTGGTTGAAAATTCTGAGACATTTGGTTCACATTCGTTATTTTTTCACTATTTTTTCATTAGATTTCTTAGAGATCGTATTATTTAGTTGCTTGAAGTGATTGGTTAGGTTGATCACACAATATCCTTTACAACAATGGCAGTCACAGGATATTTAAACTTATTTATTGACTTCGTTGTTTTTGTTTCAGCGATATGAGAAAGACAAAAGCTTTAGTGAATATTGATAATATTAAAATGCATCATTTCTATGCATTCTTGCTTTTTCAATTGTACCTGAACAGAGATTGTGTACTATTTTCCAATTCAAAGAATGCAATGTATACAGCATTTTGATTTACGAAATCAGTAAAATACCAGTTTGTCAAACCTGCCTCTCATCCAAGCACAGCAAACAATGGTATAAATTTCTTAGCACTATGTATATTTGCATGTATATTACATTTAAGAGAACTGACTACACCCAATCTAATTGGTCATGCCCATTTATATGCTGCCGAGCTACAGTCAGATTTATCCTGGCTCCGCCCCTGGAATTAAAAGCAGACTTCATTTTTATTACTCAATACCGGTTTAAGCTATGTGACACACATTTCTATTCTCAAGTCTCGCATTTATCTTTAATGGATAGCAGGAACTCAGGTCCTATTATATTAAATATGAGTTTGTTATCAAAGTAGAATTTCTAAATAGCAACTTATTAACATTCCTTGTCACAGTATGTTACTTGTGAATTTTACCTTCTCTGGTCTTACAGGAATCTCAATCAATTTCAAGAGGAAGTCCAATATCTGGTGCAGGCAATACTGAAGAGATTACTGTATGCTTTACCTCGAAGAATTATTTTGATTCATGGCATTATAGGAAGTAGCTCTATATACTATTTAATATCAGTTTATTTGTCACCTAAGCAACAATATTTGTCTTACATAAGCATTTTCATTTTGGAAGGATAACTACTTATGTCGTTTGTTGAATTAACAACAGGGCTTGCTTCTGTGCGCTGACTGTGATTGTGATTTTTGATGTATTCTTAATTCTTAATATAGGCTCTATCTTCATCTTCATTGCCAAGATTATACGAATCTGTCAAAGAAACCTCTACACCAGAGTCCAAGATATTCTTTAAATGAAAATTATCTCAACTTGTCAAATGATTCCATTGAATTCATAAGCATCTATATTTCGTTACCTAGATATCCACAATTAGGACTTCTCGGACCAATGCCTGTCATCATTTCATTGCAATGAGGCAATATCTCCTTCTATATTTACTTGCAGTTCAATAAGGGGTACTTTAGATATACTTATGCGTGAAGAGGTTGTATCCAGACTAATCAACATATGCTTACATGTGAGAAGGAAGAAATGTGTTGATTTGTTCCAGCCATGTTGTTACTTGTGAAAAGCTTAGAATAGAATTACTCTCTTGATAGTCAAAACTGCCCCTTATAAAATATTGCAGAATAACTTCATCACGTTTTTGCAGAACGAACATTTACCTGTGTGTTTGAAATAACTTAAATTCTTTCACATGTAATATTCAAAATAATGGCTCATGTTTATACATATTATATGGTGCTACATATGAAATTTACCAAAAAGGGAGTAGAATTCATGAAAAAAGTATGAATGATTGCCAGATTAAAGTACTTACGAGTAAAAATCGATATTTGTCTTACCTGACATAAAACTTATCGACAGTGAGAAGAATGATCTCCTAAGACTTTAGAGTACTTTTTGTTACTAAATCTTACCTCCTCTTGGAAACTGTACAATGGAGGTATAGAACTTGAGGTGAATTGAGCCATAGTTCAAATACTGCTATCCAGTTAAGGGAAACACAAGCATTGCAAGATTGGAACACTTACAAAACTTACGAAACGGTTACTTGCAATTCTTATGACTCTCAGAGACTGAAATCGGTTGGTTACTATTATACAGCTTATTCATATGTAAACCATTAGGATCGTTTCTAAGGTTCTCCATAATAAAGCACCAGAATAAATACAGGAATCGTTATACTCAAAGTAGGGTATAACGCAAACTTAACACAAGCCTTCATGTTTCCCTGTTAAAGTCTTCTACAGGACAGTAAGGCGTTGCTTACCGGAGAATATACATCTGGAACACTATCTTTAATGTGACAAAGGGTAATTGACCATTTGTCACCTTCTGAAGTAGAATTTTAATTGTACACTTTACCTGGTACAAAAAGTTTCAAACGAAATGAATACGAAATGAAGCGAGGAAGAGAAGGGCTTGCTTTTGACATTTCAGAAACAGAAGGAAAAATGTGCGATGAACAGGAAACACTCCCAGACTAGGTGCAAAAAAGTCGAAGCTGACGTTAGATTCTATCCAAGCTTCATCATAAATAGATTGATAAATCTCGAACACATAAATTGATCTACCTAGATAAATATTGAACTCTTTTGTATTGAAGAATTACATGCTTATATTTAAAGTATACAATCCAGAGAAAATTTAATGATATTGAAGGTATACGTTTTTGGAAAATCCGTATGTACAGGGTAGCATCAGGTTGGCTGTAGCGAAAATAGGCCTTAAGTGTCATAGCCATAGTGAAAACTATCATAGACAGGCCTAGCAGCTTACAAGATCGGACAGAATGTCTACCAAGAAAGATATTTTTACTTTGAATTTCCAAAATTTTGTTGATAAGCCAGGTGGGGTTTTTGCTATAAATATAGAAATTGTGGCTACTTTGGACTCATGAGTATGCAAGAAAATACATTTCCTCGGTAAATTAAAGATATTTCACTAACCTGAACGCCAAGGTCTGCAGATTGTAATAATAAGAAAATTGGATGATTACACTCCTTAGATTTCAGCATGTCAACGGAAACTTGTTATGAGCACTAAATCATCGTACGACTGGGAAGCACCTATTAAATGATAGTTTGCTGTAAATGAGAGATTTGTCAAGTGATGAAACATTTCTTTTATTTTCATATGCAATATTCCTTTATTTCAATACAGGGTCATTCTTCATCATCAACGCAAGCATTACATCCATCTTGTCCAGAAAATGCTGAAGCACCACGCAAGGTATGTGTTGACGCAGTAGTGGCGTCTCAATTCTTTACGTGTGTGCTCAGAATCCATGGACTATCTGTAAAGATTTTCTTATTGTATTGGCTTTCAAATTAAGCAGATTGAGATTAGAGGTTTCATCATTTATGTAATGGAAAGGGATGTAATAACGTAGTATATTTATGTCTCTTGTGAACTCTCAATCTAGTACTCTGTTGTAATTTATAGAATGGAAATGTGCATTATTTATAACCATATTCTAGCACCTAATAATTTACACTACTTTTACACCGTTGCAGTGCAGAATAGTACTGAATGTGACACATACGCTGTTAAATAAAACAGCATGTTATATATTATATAAAGATGTGAAACATTTATATTAGCCTTTGATGCACATTCTAAAACTGCGAAATTTTAGTGGTGGGCGCTCATTTTATGTGAAAATTGACTACTTTACAAAACTGCAATCTCCTGCATTATTCATCCCTGACGCTAACTGAAAAGGAACTATGATTGCTTCCTCATTAAGGTATTATACTTCTCTTGTTGTTGATTATAAATTGCTAGAAAGCTTGTGAACCTAATTTATATAATTAGTCTATCAGTAGTTGTTATATCTGAGCTACCTTGCTGAATTTAATATCGCATGTCATATGAGGGTTTTATGCTCTATTATTAATTTCTTCCATTCTATATTATGTAGGTTAAGGATTTGAGGAAATTATTTGAAACACCCAGTGCAGGTCATCACAATCCAAGGCATTACGTAAGTTGGTTACCTCTTTATTTTCTATCAGGATTACAGAAGAGCTCCCCCCTGGGGGCATTCACCACGTAGACATATGCTCGGTAGCCCAAGAATTTTACACCCCACCCAGACATATCATCTCAAGTTCAATTAGTCTCACAAATATCAAATCTTCTTATATCTTGTACGAATAATATCATAATTGCAATTTCGCATTATAGTGTATCATACAGCTGTGTTTTGTAATATTTGCATTTTAAAAAGAGATGTGAATAGTTGTAGTTGCCATTACCAACTATAGAGCGTTTGTTTAATTTGGATATTCACAGCAATTGAAACCTAAGATATCCGCTAATTGGTTATCAAGACTTAGCTCCTTTATTATAGAGTAACAGACCGAAAAATTACATACAGTTCCAATGAGAATTTTTCAAATGAATAGCCTTTCTGTCCTCAATTTTTTCTCTGTTACACTTTTCCGATACTTTCCACGGAATATTTTAAGGTATTACACGCTTGCAGTCACACGCTTCTTTCTAGCATGCTAAAATGTGCCAACTAATAATCCTGGCATCTAGTCAAATCAGGAGAATTCTAATAAATAACAATATTATTAAAAAGCTTTAAAAAAGGAAAACCTTATATAACTGGAAGTGAAATTAAATATTCTACTTCTCATACTATCATGGTGTGGTAAAGTTCTGTTTTGAGCCACTTGTATTGCAGGTTCAGTTTCAGTTTCAATTTCAGTTTCAGTTTCAGCCTTTCGGCTCTCCCTTGCTTGGGGCTGAGTGGCCTCTTTTGCTTTACCAAATTAGAGGACCAAACACAGAATACCTTATGATAATATGCCTACCCGTTGTGTTGCGTCGTGTGGCTGATGAGCAAAGCTTAATAACGGCATCTAATTACCTTGAACTTTCAACATGGAGAACTGGAATTTTGTAAAGTGACATACCTCAATGCTCGCTCTTGCTGTAACCCAATTTGTTTGTTCTCATTCTGGTATTGTGGAAAGAGGTTTCAGAGGAAAGTTGCGCGAAATGTGAGGACAGATGATTCGTGAATGGAGGAAGAAACTAGGATGAGCATTGGATAATTACGGAAATCTCGCGAAAACTCAAATATATCAGTGTTTCTAAATTTCATACTTAGAAATATCAAAATTGTATTTACTGTTTTTGCAGGATCAAAAAATATCATTTCTGGTATGTAGTTAACCCAAAAATATCACTTTTTGTAAGTATTTGACCTAAAAATTTCGTACTGACCCCCGTATGCCTGTGTACCAAATGCACCTTAGGGCACAAATGATGTAAATTGTCAGTTTCCTCTGATAACTGCTGAACGCCATCGCTTTGAGTAGACTGCCACTTTATAAAGATTTCAATGTTACTTATAATTTGTAAGAAATTTTACTTTTCTATTGTCACCTAAAGTTGTCCAGGATCTGATTGGAGATGACGTATTAAATTTTACTCATGGAACAGGATATTATCACTAACATTACCAATTTGAAACAAAAGTAATTGTCGTATAATTCTAGAAGCATCATTTGCACAGTTGAAAGCAACAAATAGGCCTAACTAGATTTCACAATGGTGGCCTCCCGTAGGCCGCTGGTAGTTATTCTCTACTTCATTTCTATCGATCTTCTTCAAAACGTAATGCCAACTCATTTTACACTTTTTCGAAGTTGCAATACTTCTATCTGAAAAGTTTCCACGGACTCGCATTGCAAATAAGTTCTAGAAACCCTCGGGCATCTGCAATTTTAAAGATGCATCGATCTAATAGTAGCAAGCATAGCGTTCAAATCTTGATTGATTAGCATGAATAATTCTTATGATCTTTTCCACCAATAGGAGACCACAGTTTCGTAAACAAACGGCTCAAGAACTCTGTACGTTCGGCGTTATCTAGTTTGGTGGCAATATTTTCTGAATCATTAAGCTTAAACACACTGGATTATACTTGTTCATGGAACCAGCATCTGGTCTCTTCATTTTGACACTTTCTGATTCAAAGCAAAACTACTCTAGGAAAAAAACAGTATTACAACACTTCTGAAGTCAATGAATGGCAGATGACGCCAATAACTCAATGAAGCCATGAAGCCATGAAGCCATGAAGCCACTATAATTACTGGTTTGATTTGCAAAGTTCTACATTAAAGTTAGTGTTAGAACTAATGCTCTCTGGAGTAACCTCTTGCTCTGACACGGTCGAAAATCGCTTTGAATGGACGCAAGAACTCTTTCAGTGAGTCTTTGATTGGGCCTAAGAGGATCTCGTGCTTTAGCATTCATTTGGTTTTTCGTGCCCAATCAAACATTTTAAATCATGTTAAAGTCGGCACTCTGTGCTGGACATGACGGACACTGACCTTACGGTTATGCAGGTAAATTTTAGTAAAAATGGCTTTGTGAAGGAATAAATTTTCATGTTGGAAGATAAATGTCCCTCCCTCCTTTCCAAGCATTGCCTTTGTCCCTTGAAACAAGGTTGTCTTACAATATGTTTGCAAACTATTTTGGATTGATTCGTCCGTTGTAAACAACAAGCTTGCCAGCACCTTTAGGCCCAACGGATTCCCAAAACATTACCAATGTAGAATTTAAGAACTGTGAAGCAAAATATTGTGAGTTATCACTGTCATTGGGTTTCCTCCAGACTCTCATCGTTTTACAATCACTTGATAACGAAAATTTCGATTTATCATAGAAGCCAACATATTCCCACTCTTTCACCTGCCAGTCTCTCAAAGCTATAACCTAAGAAATACGATTTTGTCAGTTCTCCGAAGAATCATACGGTTTTCTTTCTTCTCGCATGGCTACGTATGTCATACTTGTGTAAACAGCTTTTACATCAAACATCTTACACTTCTTTTGATACATTTGCACCAGGATATTGTTTGTTTATTTAATCGAGTATGACACTTAACTCGTCAAATCTTGTCAGATCAAATTTTGGTTGGTCACTTCTTCTTGATTTCTGGACAGCTCCTTCAGTCTTCCGTATTTTTGGAATTCTTGATACTATGGAGAAATGGGACCCAACAATTCTCAAAACTTCTCTTGCCAAAGACTTAGACTCCCAAATTTTTAACAATTGTTCGCTGCTGATTTGGCAACCCTCTTGTTTTGATCATTGCAACTATTTTGCTTACAACTATATCTACACACTTTACAAATTTGGAGCCATTATTATAATGGTATGTGATGAATATTTTAATAATTATGATTAGAGGATTCTAATAGTTCTGTCCCCCTAGTGTAGGTATACAACAGTAAGCGAAAAAGTTTACTGCAAATGCGATAATTTCTTTGTCTATAAAAGCCCCCTAGCTTCTTATAATAACACTATTCGCAGTGTGATTGGAGTGCTAATGCCGAGTATATTTTATTATCCTGGTTTCTCTAACAACGGCTTCTTAAGAAATAGTAATGTCATAGGACACCTGTCACTCTTCTTAGATTTTTGTCGGGGAATGTTACTGCTGTTAGAAAAAAATTAATATATAAGGTAATTGGCATTAGCACCTCATCAGACTAATAAAAGTTTCATCATTACTAGTTAAGTGGGTTTTATAGACAAAGAAAGTCGTATTTGCAATGAAATTTTGTGCTTACTTGTGTACACTTAGTTTTACTTTACATGAGAAAGTATCAAAATGAAGAGATCCAATGCTGGTTCCATGAACACGTATGAAAACGTACGTGTTTAAGCTTAATGATTCAGAAAAAAATTCACCCAAAATAGGTAAAACCAAGCGTGCAGAGCTCTTTTAGTATGGGTGGTAAAAACGCTCTAAAACACGAGAAATTGGCCAATCAAGATTTGAACGCTATACTTTAGTAGCAGTATTCATGAGAATTGAATTTGAAAAGTAAGCAGCAGGTTGATTTTCCTATATTAAATTATTGTTCCTAGTTGTTGATGATGCATGTCTCCCAACCTATCTTTTTGAGGTAGGGATTATTTGCACCCTGATGTGTTGAGCTTGAGACTGGCCTTTTGTGCTGTAAATTACACAAGAAAGCACCTACTCTGTAAGTTGAGGTTAGCATGCTGAATATTTATGATGCTTTTCCCAAAGGACAATAGATGTTGAAGATAGATTTAGATTGGAAATTGTCCATTATTGTTGCTGCCCGAACATGACAGCAAATAATGGCGACGGAATGATTGCAACACCTCCGCTTAGTCACGCACGTCAGCACATGCATAGTTGATGGAACGGTGCCCTCTGAACGAATTGAATTGGGCTGTGCTTCCTATATGGGTTATATCTCTTTCTTCTCGTTTTTATGCTTCTCCTGGCGTGCAAAATGTTGAAACTGCCCATCGTGACGATCCAGCAAGAGGTTCCTTATTCCACGAAATTTATTCATGGCCCATATTATTTGCCCATACTTTCATCTCTAAAAACATTAAAGTTGGATGGCAGCTTGTTGATTGTTATCCACGGAAAACACATACATAAATTAGCATAAATTATCTTATATTACATAATCTAGACCTCATGCTTTGTATCGCTCTCAGATATTTATCATGGTATGATGAACACACGTTGTTTATTATTGTGTCCTTTGATTTGATTATATTGAGATAACATGATGGATACTGTCCATATAGCCGAGATTTTAGTCGGCCCATCCTTTACGGCTTTCACCTGCTTTGATCAGAGCAGTTTCAATGTTTTTACCATTCAACATCTACAGCCTTATTGTGCTTGGAATACAAAGCATGTGTTTTACATAATAATATTGTTTGCATCATATCTATATCTAAACTTTCAAAAAGGGAGTAGATTAGGACGTGAGTGGGGCTTGATGTCAGATACGTTGAAATTAGCAATACATCGAGTTGGCCAAAGGAACCTTTTCGTAATGAGCAGTACAAAGGGCAATGCAGAATAATGGGCAGATTGTCTTTAATGGCTTCACCGCAGTTACACTTAGACAATCAAAGTTATGCCGAATTTTGTGCCCATTTATATTAATGAATTCAACCCTAAGTGCCTTCCATCGTTGGATACCTATAATATCAAGGACACTTGATATGGGATTCTCGGTAGTATGATTCTTGCCAAGTTTCCTATTGAATTCGCCAAGGGAATCTACGTTTTTCATATCGTTATCAAACAGGTTCAATTCATAAAGGACATTGTAAAAGTAACTATTAGAAAGCTAACAGTAATACGATACTACTTGTAAATGTTCCTTTTCCGCTTCATAGCGGTTCTCACGAAAGTTGTTATCCTATGTACGTCCTTGTCATTTTGTACCAGTCAACATGAATGCCCATCCGACCCTACCTTGGGACACGGTTGTTATTGAAGACGACACAGGTTGTTATTTCACGTAAACATCATCGAGATTTCCCCCCTGTATTCATGAGTGGCCATGAACTGGACATTTCGTCGTCTTTCACTCAACTTGGTCTTTCAGTGTCATCCAATCTTTCTTGGAAAACCCACATCCACTCCACTGCTAAACATGTATCTCAGAAACTTGGCTTCCTTTCTAGAGCCCGTGGCTTTTTCTCTCCTTCTCAGCTACTGACTATATACAAATCTCAGATTCGTCCTTCTCTGGAGTACTGCTCCCATGTTTGGGGTGGTGCTCCCAGATCTTCTCTACATCTTCTTGACAAAGTCCAGTCCAAAGCCATTCGTCTCATAAATAATCCAAGCCTCACCAAATCTCTGCAATCTCTCTCTGATCATCGTCTGATTGCAGATCTGTCCATTTTCTATCGATATTTTCATGGACATTGCTCAATGGAAATCAAGAGTATTATTCCTGATCCCTTGAAGCATGTTCGACTCACAAGAAGCTCTAGTCGATCACACCCTTTCCAAGTCATACTATCCAATCCACGAACTCTCTCCCACAAATCTTCTTTCATTCCAAGAACTTGTAAACTTTGGAATACCTTACCTTCCACTTCCTTTCCTGAATCCTACAACTTAACTTGCTTCAAATCTAACATCAAAAAACTGGATCTCATCTCCCTATCTACTTAACTTTCCTTCCTCTTTCTTCCTTTGTCAGGGCTTTGTTATAGTCTCTATTGGCCTTTTCCTGACATTACATACTAAAAAACAGAAAAAAAACGGGTGGGGATCGGTATTGGATGGTAAGCAATACATGACAAGTATCCCCACTATGTGGGGAAACATTATTCAAATAAAGGGTAAAAATCCTCCGTGGGGACATTTTTATCCCAAATTTAGAAGTTTTGCATAGCAACAGAGTGAATCAAACCTGACAAGTTTTCATTTTGAATTCGATTACCATTAATTCGCAGTTCATATAATTCCGAAGGATGCCCATTGAGGTATCATCCCAGCAGATATCACAAAAAGCCATGAAGTAAATCGGTCGATGGTTTCATTTAAATAAAATAATAAAGAATTGAAACCAGTACTCTTGAGTACCAATACTCGTCGAATACTCGTCCTCTCCGATTGTTTAGTTTTGAAATTTTCGCAACTCTCCGCACTTACTGCAATCCCCTATTTATTAATTTTAACGATATTTTCAGTGAAATTGTGTTTTTCGAAGGGAGTAATTTCATATATGCAGAGAATAACCTGAAATTTGTTGAATAGGCATTATATGCCGAAACATAGAGAAGGCCCTAGATGCGTTGAGGGACTGACCTTAAGATGACCTTAAGATTCCACAGCTATTCTTTGATTAGCTTGGGAGTCTTCTAATCTAAACAATGTGAGTTCTAATCCGCACTGGGGCCAAAATAACTTTTCCAAATGTGCTAGCCCACTTATGATGTAATATTTACCTATGTCAGCCTTAGCCGAATGAAGAGAATTTATATATATATATATATATATATATATATATATATATATATATATATATATATATATATATATATATATATATATATATATATATATATATATATATATATATATATATATATATATATATATATATATATATATATATATAAATACTAAGTCATAAGTGGGCTACCACAATTGGAAAATTTCTTTTGGCCCCAGTGCGGATTCGAACTCACGATGTTTAGATCAGAAGACACCTGTGCTAATCAATTGCGCCATCCAGGCACAAAAGAATAGCGGTGGAATCTTAAGGTCATTCCACCGTGAGTCCCTCAACGCATCTAGGGCCTTCTCTATGTTTCGGCTATAATGCCTTCTTCAGAGCCAAGCGTACTATGTTATCTTAATTCGGCTAAGGCTGACATAGGTAAATACTAAGTCATAAGTGGGCTACCACAATTGGAAAATTTCTTTTGGCCCCAGTGCGGATTCGAACTCACGATGTTTAGATCAGAAGACACCTGTGCTAATCAATTGCGCCATCCAGGCACAAAAGAATAGCGGTGGAATCTTAAGACTTATGACGTATGATGACTTATGACTTAGTATTTACCTATGTCAGCCTTAGCCGAATTAAGATATATATATATATATATATATATATATATATATATATATATATATATATATATATATATATATATATATATATATATATATATATATATATATATATATATATATATATATATATATATATATATATATATATATATATATATATATATATATAGACCCTCAAGAAAAAATTCCAACTTTTAAAACGTTTCGGCACAAGCCTTCATCAGTTATAACATTCCAGGTACATACAGCGCATATATAACGATAAAAACAAAGGAACAATATCTAATTAACTTACGACAATAGAACACTTTACACAATGAACCTGGACTTACAATGGATAGCATTTGAAATTGAATGGAAGGGAAATTATATTTAACATAAGAGAAAAGGGTGTTGGAGAAGCTGATACCTACCCTCCCAGCGGGGTATAGAGAAAACCATGCGAGAACTAAGTGGGTGTGAAGTAACATAAAATACAAAGGAAACCCAATATGACCTAGAAAGGACGATATTGAGAGGAGAGAGATATCGTAAGAAAAGGTGCGACATAAATAATTTAATCGACAAGCATAACTGAATAAAAGTAGAAACCATAACATAAAATTAAAAGAGCAGGATAAATAGTGAATACATATAGAATAAGCCAGCCAACTCAAATAAATAATAATCCTATGTGTCTACTTCCTCAACATTAAGACCCCGGGGTGTGAAAGTGTCCAGCTTATGTTGCCAGAAACTTTCACGTGTCCTATCCCTCCCAATAAGTCTATCAATTATAGTGACACGAATGTCTTCCACGAACCCATGATGTCCTTCCTCAGAAAAATGTCTGAAAAAGTCCATCTGGGGAACTGAAGACCCTGACCTAAACTTACGATAACACGCCTTATAATTATTAAACCTAAGCCTAAAAGGCGTGTTAGTGCTACCCACATACTGAACACCACGCACAACACAGTCAAACAAATACACAACACCCGACGAATCACAGTTAAACGAAAAGTTAATCTTATACTCCTTACTAGTTGCGTGGGAATAGAAGCTATCACTTTCAGACATAGATTTACACACTTGACATCTGGACTTTTCACAACGAGTACAACCCCTTTCATCACAGTTCTTGTTAGTAGCCAGCCTAGCCCTAACTAACAGGTCCTTAAGGTTCTTACATCTCCTAAAAGCAGTGACCGGAGGTTCAGGAAACACCTCCCTATGCTCCTCTGAGTTTGAAAGCATAGAGTGGAGACTCCTTATTGTTTTCCCCATACTGTTGAACGCTGGATGGTATGTAATGACTAATGGAATCCTATCCCCCCTCCCAGGGTTGGGTCCTCTGTCTGTCTCAGCCAGAAGAGTCTCCCTATCTAACCTACGTACCCTGTCTATCTGTTCTTTAACTATTGACTCTTCATAGCCCCTATCCTTTAACCATCCAGCTAAATTACCTTCATCAACAATAAGGATCCTTCTAATCTTATAACCTCGCTATATCGCAAAAAGACGTTTACTGGCTTGCTTACTGATTTTTTCAGTTTTACCTCCTCTTCGTATAAGCTTGGCCTTATCCAAACACTGCTGGATAGAGCTTATAAAATTAATAACACTCTTCTGGGTTTCAATGAGGATGTTAAGAAGCTCTCTTACATACTCAGAAAGAATTAATTTCCTGACGGATTAATACAAAAAGTAGTAAAAGGGTATCTTGATAACATTAATAAGTCTACTGCTCTTTCTGCTGTTTCTACATCCCCTATTGGTCATTGCACTCTTTATTTCAAGTTACCATATCTACCCTGGTCTAATTTCACCAAGCGTAAGCTACAATCTTTAGTTAAACGATATTGTAAAGATCTAAAAGTAAAACTGGTATTTTCTTCTTTTAAAATAAAAAATTTAATCGATGTTAAAGATTCTGTACCCAAAACGCTCCGCTCTAATGTGGTTTATAAGTTTAATTGTGCGGGATGTGATTCCGTTTATGTTTTGCGAGACAAGCGGACATTTGTCCACTCGAGTGCGTGAGCATTTACATACTGACAAAACTCCAACATCTTTAAACATCTTAGGGGTTCTGATAAATGTAGGGAATCTTACAGTGACAATTGTTTCACGGTTATAGATACAGCAAGTACCTATGATCAACTTAGAATCAAAGAGGCTTTGCACATTTCATGGGAGAAGCCCATTTTAAATAAACAGGTTCAGCACTTTGATATCTCATTAAGTTTCTAACTCCCCCTTTCGTGTTTTTTCGTCATAACGGCTTTTCGTTCTTTTATCGAATGTATATACTTATATGTGTTCTAATGATTTCAATTCAGATTTAGCAACTGAAGATGGATGATGAATCCGATGTGCTGGCACTGTTCATTTAGAGAGGTGTTTACAGCTGATTTTACAAACATGCTAGGTCGGGTTGTAACACCGAGATCAATTCAAGACGTTCATTCACTTCTTATATTAATAGGCTAATTAATCAGTCCGTACACATTGTTGGTCTCCCTCAGCTCATCCAGGGCAGTTTCTGCCAAGCCTTCTGTCTATCATAGTGAAGATCTACTATTTAAGCCGCCAGTAACAATAACATAATGTGGTCTGTCATTTTTGGTGAGGTAAAACATCAATTAGGGCATGTCACGGAAGCTTTGGAATTACTCACTATTTAGGCTTGCGTTCCTATATAAAGTTATGAAAACAATTCTTAGCGAGGAAATAAGTTCTGATTCACTACCTTTTCCTAAAGCATTTAAAGACCTGATATTCTTGTCATTGGCAAATTTTCTTGAAAATAAGCAAAGACACCCCCTCCCTCAGTGATCATCTTGATGAAGCCGTCAATGCAGATATCTTCATTTTATATTTCACTACTTCGCATCGATTCTGACACTGCAAGTGTATGCCTCAATTAACTTCTCATGTCTCCTCTTCCACATAAACTATTCAGATTCCAATAGAAAGACTAAGAACTATTACTGTTGTTGGGCACCAGATGCGTTTCTATATCTTAACTCAAAGAACAGCACGTTTCTAGAAGCATTTTCCATATGCAATTAGCTGACTCCAACGGCAGGAGACCTTGCAGCAGAGGTCATTCTGAGCAAACGCATTCTGGACCATTTTTCCAAGAAACCAAATAATTGAAGTGTACAAGTCATAAAGTACAGCAAACATACATTTGCATAGAAGTAAGAAACCAACACAACAAAGTTGCTATGGCAACATTGATTTCGACGCTTGTGAATGGATAGAAAGTCACACGGGATATATATATATATATATATATATATATATATATATATATATATATATATATATATATATATATATATATATATATATATATATATATATATATATATATATATATATATATATATATATATATATATATATATATATATATAAATATATATATATTCACTAGAGCACGAAGAAGCGGTACCATGTTTTAGACATACTGAAAAGCCTATTTTCGTCCGACACTCGTCAGAGTATGAAACCTCCGATAACGACCGAAAGGTGAACCGAAATATATAGCCAGATGCGGGTACACGTAATATGATGAATAATGCGTCTATTTGGCCCTATGATTGGCCAATTGGTACCTATTCACCATTGTTTACTTGAAGAGTCCAAGTGAGAAAATGAACTCTTTTTGTTTACACAAGACTGGGATTTGAATCTTTATGTAAAGCGATTCCAAAACACCTAAATGAAAGGGCGATCTTGTTTGCCCTATGATCCAAAAATTATCGTCTGAATATGTTTTGGCGCATTCCTGATTTTTAATGAGATGTTGTCCTATGGCCGAATCACTTTTCATTTTAGAATTAGAGTTTTTGCACATACAAGGTGGCTGTTCCCTTATTATAGTGCTTTCGGTCCTAATAGCATTCAGCACAAAATAAGAAAAAAGCTTTATTATATATAAAGCATTATATATAAATATAAAGTTATATATAAAGGTATAGTGGTCTAGTGGTTACGACGCTTGCCCGGAATGCGAGAAACCCTGGTTCGATCCCAGGTGGTGGCAAATTTTAATTTTCTCCTGGTTTTTCTGAGCATTACATCAACCTTTCTGTTTGCACCGAAAAAGGAGAAATCCTGGTTACTCGCTAGCTACTGATTGTATATATAAATATATATATATATATATATATATATATATATATATATATATATATATATATATATATATATATATATATATATATATATATATATATATATATATATATATATATATATTATGTATAAAGATTTATTATATTGTAAGCTTTATTATATTTTATTTTTTGTAATATATATATATATATATATATATATATATATATATATATATATATATATATATATATATATATATATATATATATATATATATATATATATATATATATATATATATATATATATATATATATATCTATATTCATATGTATTCATGTGGCAGGCAATTAAGCCGCTTTCATTGTTCCATACCTGTTTCATCTGTTTTGCGAAATCTTCGGGAAACTGTCAGTTATATATATTGAGCCTAAACAATATGATGTTCTATTAAGTGTAAGTATAGTACAATGAGAAATATTGCATTATATGTGTAGTCGGATTTGTATGAATATGATATTACATTACTTGTAAGTGCTGAGGATCGATATTAGTACTGTAGCCAGACTAGCCTCGGTGTAAATCTGGTTTTGCATTTCTCGATGAAAAATCTTTCTTTCTCTTCTTCTCTATCATATCGTTTCCTTCAATTATCAGGAATGGGGTGATTGTAAAAAGCATACGTTTGCCAATTGAAAAGTGGACTATTTGTGCGCTGATATAAAGAGTTAGTAGGTTTAGGTTAAGGAGTTGTTGCATATGAATACTTACCCAAGCGTGTACATGGGATGTGTGGCCTATGTATTGCTGCTTGCTACAACTGAAGTATATTAAATATATAAAATGTGTTGCATTGCAAGCCATTTTTTTGTTTCTAACTGGAACTTTGCTGTTTCAAAATGGCATTTCATTTGTTATTGCGATTAGGGGCATTTGCTAAACATTTTACCGTTAAATTTTGTGATATCTGTTTCATGTAATTATGTGGCAATTGTGTCTTGTTTGTCTTATTAGCTTTTAGTTACAATAATCGTAATTGTGAGTGTTTCATTTGAATATATATTTTTATAGGCATCAAAGAGAAAGTGATGGCTCTATGTGTCATGAAGTAGATTTGCAGGTAGATTTCTACACACATGCAACATTCATCATATTTTGGTATTAGAACGCATTAGAGTCAGTTCTTAGCACTTCGCTGCTTATCCATTACTACTTTTGCTGATACTTTAAAACTGGCCACTTGGTCTAGACTTTGTATTTGGGAACATTAATGCGAAGCCATTAATCATGATTACTAAGCTCAATAGACAGCGAGGGGAAGAATGTATTGAGTCAATCAACTCATTTGTTTATTTTGTCACATAGCATGTCAATAGTGATAGGACGTGATACTGAAGAGTTGAGACACAAGTGTTAAGTCACAACCTTCTCTTTTTGTAAGAGAACTACTTTGTAGCCATGGCTATATGGTCGAAAAAAATTACCTTAACCTACAATTCAAGTTTTCCTAATTCTTTTCTTAATTTTTCTAATGTTTTCTAAGATACAAAATGTAGCAGTGATATATTATGTTCATTACTTTAATTGCTTGGAGTTTTTTTATGACCAAAAAATAGAAAAATGTTTTCAATAGGTCATCTCAAAGAAAATAAACAGTTTTATGCCTAGTGGAGAAAGCATTTTTGAAGAACATAATTCAGAAGTACAAAGCAGGGAGACTTCTTAAGACTTCCTGAAGTCTTAAGAAATCTCCCTGCTTTAACAGACATGTTGAGTGGCAGACAACGGTTTATGGGAAGAAAATATACTGTGAGAAGTTAGGTAAATCACAAAATTTAGCATGTTATAAAATAATTTAGTGTTGTCAGTGAATACTGTTAGTTTCATGTTTGTATTGACAAAGTCTAATTCATATGAAGTTGCTAAAATGATTATGCGAGTTAGGGGAATCTCAACTTGCCGCTATGCAAATTTAGCCTAGATTGAAAATTGCCTATGAACATATAAAGGTTACGGCAAACTAATAATTAAAAGGAGAAGCAGTTTAGGAATGCGTTTACAAATATCAAATCAGTATACTTGAAATATTGATTAGTCGTCCTTTCAAAAGAGAGCATATGCCTAAGATAACTGGAAACTTGCTTTAGCTATAGGATCAGATATCCTAGAGTGGTATTTTGAAATAGGAAAAGTAGGCTATTTCGAAGAATCTTTCTGCTTACTAAAAATGTAAATATTCTTTGGAAGAGGGAATTGTTGCGTAAAAATGAGCTGATCTGCTCAAACATTTCCCCCTTGCTTTACAAGACCTATTTTATTCTGAATTTACTTTCATTCATACCTTAAAGGGATGCCGTCAATCTTCAGATCATTCTGAAAGATATAATCTCAATCATATGCTATAATCATTTGCAAATTTGACATATACTCGTCATATCACAGTGCCATATCTGTAGTCTGGGTTGAAAGAAACATGGGAATCCAAGGGTCTTTACGTAGAAAGTTGCGAAAAAAATGCCCTTAACTATGAGAGAAAAACACCATAGCTGATTTGAGCTCCCTCATTAAAGACTGAAAACGAGGTGGAAAACTTTGAAAAGTTAGCTGTTTACATATGACGTAATAGTCAGAATTCGTAACTTACAGCAAGCCACTCTTTTTTTCTTTACAATATTAAGTTCCTTTTCTTCTAATTCATATTATACACACAGAAGCCATCCTTATTGTGTTAAATTGTCAGGAGTTGTCAATCGTCTGCTTTGTCTTGAATTTATTCTGTTTCTAATTGTGACTGGTCAAAAATTTTATTTTCATCGACATTTTGTAAACCGTTGCACCAATGAATCACTGTTCTTTGTCTTCGACTTGTTCTTGCCTTATCAACCAATAAGCTAAATTAGGTTTCATGGCAATCAGTCAAATTAGCTATGTCTGCAGGTAATGCATATTATAGGTATTATCCCCATGAATATCCAACTCTTTAAGTATTAACCCTACTAGTGCCTGTGTTTGTAAAGTGCCAAATTCTGCTAGCTCTGTATTATATTGCATATTCTCTTTAAGCTTAGATAAGGACGTGTAACATGGTAATATTCTCTGATCTCGTTCTTGGTAGCTATTACTTCTAACTGTTATGTCAGCTTTGTTGGTTTGGTGCCTTCCAAGAGCCTTGCTTTCCATCTTGCTGCTTTGTTCAGATATTTGCTACAGCCTTTAAAATATTTCTTCATGCATTGCTTGAAAACTACCCCTGTTAGACACCAAGTCATCATTATTTCCTCTTTTTTGCTTCATTTGCAAAGGTTGCAAACCAAAACAACTCTAGCTTCTCCTACCCTTGCATCATCAAACATGTTTTCATTTATTCAATAAATGCTGATTAATAGTGCAACTGTGTAATCTTGAGCAGATTTCTTAAGTATCTTGTAGACATGCAAATCATTAGTAAGGAGGCACTTTTGCTGGAAGGTTTCAATCTTTGTCCATGGTGCCAGAAACCTCTAGTGCCAGGCTTTCTGTCATCATTTGGCTCCTGAAAGTTCTCTAAACAATTTGAAGTGGCTTGTGAGCAAAATGGACTCAATAAGTTTCACAACATTTGGAGTTGTGAAAATAATCGGAATAATTTCCCCTAAGGCACACGTTTTTTATAAGAAAAAAGTTTATAAGAAAATGAGGTTCAAATGGCCAAAATCTTAAGTCCAAGAAAATGCTAGGAAAAGCACAGTTCATCTTCTCTACATGCCAGAAATTGATATTGGGTCATTTTTGCAAACTCTCGTGCATGTGATGGCCCAACAAATACAGAGTAGCATGTTTCAGCCAGTTTATTCCTGCAAAGGTTAAGAAAATCCTAAGACAATCTCAGCCTCAAATTTGTGAAAAGTTGAGAAAATTGAGCCTCGGGAAAAGTGTTTTTCTTATAAAAAAAAGGAAGTGTAATGAAGATGCGTCATTTATTAACCTGCCTACTTCGCAGGCATCCTCTGATCTAAACATCTCTGCTTCCTCGATTCCGATGGCTGGCACAATATGTTGCTAGCTCATGCAAGTCAGTGACAGTTTGGCATTACTATTTATAGTAGAGAGTCCAAAGTCCCTCTTCCACCACATATGTATTCATAGTTCCCACATCTGTCGCAAAATATGAGATAAGGTGGAAGACATCATGACAAGGGAACTGTTTTCATGCTGTTTTAATTGCAGCTGGGTAGCCAATATTCATTTTATCTTCCGGTTCATCAAACCCAATGGAAGGAAGATTTTCTTTTTTCTTGCTTCGAAGAGCATTCTACTATCGCATTCAGTCAATTAATCCACCATTTTTAAACGAGGTAGCACACTAGTATTTTAAGTTCTAAGCATCATTATTGTAGGAGTGTTACCAATTCAGCATGATACTTCTGGATGGCACTCAGGAATAATTATCTAGCTAGGATTCTCTTGAAAAACGTGAATCGTTTAAGTTCCTCTGAAAGATATTTTCTCTGGAAAGAGACAATAATGGCCGATATTAGATATTATGAGAAGTCATAACATTTTTCCATTAATTTTCAATAGCTTTAGCCCATATCATTCAAAATTAAGCACTGTGATATAATGTAGGACGGATTGATAGTAAAATGGCTTCGCATCGTAGATTACTTGTAAGTTGTATATCTCGCTTTTGTAGTTTTGCAACTTTAGCTTATGCCAATCCAGACGTATTTATACTTTAGCAGCTTCAATGAGCTTAGGTATCCATTCTATTTTGATCGTGCTGAATTATTTAATCAGTCCAAATGATACTGAATTTTATTGCAATGCAAAAAAGACATGCTATTTCAAAGGGTGGATGTAGTTCCCCTCACTTAATTCACCTAGTGTATTATTGAATTTGAAGAGTCATTGTACTGCCTCATCACATTAAATTTGTTCAAAATAATATATCTAAAGTGCTAAGGAAAGCGCAAAAACCATTACTTACCCCCAGTGGATTCATATCAAATTTTATTCAATTTCATCTTCGAAGAATTGTACTAGATGCAGTAGAAAAATAATTATCACCATCGTTACTTTCTTCAGGTCATGAGAGCGGTTGAAAAGCTTCTTTTCCCTCTTTACCAATGTCGTTTTTTCACTAGTCTCTATCGTCTGTGCAAGATTGGGTAATGTTGAATTTAAGGATGATTGCCACGACGAGCCACATGGTAGATGGTTAGAAAAAAATAGCCATTTGTTGTTATTACATTATTTCATCGACATATCCATGACTTAGACAAGCTAAGATAAATACTAGGTTGACATTATCAGTTGACATAAATCAGAACGTTTCGGGACTAGCTTGTCCCATCCTCAGCTGTAAGAGGGGAAATCCAAAACATAGATATATGAACACATGTTAAACAATGGATAATGTGTAAACAGGCGAGAATAACTAAATATGGAGATAACTGTACACCGGTACACTGGAGAAAACAGGCGGAAATACCCTAAATGGGAGAGGACAGGGAGGCAAATAAGGATAAATAAATAAAGGGAATAGCAAGGAGGCAAAATAAAAGCAACAACAAAAATGGGTAATGTGCTTTGAATACATAGGAAAAGTTTGCTAAACACCTTCATGTACATTCCTTTATGAATATTCACCAATACTTGGTGGCTTCCATTTTCTTGAAGCTAATCTTATGTTGATAGACGTATTATGTACTTATGGAAACTCTTTGATTGCACTCTTGCACAACTCACTCATACCCAACTTGATAACAATTTTGGTTTATTATTAAGGATTATCTACCTGCGAGGATGTTGATGCACAAGGCCAACAGGATCTGTTTAGAATTTCATTGAAATGTACTTGCAAATAGCTCATTTAGTATTATCTCCTGCTCAATATAACAAATTAAGCGTGTATTAGAGGCTAAATATTACTTCACACACCCAAAACGAGGGAAATCCAGTCATCGTATCATGTTGCAACAATAATTGCATCTTTCAAGTCTGCATGAACTTTTGCATGACTATAAATACAATTCAGCACGATCAATATTCGATGTCTACAATAGCTTTGTTTATGCATTTGATTATATATCTTAGTTTGCAGGTATACAGTATAATCCAGTTATAACGTAATTTAATAGACCTTTTGATTTGGTATGTTGGTAGGCATGTTCTGAAATACGTTACAATGAATATAGATCAGGATTTTTTGGTGAAATATGACTTTGGGTAGCTTCTACCACTTTTCTGGCTTGAAATACATGACATAATCACCTGATAAGATTCTTCTCTGAAAATTGAGAGATTTTGAAAAATCAATGTAGTAATCTTATAAATAACGCACTTTTGGTTTAATGTTCATGATTAGTTACTGCAATCCTTTTTCTAATCGTCGCTTCTAAACAAATTTGCATCGATATTGATTAAATGCTTCAGTTTCTCTTCAACGTTAGAGTACTCTAAAAACCTGACTATCCATTATGTTGCCTTTTGGTTATTATTTCAGTGGCTCATAAAAATAACTAACCCACAAATGATTTGACTCCCACACCAATTAGTGATCCCTTTCTTTAGGTAAAACTGTTATTACTGGACATGGCTTATAGCACCATGTTGTCAATGACTCATATGACGAACCCGCAATGCTGAAGAAGCAAACCCATCCCGCAAAAAACGTTATAACCGAGGGATCTTATTTCGAGGAACAAACCAAGGGTATGCTATTACCAGAAGTATGCAGTTACTTAGCACGTCATAGCTAGGATATTTTGCTTGGGATTCTATAAACTGTTTGTCTGGGACCGGGAACTTCGGAACGTTGAATACGAAGTACGTTATTATCTTATGATCAAGAAACTTATTAAAAGATTGTACTGTATATCTTCAGTCGTCATGCAGTTTTTAGGTTTATTCAGCCTTGTAGTTAGAGCACTAGGAGCCCTTTCATTCTAAAATAATTTGAAATAGCCAAGAGTGTTTCCGATTCTGGTGTAATTTGCTTTTAAGTAGCAATCGACTTGAATTATGAGGCCATTTGTAACTGAGGGTAGCAGACATTAACTGAAAGTAACTCAAGGTTACAAACACTTAGTACATTGTCTAATGCATAAGAGCCATGAAAGCATTCTGCTATTTTCTAACATTGAGACTTCATTCAAATCTATGTGTGGAAACATGATGAGAATACAGACAAAAACTGTTCCTTCCCAAATTAACAATATCTAATCCAAATTTACATTTGCATTTTGCATTAACTGCTAATCATTGTGTTGATTCAAGCTAGAAATTGCATGTTTAGAAGCATTTGTGCCATTCTTGTATTGAATGATTTTGCAACTGTATTGCTGGATCAATCGCTTGATCTCGTGTCGTTTCTTTCGTTTTCTCTCCTGCAATTTTAAGACCTTTTACATTTAATCTGAGCATCGAAACCATGATGCATCAACCAGTACCAATTGCCTCACACAGCCGCAAATTATGTGTTAGCAAAAATGGTCGTATATAGAGTATTGTAATGCTTCTTTTCTATTTGTGCTGTTTGCTTTCAATTGAATTGAAACGGGTCTGAAGACATACTCTACATTCAAAATGCAAGACGTATGGCTGACCAAAGATCTAAAGCATTCGTCAAACACACATTCCTTGTACATTCGATACACGGCTGTTGGTTGATACACGAGAATGTTCGATACACGAAAATTAAGAACAAATTAAGAAACAGAGGCAGACTGAGTTTCAAAAGTAAACTTGAAAACTCTGATTTTGCTACAAAATTGTTAATTGAACTGGAAACAAAATACAAACAACACCCGTTTCTCAAATGGTATTAACTGCAACATCAATATCTCATCTCACAGCTGTCCTCTTGCTATAGGAAATTTAATGAACTTTGAGAAATATTTAACGCTGTATTTGACAAAATATGAAGGAACATAGAGGCTGAAGGGAGAAAGTTTGCTTCTTATATAAAAGAAAACGTGCAATGCTTCCAGGAGAGTGATACAGTACTAATATCTCTTTCGTGATTGCTCTTCTTCCTGATGCACGTGGGAGCATGGTTTTTTTATTCTGTCTGCTCGCTTTTGCGAAGTGCGTCCTACCTACCAAACTTTACATCAGAACAAAAGTTCATCAACTACACAACTTTTTGAGTGGTAGGAACGCTATCTTTTTAGCAGATGGTAGCATGACCCTAGTATTGTAAACCACACCGGTCTTCACAACATGGAAACAAGATGTACTGGTTTATTGATTTGGTTTTCATATTTTGATGAAAGATTACCAATCCAGGGCAATTTTAGGTAAACCGGGCGCTGTTTGGTCCCGAAACTTTTCTGGTGAAATGTTGGCTAGTTTCTTTTCATTGCAACAAAGAAAAACATCTGCTGGATATCCATTGTCGATTCTCTGTCGAATCTCATTCTCATGTACGTAGCGACAAAGCGTCCATAATTTCAGTCCATACCCCTTAGGTACATGTTGTTTATGAAGTTAAAGATTTTTCCTCATTATGTTACCCAAGAACAGTATTACAGTTATAAATTTTCCCTGAAAATACTCAACAAACATCCATATGTCATCATATGGTGTGAACAACCCTGATCAAATACGGTTTATTAAGTCCCTATGACGTATCAAATTGTTTTTTTATGCGCACAAATTTTTACAATACATGCACATATAAAGACGATACTGCAGGGACCATGGTATTACATAGCAACCCTGTAGCCATTACACATAAATAGCTAAAAGAAGAAAAATAAAAATAAATAAATAACTAAATAACTGTATCATTCACCCTTTACGCAACTCCTCCACCAGTGAGGGGGAGAGGTGGAACCTCAAAATCTAAATAGGTCAAAAAACATATGATAGGCCGTGCTATCAGGAATGCTATATGGAAACAGTGAGGGCCCCAAATACGGCAGCGTTAAGCGTTATATAACGGACGAATGATGTTAAAATAACCTTTTAGTAATAAAAAAATTTGGATAATAAGACAGGGGAAACAGATGGTATAAAACTAGTTACTTATTCATTTAAACAAGGAAAGAAGCTTGAAGAGTATTCAGAAGAACTTTTATCGGTCATTCTTTCAAAACACTTAGAATCATGGATATATTGTATGGTCATTGCTACAATTTCTGCATTTGAATCATATGGAAATTTGTCGTGGCCATAAAGAATGATTTGTAGTAACTCTTTGTTGCTCAAATTTCTGAAACCATATAGGTACAATATATTGTTGACACACGTGAGAATATCTCGTCTAATTATACAATAAGCTTGGCAAAGCAGGAAATAGTGATCCGTATTTTCAATACCGCCACTTACTGGTTACAGGGGATTCAATGTTTCCCTAAAGTTGTGTTTAAATTCACGGTAGTTCAATGTGCTAAGACCAACACGCAACTGGGTTAAGTGTTAGGTAATTCATAATTTTTTAGAAGAGAACAAGACGTCTACTCCACCATCTAAGATTCAGGGATTCCCAACCCAACTCATCATACAACTTGTCACGGGAGGTACTCTTCCAGGCATTAGTAACTGCTAAGACTATTGAGTACTGTACTGATTCAAGCTTTTCCATTTGGCTGTTTAGTATAATATTCTGACTAGTATGATCAAAGACATGTGGGATGTGATAAATGACATCGCCATAATCTAGATGTGATAGGAGGTAAAGCTTGTATGTTCCATTAAGGTTATCTCCTGGACTTTCTCAACAAAGGTATCATTGAAAAATATCGATGGGTGATTTGAATGGGCATCTTTTCCTTGAAAAGGTTACCTCAACTGCTTGTTTAGTAACATCAGGGTTGAAAGACATTCTCCATTTTCAAGCCCAAAGGTTTATTAAACTCAAATCATGATTTAAGTCGTCAGCAGCTTTATATGTATCATAGACAGTAGTAAAAATCGTGATGTCAACCGCAGATAATTTTGAATTACATCTTAAGCCATCTGTCACATCGTTAATATAAACTAGAAACAATATAGGCCCTAGAACAGAGCTTTGAGGGAAGTCAGCTTTAATACTACCCCATCTAGATGTTCTACCGTTGAGGGTAGTCCGCTGAATTCTACTTGAGAGAAAACTTTTCAGTAGCATTATTTGCTTTCCAGAGACACCACTTGGAGACACTTTATACACAAGACCTTCATGCCAGATACGGTCAAAAAGCTTTGGACATATCAAGGAAAACTGAACTAACATCAAGAGTTCGATTGCAATCAAATGCTAAGAATATGGAATGGGTGATACTGAGTAATCGATTAACTGTCGAGTCACCTGGGCGAAAGCCTGATTGGTTTGGGTTGAGTAAATTATTGCTGTTTAAGTGCTGGTATTATGCATCAACATTTATTTTTCTATTATCTCATTAAATATTGTTAGAAGGGAAATAGGAAGATAATTTTGCTTTAAGATTTTGTCATTTTTCTTGTGGATTGGAACATCATTTCCGTTCTTCCAGATCTCAGGAAAGATGCCCTGTGACAGTTCTCAAAAATCGATTTAAGAGGCATTACTAGTGCGTCATCATTTAACTTTATCATCCGAATGGAAATACCATCCCACGCTTGAGCCTTATTAGCATTCAAAACACGAATAATTGTCTAAATCTTTTCATCAGAAATATCAAATTTTGTAATAATAAGGACCGTTGGTAGATCATCAAAATTTACTAATATGCCAGTGTCAATAGTTGTACATTGCTGTATAAAATAAGCATTGAATATATCAGCTTTTGCAGTAAAGTCTTGCATAAAAGTAAAATTTTCAATAAGAGAGGGAATTGCTGGTGCTTTGACTTTATTCAAAAGTTTGTTCATTAGATAGCAATATGTTGTTGCTCCGTTGTGTGGGTTTGAAAGACTACTATCAATTCTCTTAAAATGCTGTTTTCTGCTCTCTTCAACCAGCTTAGTTGTTTGTTGTATCATCTCATTCATTTGCATTTGACTCTCAATTGGCTGGCCATTTTAACAAATCTTTTGTAGGCTCTGTTCTTCTTTAATATAGAGTTTTTGATGGTCTGGGTTATCCAGGGAGCCTGCTGAGGCCTGACTGTGAGTTCTTTATTAGGTATTAAATGTGAAAATTCAAGAGGGTTTCAGTCAGTAATTCGACTTGCTGGTTTGGACTAGTTAATTCATTTTTTCGTACCTGATGATGCCATATGGTTGTTTAGTTGAGCATTAAAAGCTTTTATTTATATATGGAATTTGAGTATAATGACGAATAACTTTTCCGTACCCTCATCTGTTGTTGTACTTGATTGTGAAATTCAATGCCAAATCCTTCAACACATAGAAGCAAATATAGCGTTCTTTAGTAGGTTTTATATTTTTCATGAAACATCAGTTTCCATCATTCAGTGAAATTTGATAATTTGCAGTGAGTATACGTCTAACAATATCGTACCTTTCAAAAAAGCATTATCGACACAACATCATGCGTATGTGTTTCTTTTTTCGGCTTTGTTATTCACTTTAGTTACTTTTCAAAAGATGTAGTGAAGGCTCTTTCTTTGCTAGCAACATCTGGATTATTTTGAGAGAGATTGTCAGTCAGAGCACGTAATATGTCGACTGTATTTCCTTTAGGTAAGTGCATTGAATCTTGCCCTTAAATTTCGTAATGTATTGATTTCTATTGACAAACGATAACCTTTTTTATACAACAAATTTTCGGCTATTGTCCTGTGGGACTCTGGTGCTGTGTAATGAATCTCGTTCTAAGTAATGAAGGAAGGTAGGTGACAAAAATGGCATCAAGTGTGTCATTAAAGGGTATCTATTTGGTTTAGCATAATAGTTCTTTGTTGGGCGTATGACAACCTATTTAGTCTTTGCCTGGAGAGTTACCTCAGCCACAATGAAAGATGAAGGAAAGCTGCCTCTGTTTGCTACTAGTATTGTAGAAGATTAGAATTCAAGAACATGACATTTGTGTTAATGACAAAGCAGTAGCGTGTTGGTTCCATAAATAGGAACAGGGAGCACCCATTTGCTATTTGACAGTGCTATTATTAACAGAGCCAATAAAATAGTAGCACAGAAAACAAAGCAAGTTAATGAATATACAAAAAGTGAAAAACGAGACGAATGAATTCTCTGAAAAAAATGCAATCAGCATTCAAGAGACACGAAGCAAAATTTTGTCCTCGTCTTTAAGCAATTTATAAGCAATTGTAATCAAATAAGTCTAAAAGCTATATGCCGTTTGTGATTTGGTATTTCAATGAGGCGCCATAGGTGTTGCAGTCGAGGAGGGAAATGTGCAATTTGTGGTTCACCAAGTACTTATAGTATTCCTGCTTTTGTACTTCAGAATAAGCATCATTTACAGTTTTGCTTTGCTTTCTTCTATCTTACTGAACTGACTAGGTACTTATGGTTCATTGGCTCGTCTGGTGTTAGACAAATGATTTGAAAATATTGCCAACACAGGAATTTGATAAAAATATGAGATGTGTACAATAATCTCGATAATAGTCTAAAAAATTTTTTTAGTTTCACCTTTGGAAAAGACTTCAGTTACAACCAGCATTACCAAGAACCTATAAGCAAAATAAGCTTATGAGAAACTTGTGCTATCAAGGGCGTTTTAGTGCAGCATCTTAAAAACACTTGAGAAGCAGAAATACTATCTTTTCGCACTTCTCACGTATTTTACAGTTTCTTCAATGGCTTCTTTACCATCAGAAGCTTCCTCATTCACAGTGACCAATGAATAATCATAAGTAGCAGATATGGTAGGTTTCCGATAAACGGTGCTAAGCTTTAGAGCTGCATCTTTGGCACACGACCACCAAGCACAATTTAAGCAAAATCTAGAACACATTCAATGTAATGACAAATATTAAAGAACTCACCTTGATATGGGCCGGCCATTTACCGGACTGGTAGTCTTCATAGCCCAGTGACAAATTCAAAGGATTAAAGCTCGTCATCTGGTCCAAACAAGAGGCTCTTCTACTATAACAACCATATGAACACATCAAAAACCTAGAGAGTACCATCATCACCATTAATCGTTCTAGAAAATCCTTGATGATTTGCTGGGTACAGTAGTTCACCTTTGAGGATTGGTTAGCTTTAGTGCAGAGATTTTCCGGTAGTGGGGAGTGGGGGAAAGGAGACACAGGGGCTCGGGGCGTGGAGTGTCCCACCCCCACTGACTATGAATGGAAATTTGGTCAGGCAGCAGGAGATGTAGCCTGAACTCGGGAGTTTGAAATGTCCTTTTAGCTTGTTGGTCATGGCTGGTCATAGTTATCTCTCTTCTTGTGACATTCAAACCAACTTGATGAATGTTGAAAACTGATCGAACTTTGAGTCAAAAAATTAAACATTGATCTTTAATGTATTACTCGTAAGGGTTTTTTGGAGAGGATTTAAGTCAAAAGTAAGTACTTTACAGCATTTGTTAGAATTTCTTCATCTTTGTCAGTGTTATACAAGGAATTATTTAGCTGTAATAGGAGATGTAGTATTGTAGATGAAAATATGTATGCTGGTATATCTCTGCCATGTACCTGTGTCTTTGGTTTTACTTTATTAGGTTTGCTGAACACTATTCTATTATCACGTTTTTCCTTAACAAATCTCGTCTTACAGCATGTCCTTAAGAAGTCAGTTGTTTGAGGTGTAATTGCAATATAGCAGTTAATCCGTCGTTGTTATGTTAGATTTTTCCAAAATCCAGTCATTTGTGTGATGTCTAGAGTCCAGCTTACTCGTAATCCACAACAACAACTCCTTAACTCAAAAGATATTAATATCTTTCTGTCATTCTGCTTTAAAACCAAACGTTCAGAACCATATGTCGCTATAGGGAAGACGAATGTACACATGAGTGGTCTCAAGGAAATGGAATTGCTTTTCTACGTTTGCGAGGAAGCAGCTACTGCGTTGCATCATGAGCGAAGATAATTACTGGCTTTATTAAGTATCATGTTAATTGTTCTGCCATATTCTGACAATATGGCAAAGGCTACAACCACCAGTTCGAGTACTATTGCACACTTTCACACTTAGCTCACTTTTTGAGCAGGATTGATCCTCCAGAACTAGAGAGTCATGGCGGTAGGCAGTACAAAATGGAAATAAAGAATATTAGAAAAATTGAATCTCTTTTCAGACAGTTCTGACAGTAGAATTTCTGTAGCGTTAATGCAGTGTAATAGTTTTGAGAAGCTATCTTAAGTAAAATTTCTAGTTTCTTTTTTGTTTTGCATTTGCGCAATTGCAAAATTTCCATAGTTGGACCAGTTCTTAAAGTCCATAAATTTAATTAATGCTGTGCTAAAGTTTTAACAATTTGTAATCAATTTATAGCAGAAGTCTGTTCCTGTAGGCGTAGATAAGAGAAAGTGGACCAGTCTGGCAAAATTTAGTCATAGACCGTTGGCATTTCCAGAGTTGTCCAAATGAAATTTGTCATTTTTATGGATTATGTCCCATAATTCAATTGCATTGTAAGCAGCGAAAACGATTGTAGCCCAGAAATGTTTTTGTTTCAACTTAATACATATAGTTGATAGTTTATTTAAGTGAAGTTTCAAGGTCTAGAGACTTTGCCCACGTTGGGTTTTTAGACCCTAAAAATGTACCAAATTCCGAGCTTTTTACAAAAGACCAGATGTCCAGCTACAATAACTATTCAAGCAAACGTCCAATTTGATCAAAATTGTACAAATGGGTAGTTTTTAGCTCTATTTCCTAGGTATTATCAAGACGATGCATTGTTTGCTATGAATGCCTATTACTAGCCAACTAAATTTGGAAAATGTTGCATTTATGCAATTTTGACGTAGATTTGGGCCACCATTATGGAATTTGTGAAAAATTTGAGAGCTTGACTTTTATAGTGTCAGAATGTTTGGTGGATCGAACTTTGAGAAGCCGTATCTCAAGAACCGTAAGAAATAAGTAGCTGAAATTTCAGTGCATTCATTTCTTGTGCATTGCAACCACAATTTGTAATATGAGTAAAATCGGAGGGGGTCACCTGGGGACCCGTTGCTAATTTGACATGGAATGACCTCATAGTCTATGAAGCATAAATATAGATTTTCTCCGTTCCCTATTTTTCTCGATTTCATCTTCAAATGTAAGATTTGATCTCTTGGGCCTTTTCCTCGACAAAATCCGTGTTATTCTTCTGCAATCTATATTTCAAGGCAATTTTTCATTCTTCCAACTAGTGTTTTGAGCGGTATTTTGTGTATATATATATATATATATATATATATATATATATATATATATATATATATATATATATATATATATATATATATATATATATATATATATATATATATATATATATATATATATATATATATATATATATATATAGTGTGATATACCAGAATAAAAATAATCAAAACGTCATGCATTAGCTTCATATTGAAAGGGAGGGCAAGTTTTGAGCCAATCAGCTCATTTGCTTAGGGTAATTCGGGGGCAAAATGAGACGCTTAAGCAAATATTCTACTCTTTCTCAGCTAGGATTACGTGAATAAAAGGAGACAGGATTCATATACTTACATAAACATATGAACTATTCAGAAGCAAAAGCAATTTTCCCTACATCCTCACATAACAATCAAAACGCGTAAAAGACGATAGAAAGTGAGGAGCAAAGGTTATCTTATCGACATCCAGCAATGGTGAAGTATTGTAGAATCTACAGTATACATTTCCTGTGAAAACACATCTAAAAATTGTTTATCTAAAAATACACTGGAACTTAGCTAGTCATAATGTTCATTCATCCCCAGGAGAGTGGGCTGGGGTACTCCGTACATCTGTAAAATAACCGATTTTACAGGGTAACAAATGTACAGAAATAATAGAAATAAGTCATAAAAGTACACAAGTTCCTTTGTAACGATAAATGTCTTTCACTGACGGCGACTATAATGTAACAATAACTGACTGCGACTCTCCAACAATCTTGATAGCTAACTCAATACAGTAACGAACTCAGTAACGGCAATAACAATATTCCAAAACAGCAACGCGACAACTGTAAACACGAACGACGACTTTGACTGTAACTCCAACTCACGACAACTGTTAACGACGACTTCACATAACGACTGACTACACAGAACATTAAATGCTTTATTTATATCAACACACATGACGTAACAAAATAATTATAACATATGATGGACTAAGGGGGCAATGCAATGGGATGGTAACACAACACAACAAACGACAGTATATTAGACAATACGTCACAGACAAGTAAAGCAACATGATGACAATAACAGTTGGAGATGATGATGATGATGCAACACTTATGATGACGGGGCAACAAAAAACGGAACACGTAGGAACAGAGAACCAACGTTACTGAACTTGACGAAATGAGGATAAAAATAAAACTAGTATTATAACACATCTCTATACGAGGGTCCATGTCAGTAATTTGTTGCTGACCCCCAAATATTGAGTCACAGTTTTGAGGAACCCCAAACAGCCTCAAACTTTTGAGACCCTAAATATTGTAACAGATTTCGGACTACCATTTCCATAAAACTAGAAATAAATTGTTCTTAAAACTGAGACTTCAAATATATACTGAGACTATTTATTTCAACTGGTAAAATTTTTTGCACTAGTTGATAAAGAACATTGGTTGACAAGACTTTGTTTTTCTTTTATAATTTCATTGTCAATTCTCAAATCCCAAATATTGAATTTCTCTTCGGCTGTAAATCTCAGATCCCAAATATTGATTCTTTTTAAAGCCGTAATTCATAGACTCCAAATATTATTATTGTTGTGAAATTCCAGGCCCAAAATATCTACACAGACCCCCCGGATAGTGAAGTAGGGAGTACCCCCTGGGCATTCATCATCAGTACCGTTTACAACTTCAAAATTAATCATTCATAGAACCATTGCTTTTCATGGTTCTGATCCATTATGTTCCTTACATATTAACGTATATTGTTAAGAGCCGCTCGGGGGTGAAGTGCAGACAGGAAACTACAATTAGACTGCATCTTTTGTTTTCTAAATTCTCGCCCGTTATAAACAGGCTGACCATTGTTTACAGTCATGAATCTTTGGAACTACCCGTGCTCGCAGTCTTCCATGCTTTCATAAGCAGATAAAGCCAAAAACCAACATTTACAGTGCTGGACAGCTAAAAGTGAGTTTATATATACTGTTATTTGTAAGTTAAACACTCTGCCAAATATACTGTTTTGGTTTTGCCTTCATTTCCCTCCATTGTGAAAGAGATTGGAGCCCAGAATAGAAATGTTTACTCGTACACACAGTTGACTAGTTCTCACGAGATACCTTCCGCTCTCGCGTGGTTTGTCTCATCTCAGGCTTGTAAACAGAGATTCATATCGCAGAGCGCACTTGACTCTTATTCCAATGAAGTATCTGTGGAATCATTGAATGATTTAGATGCAGATGTAGAAGGCAGTATCACCGATCGATCTCCAGTTTACGGTCAGTTTGCAGTGAATTTAAGGTAAACTTCCGGACTGGCCTAAGAATATCACTTGACTATTTATTGCTGGTTTGTCGAACGTTAACAGCAAACTTCAACACAGAATGTATTAATCAGCAGTAGAATATTCTTTTTATATAAATATGTGCATTTCAACGTGTTTCAGTGCGCTTTTTAGGTCGAAATTTTCGTCGTTAGCATGGCCTGCTCCGAGCCGCGTCAACGATTCTACGTCCTAATCCGAGTACTGTATCAGTTTAGCGTCGTTTCTAAAAAGGCGAACACCCCAAGAACAGGCTGAACACCCCAAGAACACTCCATGAACACGCTATAAAACCCCAAATTTGAGGCTGAACACCTAAAAAATCTCAACAATATCGATTAATTACTCCAAAATGACTTTGATCAATTATTCACAAATAAGTTTGGTGCGGGGAGGGCCATTTAAGTATTATGTTGTTGGTGTTGTGACATCCATGCATCTTTTTGCGCGCCAAAAGTACGAACGGGGGTCAATACATGTAGAGTGAGTGGAAGTCCATAGGTACCTAGTAGGAAAGTTTCTTACTTTTCGGCTTCAGCACTGAAAAGTTCTAAGCTTCTTCACGGTACTAGTCGCATGGAGAATGAAAAGTTCCTTGTACATTTGAAATAATGATAAGTCTTAGTAAAGAACATAAGCTTAACTGTTGGAGAACGATAGTGGGGCAAGGGGGCCGACAGGAGCAAAAGGGCACCGACCACCATAGTGTTAGAGTACTAGTTCTGTATTTTATTTCTTGATTACGTAATGCTGTGTGGTACCATTATTTTCCGTTGATTCCGGTTGTGTTTGTGGTCACCCGCACTTCATGCTGTAGCATCCATAGAGATATAATAGCATCGCCACAGATTCTGTCATCATCTCTTTGTTGAAGTATGTATTGTGTCAGTGGTCAGTGTAATATCGGCGTGTTGTTAATGTGATATCAGTACCTGTTCTTGTTTGTAAATCTGTTGAGCTCAAGTAGCCGAGAAGTGAAGTGGTGTAAGTGAATTTCTAGTTGCCATTCACCCTGAATTTTAGTCGACATGAGAAGTTGTCGTACTTGCGTTGCCGTTATTGTTATTATTGCCGTTTTCCGCCTACCTTTGACGAACCTGGAGGCTGAACACCCCAAGAACACTCCATGAACACGCTATAAAACCCCAAATTTGAGGCTGAACACCTAAAAAATCTCAACAATATCGATTAATTACTCCAAAATGACTTTGATCAATTATTCACAAATAAGTTTGGTGCGGGGAGGGCCATTTAAGTATTATGTTGTTGGTGTTGTGACATCCATGCATCTTTTTGCGCGCCAAAAGTACGAACGGGGGTCAATACATGTAGAGTGAGTGGAAGTCCATAGGTACCTAGTAGGAAAGTTTCTTACTTTTCGGCTTCAGCACTGAAAAGTTCTAAGCTTCTTCACGGTACTAGTCGCATGGAGAATGAAAAGTTCCTTGTATACTTGAAATAATGATAAGTCTTAGTAAAGAACATAAGCTTAACTGTTGGAGAACGATAGTGGGGCAAGGGGGCCGACAGGAGCAAAAGGGCACCGACCACCATAGTGTTAGAGTACTAGTTCTGTATTTTATTTCTTGATTACGTAATGCTGTGTGGTACCATTATTTTCCGTTGATTCCGGTTGTGTTTGTGGTCACCCGCACTTCATGCTGTAGCATCCATAGAGATATAATAGCATCGCCACAGATTCTGTCATCATCTCTTTGTTGAAGTATGTATTGTGTCAGTGGTCAGTGTAATATCGGCGTGTTGTTAATGTGATATCAGTACCTGTTCTTGTTTGTAAATCTGTTGAGCTCAAGTAGCCGAGAAGTGAAGTGGTGTAAGTGAATTTCTAGTTGCCATTCACCCTGAATTTTAGTCGACATGAGAAGTTGTCGTACTTGCGTTGCCGTTATTGTTATTATTGCCGTTTTCCGCCTACCTTTGACGAACCTGGATGCCGTCGAACTTTGACAAACTTTCTGAACTCGAACTATTATTTGTACTGTTTGCTATTTTCGGATTTCTTTCCTTCATTGGTTTTATTGATTGGCTTTTGCTTTACTGCCCTGTTTATTTGGTTATACCTGTGAAACTTAATCGTTTTAAAAATAGGCCAGCAAACCTATCCCAGAAATGGAGGGCACCCGATGCACTTTTTTGGGAGTTTCAGGGGCTATGCATCTCACAATCATATAAATGATTGTCTTTTCCTATCAAATGGTACTTCTTTGTAGCTTATATGATCTCCTTTGTATCAAATTAACGTTTGGAAAACAAATCATTGCGTTGACCCCCGTTCGTACTTTTGGCGCGCAAAAAGATGGATGGATGTCACAACACCAACAACATAATACTTAAATGGCCCTCCCCGCACCAAAATTATTTGTGAATAATTGATCAAAGTCATTTTGGAGTAATTAATCGATATTGTTGAGATTTTTGAGGTGTTCAGCCTCAAATTTGGGGTTTTATAGCGTGTTCATGGAGTGTTCTTGGGGTGTTCAGCCTGTTCTTGGGGCGTTCGCCTTTTTAGAAACGACGATCAGTTTAGTCGTCCAGCTAATTAAAACACGCGTTAATATAATTTGATTTTCTGTTCGTATACTTAGAGAGCGCATTTGTGGGAAGCTATCATTTCAATTTTGTTGAAGGTTGAAGTGTGATAACTTTTTTAGGGGAAGACACGTTGAAAAGCGCATATTTCAGCACATCTCTGATCCTATACTGGCTTAGTCGCCCAGCTAATTTTGATATACAAATTAATATAATTCAATTGTCTCTTCATATCTTTAGAGAATACATGTGTGGGAAGCTGGCATTTCGGTTTTGAAGAATTCTAATTGCTTTTCGGGGAGAAAACCCTCCATTGAAAAACGCATATTTATCCGTGTCTCAGACCCTATACCGGTTTAATCACCCACACAATTTTAAAGTACGCGATAATATGATTTGATTTATTCTTCATACCTCTAGAGAGTACATGTATGGGAAGCTGGCATTTCAGTTGTGAAGAATTCTAATTACTTTTTGGGGGGAAACACTCCTTTGAAAAGCGCGTATTTTAGCGCCTCTCTTATCCTATACCGGTTTAGTCGCCAAGCTAGTTTTAAAATATGCGTTAATATGATATGATTTTTTCTTGATATCTCTAGAGAGTACATGTGTGGAAAGCTGATATTTCAGTTTTATTGAATTCTAATTACTTTTCGGGGGGAAAACCTTCCTTTGAAAAACACTTATTCAACCGCCTCTCAGATCCTATTCCAGTTTAGTCGCCCAACTAATTTCAAAGTACGCGTTAATGTAATTTGATTTTCTCTTCGTGTCTTTAGAGAGTACATATGTAGGAAGCTGGGATGTCAATTTTGAAGACGTCTGATAACTTTTCATAGAGGAAACCCTCCCTTGAAAAATGCGTATGTAACCCCATTTCAGATCCTATATAGGCTTAATCGCCCATCTAATTTTAAAGTACACATTAATAAAATTTGATTTTATCTTCATATCTTTAGAGAGTACATGTGTGGGAAGTTGGCATTTCAATTTTGTTGAATTTTGATAACGTTTTTAGGGAAAACACTCCGTTGAAAAGCGCGTATTTTAGTGCCTCTCAGATTCTATACCGGCTTAGTCGCCCAGCTAACGTTAAAGTACGCATTAATATAATTTGATTTTCTCCTCATTTCTCTAGGGAGTGTATCTATGGGAAGCTGGCATGTCAATTTTCTTGATGCCCGATAACATGTCATGGGAAGAACCCTTCTTTGAAAAACGTATATTTTATCGAAGATTATACCTGCGGAAAAGTACTGTCCGGCAATAGCATAGTATAAATTTGAAACGACATGATGATAATTCGAGCTAAAACTTGTTTAGGAAGGTATGGCGCATATCTTTCAGCTACAGATGTGTGTTTTATAGTAAGATTATCATGTGCACACTAACACATGTGAGGAGATTTCAGACAAATGATCAGGACTCAGACCCTACACTGACTAAGTTGCCCTTCTAATTTCAAAGTATGCTTCGAAATAACTGGAATTTTTCTTCACATTTTTAGAGAGTTCATCTGTTTGAAGTTGGCATTTAATTTTTGACGAATTGTGATAATTTTTCGGGGGAGGGGGCTCTCCTTTGAAACACGCGCATTATATTGAAAACTAGGCCTTTCCATTCCCACTTAAGATAGAGATTTGTCACGTAAGCGATTTCTGTAAAAGGTCTTGATATAGGGATAGAGACAACACGAATTAAACAGGGCAAAAAGAAAGTGTGCTACCTTCATAAATACTACTACTAGTGCATGAATTACGTTGTCTGTTTTCATGAGTTTCGTCTAAAAAAGCCTTTGTAGCGACACAACTTCACACAGTGTACTTGCTGTTGCTGTAAGTTTTTTAACAAGTTTCGTGCAGTTCCCGTTACAGGAAGTAGGCTATGATATGTTGTAAAGTCTTTACGAAGATGTTTATCCTCGCTCATTTAATCCTTTCTTGGCCTACAAAGCTCACCCCAGAAACCAGTGTGGGAGTGGCCCTCTTTACCGTATATTCTGCTAGTAGCTTGCTCATAATTTTCTGCAAACTTCTTTATCCAAAATATGTTTACAGTTCTAGTAATTGGCAGCAATTCTTAGGAGAGAGCGATCTGCAGGTGCTTGCAGAAAGGAATCGCAGGGTAGGATCATCCCATGGCGGGGATATGGAGCAAAAATACTCAAGTGATCACTAAAATCTTAATGATTGGATATTAGGACAATTTCAGAGTTAAGTATGTCATTAGAAGCGCTTCAAAACATATCCCACATTTGATGAGTAATCATTAGAAACTACTTTCCTGACAGAAGGGTTTCAGGGGAGGGGTTTCCAGGCACGGTAACCCCCACAAGGAATTGTGATAACTCATCAAAATTGAAATGCCAGCTTGCTATAGATGTACTCTCTAAAGATACGAAGAGAAATTCAAATTATATTAACATGTACTTTATAATTAGCTGGGCAACTAAACCCGTATAGGATCTGAGACGCAGTTAAATATGCGTTTTTCTATGTTTTTCAAGGGAGGATTTCCCCCCGAAGAGTAATCAGAATTCTTCAAAACCGAAATGCCAGCTTCTCACTAATGTACTCTAGAGATGTGGAGAGAAAATCAAATTATTTTAATGTGTACTTCAAATTTAGCTGGGAGACTAAGCCAGTATAGGATCTGAGATGTGCTGAAATATGCGCTTTTCAAAAGAGGGTCCCCCCCGAAAAGTTATCAGAATTCAACAAAACTGAAATGCCAGCTTTCCACATATGTGCTCTTAAAAGATATGAAGAAAAATCAAATTATATTAACGCATACTTTAAAATTAGCCGGGCAACTAAACTGATACAGTACTCGGATTAGGTCGTAGAAACGTTGACGCGGCTTAAAATTCGACCTAAAATCACATTGAAACACGTTGAAAAGCACATATTCATATAAAGTGAATGTTCTACTGCTGATTAATACAGTCTGTGTTGAAGTTTGCTCTTGACATTCGAAAAACCAGCAACAAATAGTCAAGTTAAACTGACTGCAAACTGACCGTAAACTCGAGGTCGATAGGTGGCAGTATCTACGTAAGTTGTGATTACTCGTTTAGGCCTATCGAAGAAAACCTTTAGCGACCACCCCCTAGAACTGTCATATCTTTGTGAAGATTGTTGGAAACCACTCCACCCGTGAGTATCCGCACTGAGTTAGTGAATAACATATCTAGATACTCTCTATTGACTTTCACTGCTCAGTCATCCTGATTTGTATAGCATTGATAGGAAAGAGGTTGCGTCAAGCCAGCCCTCACTTTTTCAGCCTGCAAACTGTCACCACCGTCGAAACAGTATCGACAGGTTAAGAGCATTCATACTTTACTATATTTAAACAGGACTCCTCTCTTACTAGAAGTAAACTACGCCATAAACTGCAAAAGGCTTATCCTAGTACCATTACTAGCACTCCCATGTTCGGATAGCGTATCCGAAGCAAATCCTAGGAGGCATAACGTAGTGAACATCGAACGAATACTACCAGCATGACTTCGGCCCGTACGTTTGTTAGCGCTGTAAATCCAGCACGCTTGTAGATTCCTGACAGGAGCTACAGACTTTGTCAGACAGATAATCAAGATTGATCTTCCTTATTTCACGTCAGTAGTCTGTGGCTATATTTCACATTACAACTAAGAAATTACCCGCACAACGATCTGCGATCGAAACCTGCAGGGCGCACCACGACGAAATGAAGAAGAAACATGAGGATTCCTCTATAAGCAGCATCCCCATACCTTTCAGACAATAGAAAAACTTCAGGGAATAGAGTAGAACTACATTGCCTTTCTGTTCGTTTGTACACTCTTAAATTGCAAACAATTGGCATCACTTTGTATCAAAATTCTTCTACCCAGCCCACGCCTCTGATGAGTACAGCATTTGACAGAAGGGTTCTGTACTAAAATCTCATCATATAGAAAACTCGCATATATCGAATTCTCTATCGTATATATTTTATTGATATATTTTCAAATCAAAGCCTAGCCAGAAAGCTGATATTCCATTTTGCCCTAGCAAACTGCTCTGAGGAAACATTTTGTTTCAAATACATCCATAGGGGAAATACAATTCATTTGCCAATGAATATGATGAGATAAAAAAATCTTGAAAGAGCGATGGGCACATCGATGAAGTTAGAAAGCAATGGAGATGAAATGAACCCCAGTAAAAGCAAAGGATTGCGTACAGAACATTCACAATAATATGCAGCAGATATGGAGTGAATGCACTATCATTAGTGAAGAAAATGCAGTAACAGAGAATTTCTGGACAGAGAATTTCTGGACAAATGAGGTAATATCACATGACAAATTAGAAGCTTGAAGTCATTACCGTCTTCCAGAAACCTTTTTCGAGGTAGAGGTATCCGAATTGTGCTATTTTGAAGTGACTAAGGATGATTGACAGAAACTTGTGATGGAATCTCGAGTAAATGCTCATGTATTCCAGACTAGAGAATGGTGCAATTTCTTCACGAGAATTATAGAGGAGCACAATCCTAACTGTAAAATAATGTTCATAAGGCATTATGTCAGTGCAAAGTGTACACAACCAGAGCAGGTCGATGGAATATTGCTCAGAGCTTATGGATAATGCAAGTATTCTTCATGTCTTGTAAAGGATGTAAGGATAGTTCTATACGGCAATTTAAGAGGAACTATTTTTTTCAAAGGAAACAAAGTACACCATAAGATAGATGAGCTACACACAAGACCGATAGTTGGGAAAGATCGAGTAGAAATGCAAGAAAGACTTGGTGATAGGCATAAAGCCTACAAAGAAAGAGTGAAGTGGATGGCAAACCTGACAGAGGAAGCAAGTGCAGCTGGCAATAGATCAAATGTTGGCAAAAGCTTTCAACTTTTTCGCCAAATTGCGTAAGAAGGGGAGAATAAAGAAGAGAATTCACACAGATGAAGTAGCACGTTTGATTAAATTTGCGGAGGAAAAAGCCCTTGAGAACAAGAACAGCGACAATAAGACAAAGATTAAATTTAGTGTTATTCCAACAATTGTGATGATTTGGAACACCCCATCAGTTAATGGGTAAATGGGAGTGTCAGTGTTCCTCTTTCAATAATGCTGAGTGATAGCCACACTGTACCTGATGTGGAGAATTGGCTAGAACTATTCAGGCATTATGAAAAAAGGTATTTGGCGCAAGGAATCTTTATATGCCGGTTGAAATTAACAATGATAGATCAATGGTCTTCATTTTGGCTGGACTACACGTAATTAACCGTGAATCACATCCGGATGTCATTGAACGTGCTTGGAGGATAGTGGCTGGTGAAGCGGATTCAATTCATTCAGATTTGTTGAAAATGAATGTACATGATTGTGCGTTTCACTTCTTAAGAGATGTGGGGGCTTTGGCTAAACAGCATTTAAAATCCAAAGAGTGCATTCGATTTGCAATGTGGTTGCGCAGTCTATTGATGAACGCTGATAACTTAGAAGCTATAGAAGATCTATTTTCAATACTTATTCGTATAAGTCATACAAGAAGTTCATGTGATCGGCTAGCTGCAGATGTGAAATCTCTGAACATGTATATGGAAACAATCGATTTTAGCATGAAAGAAAATGCCATTAATGTGGATAACAGTAAGCTTGAAGAAATGCAGGTGGATTTGAAAGTCCGAGGAGGTACTGAAAAAGATGTGTTAGAAGCCACGATGACACCCCCCTTCTGAAAACACTTCCAGAAGTTGAGCACATTAGAACAAAAGAAGGTACTTTATTTGATCTATGTTTAAAGTTGCTATTTACATGCATAACTAAAGCAAGGTTGTTCAAATCAACTGTCTACAGACCTAGAATGTTATTTAATATGTATAGAAAAGTCAAGGCATATTCTGAAGCTGCATTCAGTTCTAGCGTAATTTCTCGTCATCTCTCTTTGAAAGCCAGAGTGTTGACTCATTTAAGACACTAGCATCTGGTTTACTTTAGAGGAAGTTACCCCTAAAAGACAGTGATCCTCATCCTTGCCCGAAGCCCATAGTGTTTACTATTTTCAGTTTGCAAAGATTTTGTTTCAATTATTAAGTTGCGTGCTTTTCATCATCAGGTAGAATCTATGGAGAGGAGGACAATAGAGAACATCTACTAAAAACCCCAGTTTGTCACAGACATCACTTAACGACTAATGGGAACTATGTCTTTATGGTCTGGCATACTGCTTGACAATCTAACAAGGCACGGTGAAAGCGAAGCATACATGGAATATAATGAAAAACGCATCTTCAGGGGAACAAGCTTGCTGATTTATTGTTCTGCTAAACACTACTAGACGAGGTGAATAAACGCGTGTATATCTCTTGCTTGTCTCTAATCATAACTAAAATAACAGGGCTACAAGGATTACATATATACAGGGATTAAGATATCAATCATAATTATTACTTATAAACATTACAGCTGACAACTTCAAAGGTTTCCTAAAAGACAAAAGAACTATTGGTGTTTGTGAGCGCAGAATGGGAGTTCTCTTCAACCAGCAGCTAGGAGGAAAAATAAAAATGCCACTTGATGACTTTGCACGTGAGGTACAGGAAGATCTTGTTGGAATCCAAAGGATATATGGCGGCCAATTTAGAGAAAGAAAGAAGAAACGGATTTCAAATGTTGCACTAATAGAAGAGAAATGGGACAAGAATCGAAAAGGATTTTCACTGACATTTTCACTGTCTGAATTAGTATTTACTAATACTGGTCTCTGTAAACCAACGTAAACTAATGATTATATGATTATATGACAACCAACAAAGGATACTTCCAACAGTCACCCAAAAATAAGGCGTTAATCGTAATGAAAGTTGTGAAGACAGCAGCAAGAGAGCAAACAAGTCCTGCCAAAATTAGAAGAACAAAATTGGAAGATGACCATTCATCTATTGGCCCTGAGAGTGCTACAAAGGAGGGCATGGGTTACATAATGCCTTTCAAGACCGAGCATGACCACATCGAACATAGTGAGAAACATGGATGCAAGGTTACAAGAACGACCGCTGCTGTCTGTCATATTTAAATGTTAAAGAGCCTACCTCAGAGTGCAAATCAGACACTTAGACAATTGACGAGGAGCATTCCCAATAAAAGGGACAATTGCTGGTTGAATGCGGTAGTCAAAGCAGTAAGTTGTTGCTGCAATGTCACTGAGTTGCTGGAGCTGCAGCAGACCATGGGGAAAGAAACTGCATCATTTCCAGTGCTAGAGCGTATTGAAATTCAAAGCAGACCGTTTCAAAAGAGGTTTATCAATGAAGGCATAGGTGATAGCTGCCTACGTCATTTATCGCGAGATTTTGGTTTGGAGTTGCACTTCGGACGTCAAAATGATACCTCTTTTTTGCTGTGCAAAATGATTGAAGAAATTTCTGCAATTGACGATACGCAATTTGGTGCACAATTTTCAGAAATATCTACATGCTTTAAATGCGGAAAGCAAGAAATGATTAAGGTAAATGCTGTTGACAATGTACTTTTTCTACCAATTGTAATAAATGCAATTATATGTGAATTGATTCATATGACATTTAACAGGGCATGGAAAAGTAATACAGACATTTCCTAAAGTTCTTGTGACAATGATAAAACGGTGTTCTGCTTCGGATGGGAAAGAGCAAAAAGATTTGTCTCTTATATTCTTCACCAATGTGGTTGATCTTTACGAACATTCAAATAAAGTCAGCGCTGACTCTACTGTAATCAACAGCTGCTTTGAGAAGAACCAATGTGAAAGGGAGTGCTCAGTGTATATTTTGCGTGCTGTGATAGCCCACCATGGTTCCTCTCCACATGTCGGACACTACTCGACAATTATTTATATCAAGGAAATTATGTTCACCTTAAATGGATCATCGATACATGAAAGAACAACGCCAGAGGAAGTTAGATTGGAAACTGACGCCTATATCTTGCTGTATGAAAGATTTGATATCGTTGCAGACATGGAACAACACAATTTTGCCTTGCTGTCCGTAATTTCCTATAAAATCCCCAGTAGCAGATTGAACGGCATCTTTAAACGTATTGAACTGGAAGATAGGAAGTGGAAGAGCGACCTGACACCAACAGAACATCACGCAGTTCTTTGGGTTCTTGCTCGAGAGCTCTCTCAACGTTTGCTTCCGAAACCACACAAGGCTATGTTTCACTACTGTTTCGCAGAGTACATGAAAAGTGCCTTGTCATATCCAGTGCAGAGTGATATTATAGCAATCGAACATATGAAATACCACCGTTGCAACAGTTCATCATCGTATCTAAAAGTAATATAGAATATAACAGTCTAATCGCTACTTCAAGAAGATATACAAGCAGCTCTGAAATGGCTAGGAAAAAGTTACAGAGTCTGCCATATACCAGATTGCCAAAGCAGATGCAGTACAAACATCATAGTTTCGCACGCATTAACTCCATTGCACAACAGATGGTATTTCCTCACATGAACTGCAACAGGAGCATGGAAGCATATGTTTAGGTGAAGGGCATTTGACAAAAGCATATCAAATTCTCTATCTCTATTCTATTTCAAAAACAGATGCTCGTTTCATTGGGCCATCACGAGGAGTTAATTGCTCAATATGAATGTACAACTAGTGTAAAAACGACAGAATTGTCAGAATACATGAAAAGTGATGACGTTCAGTTTCTGCTTCAAGACTATATAGCAATACTGCATAAAGTGAACAGTCATCCCAGTGCATACTACATCGAAAAGAAACCCTGGTATAACAGGAAGACATTGCATCACTAGTATTGTGTAGCAAGAAAAGCGTACAGCAGATCAATTCAAGTCAATGCAAAAGAAGATATACACGTTCAATCTTCCTTTCAGCAGCAATGGGCCAATATAAAAAAGAACTCACTGAATGATATTTTGCACAGTGGAAGATGGATGGATATATGCTATTAATCGCCAATGCTGCAAATCAGATAGAAAAAGAGAGTTCTTATAATTCAGACACATGTCCTCCATACAAAGAAATCGCCAGAGCTCACGAAGAACAGCTTCAAAAAAATGGCCATTAGACGCGACGACTCTGCTGACCCAGATCTTTATGATTATGCCATTACTGCGTGGTGTCAAGCAGGTATGCATTGGGTTGGGATGGTGTATGACTTTGAAACATCATTTTTTACATACATAGATCAACTGTGTGGCAAGATTGACAGAACTGAACACGATTAGTTTACACGATACATCAATATGTATGCTGCCTTGAAATACAACAATACAAGTGCAGTTAAGGTATACAAACTCATGGCCGATGATGAACACTTTCCAAAGCAAGAAGATGCAACTAGCTGCGGAATTTACGTATGTATGCTACTAAAATTTATTGTTATGTGCCCTTCCTATATTCCAGTACGTGTAAATGTATTGCATCAGCGTCATGAAGTGCATAATGAACTCGAGAAACGTTGCCTAAACGTTTGGGAATGCTTTAAGACCAACAGATTTCTGGTATAGGCTTTATGGGAAAAGATGAACAAGTAGCCGAAATTTCTGAAGTAGCATGGATATACTTAGATAATCTAGAATCGAACGAAAATTTACCCATAGCGCTTCATCTAAACTTTGCAAACAGTCTTGTGTGCCAGACAATTACGGAGGATGCCGAAACATTCATGCCCAGTGAGAAAATTCATGGCATGATAAAAGAAGCAAGAACATTTATGTCAACTGGAATGGAAGAATTGTTTGAGATTTGTGCTGGAAAACGGCCAGACCTACTTGTGTTTTTTCAACAAGATATAAGAAATATTACCAGTCGCAATATGTCAGGAATCAAACAACAGATCAAGTTTGTCATGAATTGCAATGCACATTATTTTGATGGAGAATACGAAATGCTGCCTTAAATCTACGAAACAGAACTAACGAGCTGGCTATTGAGAAGAGGTATTGATATTGAAGACAACTCACAGAGACCTCACATGTCATTAAATCTGCTAGGTCAATGCTGTACAAGAAAGGCACTCGCCTGCTTGGCATGCAAAGATTTCATTTAAACGTATATAACGTATATAGGAAATATCCTACAAAGTGATTTCAGTGTATTTTAATGTAAATTTGTCCAAACTAATAGAAAATCAATGTATTTCAACTGTATACGATCGAGATCTCGATATATGCAAGCTTTCTATATGATGAGATTTTTAATGTAAAATACTCCAAAGTAACAGAAAATCAATGTATTTCTGCTCTATACCCGAATATTTGATAGTATCTGAAAAGTAATTGGGATACTGCTGATGTTGGTAGAGGAATCCTCGTGTCTGACATTAACAGCAGTGCATACCATGCTGCCATACACATGACAGCCGTTTTCGATACTTTCGGCCTGCAACAACCAATTGAGGAACCCACTACAGTGACTTTGAACACTGCTAGCCTGATTGATCATATTGCAGTGAGTAGCCCTGAGAATATCCTTGAATCGGGTGTTTTAAGGGTTGCACTTAGTGACCATTATGCAGTGTACTGTATAGGGAAATTCATGAGTTCTATCAAAAGACACCATCACCTCTAGAAAAATGAAAAATTTCAATAGCGAAAAATTTCGCTCGAATCTACGTCAAATCGATTGACATCAAATTGTTACCTCTAGTAATAATGTGAATTCAGCCGTAGAGGAATGGACACATATACTTTCGTTAATCATTGAGAAATATGCTCCCCTGCGAACTATGAGCGTTTTGGATAAATTCACCCCTTGGTTGACCACTAAGTTAAAAAAGTTAGCTCGCTTGAGGGATAAACTAAAGATTGCAGCAGTAAAAAATGAGTCATCTATTCTTATGAGTTCTTACAGGCATTTGCGTAATAAGGTTAACAATCTCAACAAACAACTGAAGAGAGACTATTTCTCAAATAAAATCGCTTCTTATAGAGGCAACTTAAAGGACTCTTGGAAAACTATTAATCAACTGCAGAATAAGAGGTCCAAAACTACAAACATCGACAGCGTAAAAGTAGATGACCATGTGATCAATGAACCAGCTCAAGTCTCCCGAGCTATGAATGATTACTTTTGTAATATCGGTAAATAGCTTCAAGATGTGATACCGCCGCAACCTAACCTACTTCTGTCTAATGAGTATACAATTAATGAGAACACTACCAACTTCGAGTGATTGATGGTGCAAATGCTGAAGGGCCCTTGGTAGAATCAAGAAATCATTTGGATTTGGATCTGACGGTATAGCCAGTCATTTTATCAATGTTGCTTTTCCCATTCTTTCACAATCTCTTTGCAGTATCTTCAACTCTTCTATTAATGCCGGCAAATTTCTTGATAGTTGGAAAACTGCACGTGTTGCGCCTACTTTCAAGAGTGGAGAGCGTGACGATCGGTCTAACTACAGACCCATCTCCGTTCTTCCTGTTGTATCCAGGTTGTTCGAAAAATTGGTATATGATCAGCTATACTGATAGAAATATGATATATGATAATAGGTAATATGATATATGATAATAGGTATATGATCAGCTATACTGATAGAAATATGATATATGATAATAGGTATATGATCAGCTATACTGATAGGTAATATGATATATGATAATAGGTAATATGATATATGATAATAGGTAATATGATATATGATAATAGGTAATATGATATATGATAATAGGTAATATGATATATGATAATAGGTAATATGATATATGATAATAGGTAATATGATATATGATAATAGGTATATGATCATCAACTTGATAGAAATAAACATCTGTACATGCATCAGTCGGGTTTCCGAGCTTTGTACTCGGTCATAGCATGTTTGCTTGAATCTACTCAACGCTGCAATATTCATTGATCTAAAAAAGGCGTTCGACACTGTTGATCATGATATGCTGTTAGCGAAAATGCTTCACTATGGCATCAAAGGCATTGAACATGATTGGTTCCGTTCATATTTAAATAATCGTAAGCAGTTCTGCAATGTTAATGGTGTCTCCTCCGAAATTCAGGCCATAGAAATAGGAGTACCACAGGGTTCATGCCTTAGGCCTCTCCTCTTTATACTGTATATCAATAATCTGCCCTTTGCACTGAAAAGACCCATGCTACAATGTACGCTGATGATGCTACCATATGTTACGCCTCTGATGATATGGAGGAACTGAATGCTATTGTCAATGCGGAACTTGCAAGTCCCAATGAATGGCTTCGCGGGAATAAACTCTCATTAAACGTCATTAAACTCAAGGAATGATAATTGGCTCAAAACAAAATCTAAGTCATATAAAGAAAACATCGTCTCTTAATCCAAGTTTCAATTTAGGAAATGATGATATTGGGTTTGTGAACGAAACTAAATATCTTGGCATAATGATTGATGATAATTTAAAATGGGATAGCCAAATCAAGAACATCCAAACTAAGATTTCGCGGGCTCTTAGCTTGTTGAAATATGCTAAGCGATATGTTCCAACTAGCACACTTAATAATTTGTATAAGGGTATAATGGAGCCTTATCTTAACTACTGTTGCGCCCATAGAAATACTAGGACTAGAACGAGGACTCTATTGTTCTCCGGCCAATCCAGTGGGGCATGCATGGGGAGGCAATATGGCTGCTAACGACTGGTAGAAAGATTGTTGTTGTGACTGGTCGCTAACTGTAGAAAAGCTATTTTCGTAAAATTACTGCACATGCCTTGGCTTATATATCTGACATACTCGATTTTATTCGAAACGACACTAGAGGAAGATACATTTTCGGACATATCGAGCGTTATTTACAGTGGCAAGTTATTTTAGGACAAGGGAAAGTCTATTAAAATGACGGGATAACAGCACTGCAAACTGGTTAGAGAGTGTTCTAACGCCAACAAATAGTGAAAAAGGATATTTCACTCATGCGCACGGTCAGGATAGTGCCATTTGCGAACTAAGTGCATTTGAAAACGTTCTGTAACAAAATGCCCGATCGAATAGAAAAACCTATGAGAAACCAAAACCTCAATACATCTGCAAATATTGAAATAATATATACCGAGATACTTCAAGATTTACAGTTCCCAGCTATGCAATGTCAACAACTATATTTATGACTATACGCAAAGTATTTGTTATGATGCAGAAATCGAGAAAAAGCAACTGAAAGCATATTTGATATGAGTTCCTGATACAACTGCTTAACTGGTTTGGCACGTTACAGCTTATTTACCCTATAGTATGTTTTCTGTATATTAATGTTCTCATATCATATATTTATTTATAATCATTTCTCTATTATAATATAGATTTGTTTCCTTTATTACAAAGTAATGGTAAATTTTGAGTTTTTCACTAGAGATAGGATTGTCCCTTCTGATACAGGATGAGGTACTGCGCCACCATCCAGTAATTAAGAATCTCATTACACTTGTTATATGATGATCCTGTAAGGTAGAAACTTAAAGTTAAAGTATACTTTTGATCTTTTCATATCAGTACCAGAGCTACCTGAGCTGAATATGGATGGGGGGCATAGATGTAGAAGTAAAATATGCAATGATTTGAAATGACAGTGTATATATAACAACCAAGTGAATTATTGGGGTGATTGCCCTTCCCATTGTCTACAGGTCTGTTTCAAATACTGTGTCAGGTAGGGTTACAGCCTAGTTGTTTAGTTCTAGTTTATGCTTTCTATCAATACATTCACAAATTCTACATACATAATGTCATAAGGCTCTTAAGTTCCCATTTCTTTAGCCTGGAAAGTGTTTTAGGTGCCTTTGATTTGCCTAGAAGTTTGTGATGCCAGGTCTGCCATGTTGCCCTTGAGCTCACTAACAACAGCTTATGGAATCTAAAAAATATTCACAGCTTAACCAGATATGGAATTACTGATATCTAAGTAGGCTTGCAGTATTATTGAGTCAATGACCAACTTTAGTCAATTTATTAATCAGTGCACTTAGCAGTAGAGGGAGACTGCTTTTTTTGTTTCAAAAGGAATTTCCTGGTTGCATATGAATTATTACTCAAATCAAATCTGCATTAATTTAGGGAGACTACTTTGCTAACTGATCTTCAACTAGTAGAAAAGCAGCATTTCAGAAAGTATGATATGGTTAAACAGCATAGTATACTTTTACTCAAACACAATATTGATTGTGAATAGATCAAAGTTAATACAGCAACAGCCTTAGACTGCTTGTAGGAAGGAACTCTATTTTCATTCCTAAATCATTCAAATATGTTATTGATATTTGTGCATTCTTATCCATTTTAAGAGTATTGTTAGGGGTAATTGGTTGATTGTGTTTTGTTCCAGACTTACACTGATATTTGAATAATCAAAGTGAGGCTTTTTGCAAAGTAAATGCACCCTGTGCTATCCTATCTTTGAACTCCTGAAGTTTCAGCTGAACTAGCACTAAAGTCTACGCTACAACTCTAACATTTATGTCATGATTCTCCCACTTGATAGTTTATTTCGAAATGATTTGTCAAATGTACAATGTTTATACTAAAGTATATATAGGATGTTGGCAAATCATTTACCAAATGGCCATGAAATCCTGTCTCCGGTAGGTAGGAGCCAAAACGCTTTATAATCATTTTGACAGAGACATTCACACAAAAACAATGTACCATTCAGCAGCTGAAGTATACACTGAAACTAGAATAAACAAAGTTCACTCGACAACCCTTTAGCAGGGAACGTGGGTTTGTGGCATAAACAGACTGTACCCTACCGGTTGAAGTGGAATTCTTCTCTTTTAACGAGAGATCCGTCCTTAATAGCCAGTTACTCTTTCAGACGAATGAAGAACATCACATTACCATATATATATTTGATTACCAAGGAAATATGAGGTGTAATTGGCGACTTTGGGATTGCGACATCACTATGAGCTTAGTTCCTGGTTGTGGCTTTCTACCAGTCGTTAGCAGCCATTATGATTTTACATGGATGGCCCGCGTCACGTGACCAAGTCCTCCTTCTAGTCCTATTATTTCTATGGTTGCGCCGCATGGGGTTTCTGTGGGACCACCAGGTTGGACGTTTCATACTCTTCAGGTTGGAGGTTGCCATCCGACGTTTCATACTCTGACGAGTGTCTGACAAATTCTGTTCATGCTGGTAGGTGCATGAGCTTAGACGACCTCACTCGTATGATAGCAACTAATCTTTCGTAATGCAATAATCATGGGAATGGAAAAGCAACAACTATATATGAGGCAATAATACGCATCAGGAAAATCAACAAAAAACGACCGCATGAAAAGAATATCCTAACAGAAGCGTCAAAGACGAATGGCCTAGCCATGGAACAACTTCGGGAGACCCTGTTCTCTCTCGTAAATTCGGGCAATATTAGAGTGGTCAAAACGATGCAAGGTAACGAATCTTATTATATATCAAATATAGAAGACTATGAAGATCTTGTAGATCTTGAGAGCCAAGCTGATACATCTAGTGACATAAATGAGGTTGTTGACATTGACTTAACCACCCCACATGTTGAGCTTGAGCCCAAAAGAGAAGCCAACTCTATAGAGAAAACGGATTTTCTGACATTTTTAGACATTGTCGGGAAATTGACCGAAGATGTAAGAGGCCTCCAGTTAAAAAATGATGAATCTGCCAGAAAAAATCAAAAATTGCTCTTAGAAAATTATGAACTGAAACTGGGAAACAACAGATTACGCTCGGAACTGAAAGAATCCCAAAAGGTTGAAAATGTCAATACTGAGATGCGTTATTCGCCAAATAAATCAGTATGTGGTATGCTGAGATCCTCGAGCAGCTCAATTCAAACGCAGGAAATGTGCCCTGTTGTAATAGAGGACATTCAAGACAATGAAATAGTGCGAAATTACAACGGAGAGAATAGCAAAAAGAACAAAAAGAGAACACAAAAACAAGACCAATGCGATAAACAACTCAGAAAATTTACCAGAGATCAGAAGAAAGGAAAATCAAATGAAAGTTCAAAATATTCGCATTCCATGAACAAGCTGGAAACAACTGAAACAACGGAAATTCATAAGAAAGAGAGACGTAAGGAATCGGAAAATCATGTAAACAGAAAGGCAGCAACAACAGTTATTATTGGCGATTCGATGGTTAAAAATGTGCAAAGCTGGAGAATGAGGAAGTCGTTGAGTAATACAGAGAAAGTTTATGTTAAAAGTTTCCCAGGAGCAACAACGGACAATATGTCGTCCTATTCGGTACCAACATCTCGAAAAAGACCTAACCGAATAATACTACACACAGGAGTGAACGATCTTAACAATGAAAATGACAACGAAAAGGTTGCTGAAGACATTCTCACATTAGCGGAATCCATTAAATCAGACGAAAGTCAAATTTTTATATCAGGTTTGATCAAAACTGCTGACAAAGAAAAGAATACTCGAATTCATATCATCAACAACATACTAGAGGATGAGTGTATAAAAAGACATATTGGCTTTATTGACAATGGAAATATTGATTCTCAGAAACACCTGAACCAAAGTGGACTCCACTTAAACAGATTTGGCGATGCAAGGCTAGCCTTAAATTATTTGTCCGTCATTAGATGTAATTGACGGGAAGACTGCAGTTGCTTATATACAACCAATGATAGTGAGTACCATAGAAATAAAAATTTAAAAGTAAAATTGAGCTGTAATATTGAAGCTCATAGAAATGATATTAGGGATGATGCTGATGATGATGAGAGGGAGGATGAGAGTGCCAATATGATTATAAAAAATATGCGACTATCTACTAAGAATAAATTACTAATCGCACACCTGAATATCAATTCTATTAGAAATAAAATAGAAGCATTGAAATGTGTGGTTTCTGGAAATATAGATATCCTAATTATAGCAGAGACAAAAGTAGATGACACTTTCCCAACAAGCCAATTTTGTATTGATGGTTATATGCCACCCCTAAGAGCAGATAGGAATCAGCATGGGGGAGGTCTTCTAATATATATTAGAGATGGTGTTCCTGCTAGAGAAGTTGCAATAAGAACACTGACTTCCAAAGAAATGGAAATTAAGGTTGTTGAAATAAATCTTCACAAAACAAAATGGCTTCTTATTGGCATCTATCGTCCTCCATCACAATCAGAAAAATTCTTCTTTGAAGAACTAAGTAAAAATATGGAACTTTATTTAGCTAATTACAAAAATTTTCTAATAGTTGGAGATTTTAACTTAGATGAGAAAAGCTCTAATTTGAAGGACTTTATGAATAGCTTTAATTTAGAAAATGTCGTTAAGGAACCTACATGCTTTAAATCTGACAGCCCAACATGCATTGATCTGATACTTACAAGTGATACAAGCAGGCTCACAAATACTGCGACCATTGAAACTGGGCTGTCGGATTTTCACGTTATGATAGCTACCGCTCTGAAAGGAGGTTTTCACAAAAGAGGCCCAAAAGTTGTAACTTACAGGGATTATAATAAATTCAGAAACTCAGCTTTCACAGCAGAACTTATGGGAGAACTTGCATTTAGCATGGAAAATATTACAGATTTCACTGATTTCAACAAAATAACGAAAAGAGTTCTAGATAAACACGCTCCATGTAAGAAAAAGTATGTTCGAGCAAATGATGGCCCCTTTATGACCAAAGAGCTTAGAAAAGCAATCATGAAGCGGTCAAGATTGAAAAACAAGTTAAACAAATGCAAGACAAATGAAAACTGGATTGCTTTCAAAAAGCAAAGAAACTTTTGTGTAAAATTACTCCGTCAAAGCAAGAAATCGTACTATAGTAAGCTGGATCCTATAGTAGTCAGTGATAATAAACAATTTTGGAAAACTGTAAAGCCACTTTTTTCGAACAAAATTCACGGAACTCCTTGCATTACTCTTCTTGAGGATAATGTCGTTGTATCCGATGATACTAACGTTGCGGAAATTTTTAATGAGTATTTTGTTGATATTGCTAAAGGATTAGGTATAGCTAAAAAACAGGATCCTACAAACATGGATGGCTCTTCAGAAGATACTCTGCAAACGACTATTGAACGCTTTCGCTGTCACTCTAGCGTTGCAAAGATTGGAACTACTGTGTGCTGTCTCCAACTTTTTTCATTTCGTCAAATTACTATCCAAGAAATGTTTGATCAGTTAATAAAACTCGACCCTAAAAAAGCGACACCTCAAGAAGCTATTCCACCCAAAATCCTACGAGAAAATGCCGATTTATTTTCCTTACCGCTGACACAGTTTTTCAACAAGCTTGTAGTAGAAAGCGCTTTTCCAAATGACCTGAAACTTACGGATATCTCCTCACTTTACAAGAAAGATGATAATATGAAAAAGCAAAATTATAGACCAATAAGCTTACTTCCAGCCATCTCCAAGGTTTTTGAACGTATCATTTACAATCAATTGATCGATTACATTAGCGCATTTCTATCTCCACTTTTGGGTGGCTTTAGAAAAGGATGTAGCACCGAGCACGTCTTATTAAAATTCCTACAGACATGCAAAGCAAGTCTTGATAATAAGGAACTAGCTGGAGCAATACTAATGGACCTTTCTAAAGCATTTGATTGCATTGACCACAATCGTTTGATAGCGAAATTAGCTGCCTATGGTCTTGGTCACGATGCTCTTAAGTTCATTAAAAACTATTTAACAAAGAGAAAGCAAAGAGTTAAAATTAATGGTTCATATAGTACATATAGAGATATCACAATAGGGGTACCGCAAGGGTCAGTTCTAGGGCCACTTTTGTTTAATATCTTTATTAACGACATTTTCTTATTTGTGCAAAATACTAGCGTTTGTAATTATGCCGATGACACCACTATCTACGCATGCAACTCAAACCTCGATACTATAATTAATAGATTTGAAACGGACAGTTCAATACTTGCGAAATGGTTCTCAGAGAATTACATGAAGCTGAACAAAGAGAAATGCCACTTTATGATATTTGGCAACAAAAATAAAGATTCAGTTGTTGCCATTGGTAAATCCACCATCAAAGAAAGTGAATATGAAAATCTTCTGGGCGTCACTTTTGACAAAAAGCTAAGCTTCACAAAACATGTCCAAGATTTATGCAAAAAGGCACACCAAAAATTGCATGCGCTTGCCCGACTATCTAATTATATAGATCCTATTAAATTAAAACTACTAATGGATGCTTTCATTACATCACAGTTCAACTACTGTCCACTTGTTTGGATGTTCCACGACAGAAAGGCTAATGCCAAGATAAATAAGGTCACCGAGAGAGCTTTGCGAATTGCATTCAATGATAGTGGAAATAATTCTATGAATAATTATTGTAATTATAATAAATCTCTGACTGTTCATCAACGCAATCTGCAGTTGCTTATGATAGAAATATTCAAGACAAAGAATAACCTTAATCCAACTTTTATGAAGGATATCTTTGTAGTAAAAAATAGCTATTATAGCTTGCGAAATCCAAATCATTTTCAACTGCCGAATGTAAGAACAACAATATATGGCATAGAAAATATTCAATTTAGAGGCTGCTCCTTATGGTCCTCACTACCCAATAGTATGAAAAACGGTGAATCTCTGCAAGAATTTAAAAGAAGAATAAAACATTGGGATGAAATAAGTTGCAACTGCAGATTGTGTAAAGTTTTTATAAAGGATATAGGGTTTTTAAATTAGTTTGTATTTAACAATTACCGGTAATTAGATTATTCTTAGTTTTGTTTTTCTTTAATTTTAGTATTAGTTGGCCTTAATTAGCTTCTTTTAGCTATATATATAGCAAAGCCAACTGTAAATAAATTGATGATGATGATGATGATGATGATGATGATGATGATGGATAAATTACAAGCAATCCAAAACAGGGCAGCGAGAATAGTAATAAACAATGATTTTGATACATCTGCAGCACCCTTGATCCAAAAATTGGGATGTTCTACAGTCAAGACACCTATTTACCCTGACACACCAACTATGGCCTTTAAATGTCTGAACAATTCAGCCTCTGAATACCTTAGTGGGTGCTTGTCTAAACTGTCAGATTGCCATAATCACGGTCTTCGTAACTCAAAGACTGACCTGCTATTACCCCGAATGAGACCATCCTACGGACAGAAATCCTTCGCTTATCGTGGTGCAGAAGCTTGGAATCAACTAGACTTCGAATCAAAATTTTCACCCTCCATTCATTGTTGTAAATCGAGACTTAAAACTTACAAGGGTCTCTAACATGGACAAATCCATCCTTTGTTCCGTTTCTTTGTCTTTCTATTTATTCTTTTAGCCTGTATTATATTGTAATTTTATATTTAATTAATATAACTAGGCATTATTAGGTATTTTCTTTCACAGGGCCAATTGTAAAACAGGTTTCGACACTGAATTGTTACCATGTATAAATAAGTTTAAAATGAAATGAAAAATGAAATGAAAAATGAACTGAAAAATGAAATGAAAAATGAAATGAAAAGTGAAATGAAAATGAAACTTCGTCGCGGTGAGTCTCGCGCAGATAGTTGTGCTTGTAATTTCTCAGGTGATATGTGAAATATCGCGGTAGACTTCACAGTGGAATAAGGAAGGTTAGTCTGAAGCATCTCTCTTACTATATCTGTATCTCCTGTCAAGAATCTAGAAGCGTGATAGGTTTATAGTGGCAACAAAAGCGCAGGCCTAAGGCATGTTTATATTATTCGCTCGATGTTCACTAAGTTATGCCTCCTAAGATTTGATTCGGATACTGTAATCAGACATTTAAATTCTTATAATGGTACTAGAATAAGCCTTTTGTGATCTATGCTATACTTTAATTCTATTAAAAGATGTATTGAGTTTGGATACTGTAAGGTATGAATGGTCTTCACCTGCCGAGATTGTTTCGTCGGTTACGGTAGTTTGCAGGCTGAGTAGGTGAGGGTTGGCTTGAAGCGAACTAGGACTGGTGTGTGAGGAAGTGAGGGATGCTTTTTCTGTTTTTGTTATAAATTCTGATTTCTTAGTATTGTATCTAATCATGCAAATTAGTTGTTGAATTGATATCCCTAAATGTGAATTGAATTGAGTTGAATTGTATCCCTTAATGTGTTGACTTGTATTTAAGACTGATGGATGAATGAACGAAATGAAAGAAGATTAGAATTTCACTATAACACGAAAAAGCGGGAACATTCTTTTAGTATACTGAATGCTGTTTTCGTCCGACACTCGTCAGAGTATGAAACGTCGGATAACGAGCGAAAGGTGAACCGAAATATATAGCCTGATGCGGGTGCTCGTGATATGATGAATAATGCGCCTATTTGGCCCTGTGATTGGCCAATTAGCACCTATTCGCCATTTTTTACTTGAAGAGTCCAAGTGAGAAAATGAAACGTCGGATAACGACCGAAAGGTGAACCGAAATATATAGCCAGATGTGGGTACACGAGATATGATGAATAATGCGTCTGTGTGGCCCTATGATTGGCCAATTAGCACCTATTCACCATTGTCTACTTGAAATGTCCAAGTGCGAAAATGAACTTTTTTTGCTTATACAAGACTGGGTTTTGAGTCTGAATGTAAACTGATTCCAAAAGGCCTAAATGAAAGGACGATCTTGCTTGCCCTATGATCCGAAAATTATTGTCTGTGTATGTTTTGCCCCATTCTGGATTTGTAATAAGATGTTGTCCTATGGCCGAATCACTTTTCATTTTAGAATTAGAGTTTTTACACGTACGAGGTGGCTGTTCTCTTTCTGTAGTGTTTTTCGTCCTGATGCTCGTGGGTACATGTTGTTTTATTCTGTCTGCTAGTCTCTGCGTGTTGCGCCCTACGTACCGAGCTTCACATCGACACGAAAATTCGTAAACTACACTACTTTTTTGAGTGGTAGGAACGCTATCTTTTTTAGCAGATGGTAGCATGGCCATAGTATTATAAACCGCACGGGGGCTTCCCAGCATAGAAGCAAGATGTAATGGCTTTATTAATTTGGCTTTCAAATTCTGATGAAAGATTTCCAATTCAGGGCAAATTTAGATAAACCGGGCACTTTTCAGGAGCAAACTCTTTGTCTGATGAAATGTTGGCTAGTTTTTCCTTAATGCACGAAACAAAGACATATTCTGGATATCCATTGTCAATTAAAAGTTGTTTTATTGCGTGTCCAGCTCAGAATCTAATTTATGATTTCCTCTAAAACTAAATTATATATATATATATATATATATATATATTTATATTTATACTGTATATCACTGAATCAGAGCCGCACTCGCGTAGTATATAAATATATATAAGAGAGAATCAAAAATATACTTCACTTAAACTATAGACTATATTTATCGAAGGTAGTTTATCGAAACGTCTATAGTTTAAGTGAAGTATATGTTTGATTCTCTCCTATATGTATGTATATATATAAATATATATATATATATATATATATTTATATATATATACATATATATATATATATATGTACATATATACATATATATATTATATATATATATATATATATATATATATGTATATATATATATATATATATATATATATATATATATATGTATATTCATATATATATATAAAATAAAGTATTAAGAAAATGTGTAAGGAAAAGTTATATAGATATATTTATGCATCAGATATACACGAACACACACGCACACTTAACTATATGCGTATGATATATGTTACACACATGCACATACCCAAATCGCACAGAAATACTTATTGTTATATCTAGAAGAGGCCAGACAACAGTAGTGTACCCTATTGAATATCAATTGTGAATTCTACCTTCATCAGTAAAAGACTTAGCTCATTACGCACCTTATGTTTAGCTAACATATGTGCATGTTAGAATGCTGAGTACACAAATAAATGGAGTACCTGAAGTACAGGGCTGATTTATAGAATTTTTAGCAAAAGGGCCCTCTCCATTCAACAGCATGAAGGGTGTGGATTTTTTTGTAACCTCGCCAATTTCCTTGACGATACAATGATCATAGTTAAGCTAATTGATCATACCAAACAGTGTGATCAACAAGCTTATAGCCTTGACGGAAATGCTTAAAGTCATCTATTCTTCCTTAATTCGGTCTTTGGGGTCAATGGTTATTAGAAAACAGAACTTATAAGAAGCAATAGCCCATAGTCTGAGGAGTTCATAGGAAAAAGAAAAACAAAAAGTGATGTGCACTGCACTGTAATGTAAGATCTTTGAAAACAACATGTTTGGGGATTGTGGTGATCGCCCGCGTAGAACGAAAGGGTTTGATATATATATATAAACACATACATACACACACGCGCGCGCACGTGATGTGTGATGTGATGTGATGTGACAAGTAACAAGTGATGTGCACTGCACTGTAATGTAAGATCTTTGAAAACAACATGTTTGGGGATTGTAGTGGAAAATGGGAAATCTGTGAAGACTGTAGCTTTGAGTAGGATCAATGCAACCTGTCTTTAGTAGTTTGGGGGCTATAACCCCAGAATGATAATTGTTTTTAGCACGAAAGTCTCCACCCCTGATCCCCCTTGAAATCATCCCTACTCAGGTAGCTTTTCCACACCAAGCTCTTTTACACTTAAAGTGATCATCAAACCATGTGACAATGATAGCAATACATTTATGTGTAGTATAACAGTATATACTTCAAATATAATATCTGTCTTTATTATGTTAACTTTTCAGTCATGTTGTTGGAGATTTTCATCGCACTGGTTGTTGTGGTAATCGGATACATATCAGTGACATATGGCCACCATCTGCTACAGCTTAAGCAATATCCTCCAGGGCCATGGCCATTACCTATAATTGGTAATTTGCATCTTCTTGGCAATGCACCCCACAAGGCATTAAGAAAGTTGGCAAAGAAGTATGGTCCTGTTATGAGTTTCAGTTTTGGCAGTCAGCGGATGGTTGTTATTCAAGGCATCAAAGAAGCTAAGGAAATGCTGGTAACAAAGGGACAGTCTTTTGCTGGTATGACTTAAACTTGCTCTTTCTTTTTCATGGAAATGGTCTTCTTCAGAAGACATTTGTGGGGTGAGTGACCGAGCAGCTCAGCCAGTTCCCATTAGCTTAACTGAAGTTAAAAACTGGATGCGCAACTTTCTGGATAAATGACAAAAACTACTCACGTTGTACTAGGGATCCCATGTCTGGATGCAGCATGCACAGTAGGCCTAAATTAGCTGAATGAAAGCTGTATAGTAACATCCCATTCAAAATTAAGTAAACAACAACAACAAAAACATCTTACTCCGGCCCTTACTGGGAAGAAATCATCCGATTTGTGGTAATTCGCTCCGCTAGACACTGAAGTGTGTGGTGAAGTGTTATGGGGTTCAGAGTAGCTACTATATATCGACCACAGGGCTATGGGGATGTGTGGGCTAAGCCCCACCAATAATTTGGAGAAATTTTTTTAGCGCAGCTAGCAGAGAAACAAACATGATAAGAATAGATTGAAACAATAAAAAGGGATGAATACTTTTAGTAGTTTAATCAACAGCAACAACTTGAATGATGAAAGACGCAGACTAGTTATTTAACTATGATGAGATTATCATCTGCACGTCTCAGACCTTCAATCTCCAACCAAAATAAAGGCTCCTGAAAGGTTTAAGGTTGGATATGGAGCACACTTCCAGCCTCTAGAATTTAGAAGACCTCTATCGACAGAATATTTTGAAGTTTTTGGTCCATAATTACTTTTGTTATTTAGAACGCTCGAACTGTCGAATTTTATACCATAAAAAAACTTAGGAAGCCTTCTCATAAACTTTACAAAAGGCGATAATATTTTTTCTGAAATGAAGTTTGTGAAAGTAACTGTGCTTATACCATCAAGTATTAGCACCTTCTTCCTCACCTTGAGAGTTTTCAGGGTTTTAGAAAGGGAAAAAAGTCGACAGTATTTCTGACATACCAGATGGAAGTGAAGGGCTTTGCGTTGAATCAGGTCTGCACAGTCTCACTACGAATAAGAAGCGACAGAGCTATAAAACACTCTTTTTCAAATCACTTGTTGCGTTTCAAAGTTAATTATGATTTTTATCATTTTTCCTCCACTAAAAAGATAGGCTTATAGTCTTTTTAGGTCTAGTAACTATAAGAATAATGAAAAACGAGTAACTATTAGATTGCATATAGACTATTTGCTTACTTTGTTTTACGAGATGTGACTGTTCTAAAAGCCAACAGTTGTGATGTTTCATGAATTAAAAGTTGTCAAATTTGCAGGCTGTTTCGTGGAAAAAGCACGTATATGCGTGCATAAATGCATAGCAAATGTTTGAGTTGAAATGAATGAAATGAATGTGCTTGCTAGGGTGATCGTTCAGGTACGAATATTAGCACATAGTTTTTCTCATTGAAATTAGACCAGAATAAGCTATTGGTGTTGTATCAATCAAAACTAAAATAACTTATTAAAAAGGAAAATAACTTCATAGCTACATAGATTCCTTCTTCAGATGTACATATCTCCATTCGCCACGCTTATATCAATGCTTTATTTAAAGGTTTCTGTTCTAGAATTCTTTGTTGTGGTTTCCTTTTTTTTGCAATCCTATCTTTAAATTTCGAAACTTAGCAAATTATTACACTTTCACACTGTTTCTTTGTGCACGCTCCACAGCGTCTTCGTCACTGCGCTTCATATCGCCGAATTTCAACATGTGTGACGAAACGTTAAGTGAAAATTTTATTCTGACCATCTCCCTGCAAAGTGGGCAGAAGACAAAATAGGAATGTTAATAAATGTTAATGTGAAATATTTGATCAGTTTGACCGGACTTTACAACTATAGATAAATGTTCAACTATAGATAAATTTTCAACTACAGATTGATGTTTGAATTGAGGAAGCGGGTAGTGGTGGTGGTGGTGGTATAGTTAATGTTAAACAAACGGGTTTAGAGTCTTCAATAGTGAGAGAATGCTGGAAATATATTTATTATGCCATGGCTTTACGAAGTTTTTGCTGGGAATTGAAAACTATCAACTTGTTTGCATTTTTATAATGCATGTTTTAGCACTGTCAGCAGGCTTACCACTCTGTCATAAAACCATAAGACGTCATAAAAAATTGGATTATTGAAATTTTGTTATAAAATTTCGTAAAAAGTAGTCAAGTGTAATAAAATGTCATAAATATTTGCATAAATGAGTCTTTCTCATAAGTTGTGACTAGAGTACTTCGTTGGCCCCTTGCAAAACAAGTGATACCTCGACTGTAACTTTTTTAGAAGTAAAGATGAAGCATTTGAGATTAATACTCAAGTAAAAGGTAAAGGTGAGTCCCATGTACGATTCCGTACGTTGGGGGAGTGCCCGTTAGAGGGACACTTATCCTGAGCCGCCGGCATAGTGAGGTAGGGTGGCCAGTTCCTTTCTTCGCCTCCTTTAACTTCCCCAGTGTTGCCACCAGGTACCCATTTGCTGCTGGTTGGACAGTGGGCGAGCATCCCAACTATGATCCGAGGGTTCGGCTCGAACCATCGATGATTCGCACAGCAGTCAAGCGCTCTAACCATGTGGCCACTCGCCTATAAATACTCAAGTATTTGGTTGTTTTATTAGTGTCTTTATAATGAAATCTCGCACAGAAAGTATAAAATAACTCAAAGTTTTCTCTCTTTTATCACAGCAATTAAGTTACCAACAAACCATGCTATTAAACAGAGATTTTAAACCACTGTGCCACGGCAAACTAGTGTGCCGTGAGAGATGCTCAGTTGTGCCGTGGGAAATTATCCAATACCACCTTTTCAAAATTGACAATTGTTAATAATTTTCTGCAAATATTATGACATAGGCGAGTCACGAAATCACGCCCATATACACTGGGGGAAGTGCAACATCCCCCCCCCCCAATAATTCACCTAGGTTGCTTAGAGAAGCGCTCAAAACTGCACTTTTCAGTCATTTCTGAACTGGCCTTTACCAATTCTAGACTCCTAGATTATCACAACGCATATATTTGGCTGATAAAACCAGGTTGAGGGATGAAACCGGGTTCCCTTTCTTAGCATGAAAATCAATGATAAAGACATTTACGCTGTATTCTGCAAAGGACGATTCAAGACGTCTTTTAGGGCGTTATCTAGAAAATTTGTTTTAGCTCATTTTCCAACTCATTTGAGTCGTTTTTGACAAAGTTTCAGTCTATGAAGCCGTTCATCCACACTGTGCATGAAGGAATTGGGACATTACAGTGGAACGTCATGGCTAAGTTTGTAATGTCAAAGCATCTTACTTAGATGAAAGATGGAGAGAAACATGCTCTCTCTGTGAATCAGCTAATGCTGGTAAATGCTTGTGATTAAGATTTTGTCAAGGGCTTCCGTCTCGTTGATATTGGAACAAAAGCTAGTGGGCTGTTCTTGTCATCTTCTTTTAGTATTGGGAAATTTAAAAGAACCTTCGCAGTGACTGCCTTCAAGCATGCCGAAAAGCAGCTGATTACTTGATAAGAATTTTACCGATCAATTCGTTCATTGAGAATGCAGCATTCTTCAATCCTTAAAAAATAAATGCTAGTAGACCTCCTGAAGATTTCACGTAGCTTACAAAAATGGTTTTGTTAGCATTGCCAAATGTATTGCCAGGTATTTTCTTTTGTCTCACTACTGAAGATCTGTGTGACATTGTGCGCAAGGACTGGAGGCTCTACTAGACTGAAAAATTTCCAAACTCAGCTTATAAAACAAGAGCAGAATTCACGCTGTCCTCAAAGAAACATTTTTATTGGGAAGGAGCTTTCATGTTAACTGGGGTAGACTCGGTATCAAAGGAGTCACCCAAATGTGACATGGTGAAATTTGTGCTCCATTTAGAGAAATTGATGGGATCTGATGGTAGACCAAAGTATGCATTCCTTGTTTCGCCGAATTAGGTAATTCTGTGGATTTCACATGGAAACACTGCACCTGAGAATGGTTTCTCTATCAATAAAGCAATGGACATGATAAAGCAATGGAAATAAAGCATCAGTAAAGCAATGCACAATGATCTATGGATGCGAACTTCGTTGGGTGAATCAACAATTGAGGCTTTGCGCTTGATAAAAGATGCACTTTTACAGTACCCATCAATATTTGATAATCCTATCCCAAGATCTTTGAAAGATAATGTGAAAGATGCGAGAAAACGGTATATGGCCGACTTGGAATCGATAAGGCAGATTGAACAAGAAGAAGCAGCAAGGAAAAGGGAGCTGGATGCCAAAAACAAGGTTGAATTTGAGAAGAGCGAGATATTTTCTGTCATAAGTGATCTTTACAACAACTACAGAACGGCTTGGCAGTTGCGGATGACATTGTTAAGGAAGGAAGTGATCAACTTAAAGAGCTTGAAAAAATACACAAAGCACCAGTTGCAGAGAGCTCATAGCAAAATCGAGATGATCCTTAAGTGAAGGCCGGAACTTGAGGCAGATAAAGAAGTATTGCAGACGAGATTGAAAGGATTTGAACAGATAGTAAAGCGAATGAACAAAAAATCAACTGTCAATTGTAAACTGATGTTTTATGTTGACTTTCTTGTTGCTTCAATAATTTCATTTCTGTTTTGATGAACTTTCAAAATAACATTTCAAAATCACCAAGTTAAAGCGTAAATTGTTTCATGAAATGTCATAAAAATCAATGAATGATATCATAAAATGTTCTAAGAATACAGCAAAAAGTGTCCTATATTCATAGAAAAATTTTTATATCTAGGGTGGGAGGCCTGCTCAGTCACTGTTCATTATGTTTGAAAACTATGCATTGTTTCATTGTTATTTTAGTTAGTAATTTGCATGTATGTTTATATATAGGTCGGCCTCAAGATAATTTTGCAGCACGTATCACGTCACGTGGGTACAAGAACATCGTGTTTGGTGATTACAGCTCCTCTTTGAAGGTGATGAGAAAGATCGCCCATGGTGCACTCAAGGCATACGGAGATGGCTTGATAAAGCTTGAGAAATCTGTATTGCAAGAAGTAGATGCCTTGTTTAAGAGATTTGATAAGAAAGGTGGAGAAGGATTTGACCCTCGGAATGATATAAGTAAGCTCTCTTTACTGTTAGTATCTGAAATTGAGTATGGTTTTTTCCCTAGAAGCCTGACAATGAAAATTTCATCTAAGGATGCCAAAACAGGATGCATATGATTGAAAGGCGGCTGCCAAAGTAGCCTAAATGGCCAAAGCAATCAGCTGCTTAGCAGAAAGTAATTCGGCCAAACCAAGTTTTTCACAGGGTGACTTGATTCCTGCTACTGCTCCATTCAATATCTGGAATCCAATTTCATTATTCGGAGACTCATGATACACTCTTGTTTTTATATAAGTACCAGTAAATTTGAGGTTCAGGCTGGCTGTTTTTAATTGGTCCAAAATGTTCAGGCTGAATTTTTCTTAATCTGTTCTTAGTTCATTGGGGTGTAGGCAATTCTGATATTAGACAATATTGAAGACAACATTAGGTGTTCATGGAACAAATATTAGTTTTAATAACATTTGAAGAAGACAAACAATATACGTTCTTACAGATGCAAAATCCTTGCCAAAAATCTTGATACATTGCCGCTCTCTACACACTGATAATTAGGTTGTTTCAAGGACTTTTGTCAAACATTGTAGGGCTTAGAGAGTTTTGACATCAGCTTCAAAACATTTCACTACAGTGCGTCAGCCTCAGTTTGTTCTTAATTTGTTTTTAATTTTCCATCAATTTTGGGGCTAGTGTTCTTATAAAATTGTTCTTGTAGAAAGTGTATTTGCCCTCTTTAGCGGCATTTCCAATTTGCAACTACTTGACGATAACTTCTCTCCATTTTGCAATACTAGATTATCATTAAAGCAAAAGGCTAACAGCGCAGCTTTTTATTTTCGAAGTTTTTAGTAATTTTGAAATCGGGCATTCAACATAGAGTTGAGACAGAGCTCATACAGGATCCGGAAAATCTGGAAATTGGCTAACTTTCGTAGAAGCCAGGGAAAACCTGGAATAATCGGGGATTTTGTTTAATTATAAGAGTTTCGGTGAAAAGTCAGGAACTTCTGATATTTGATCTTGTTGAGAGGAACTCTCCAAAGCTGCCCTGTGCTCAGAAAGCTCCCATTGATAATTAAATTCAATGCTAAAAAACCAGTCAAACTACCTGTACAATTACCTGAATTTCAAAGCTTTCATCGATCACATGTTTAGCAGTTATCTTTGAAGATGGCTTCTAAACACGGTATTCAATGCCATAAATGGTTAAGGAAAATCTAATTTTAGCGAAAAGTCAGGATAAAGTCATGGAATTTCATCCGGAGATTATTGTGCGGGTCCTGTGGAGAGCCGTGAGATCAAATCCCGCTCAGGTCATTCATTTTCTTCCACTTTCATTTAAATTTTGTACGAAATCCTGTTGTATGTTCTATCACCTCGTAAAGGTATGCCTTGTCACTGCTGTTAAAATGGCATAAGTATTAGAACAGCTAAATAATTTTAATATATATGACAAGTTACTCACTCTCTTATTCATCCAAGCTTTAAGTTTTTAAAGTCTACATGACAAATTGGTGATGCTGTCCCATGTTCGTCTAATTTTAGTGTGAACCCATCTTACACATACTGGATATGTATAACTTCTCCTAACTACCGTGTTAAGCTCTTTGTACTTTACCCAATTTTTCACATGAGACTAGATCCAACTGATTTTATGTTTCGTCAGACAACTCAGATAGATAGCATTTAGAGCATCTGCCTTTATTGAAAGTTCCCTTTTACACTCACTGCATAAGTGCACACCATAAGCATTTGAGTATTACGAATCATATCAACGTCTTGATTGCAAAGTGCTTTTTAATATTTAAGTCAGGAACATTAAGAAATCCCATGATATTGACCCTGCCTGGTGATTTCTGATCATTTAAAAACTGTGCAATTGATTGTGAGGGCAATTGACAAGTTTAGAGATCACAAAAGTATTTGCATCATTATGAAATACACATAACTGTGGATCATAGCAACTTTTAGCTCTTTCATGTAAATGCAACTGAGGTGATGAAGCAGATAGACTCTCTTTATAAGAAACAATCAAATATAGAGAGTATTCCTATTTCCATATTGAAAGATGCATAAGGAATGGTAGTTCGTTCCTGACTAACTGCATCATATCTGACTAACTGTACCATATCTGTAGTTCTGGATTGCAAATTCTTATATGACCTGAAGAAAGCCGGTATCTCACCTGACATCTAAAGATCTAGAATGAAGGCTATGGTCGAATTTCAGATCTTCCTCTTAAGTGTATGAAAAGATCCAGTATCTAATATTGAATTGTATGCTTCTGAACTATGTAAAATAATTCCTGAGTGACATAGTATGTTAGCATCATGGACCAAGAGGAGAGCCACCTTAAATATGATTCATAGATTTAATTGATATTCGGGTTTGCTTGGGCTAGGATTATACTTCTATGCGTGGATTTCTATGACGTCGTCAAGAGCATCTTCTTCATGATAAACAAACCCACGTGAGATCTGCAACCTACAAATTATTTTGGAATGAGAATTGAATAGAAATTATGTCAACTAATACCATAACTAGATATTAGTAAAAAGGTGAAATTGAAAATGGATTAAAAGATATATTTGGAAATTCTTAGTACGGCTTAGCCCGGCTATTTCTCTCGGACAGGCCACCACTGGTTACACGTATTGAGAGCACCACTCTTAGGCTGTCTCATTTATTGCGTCATACTTATTCGTGTTTAAATATTTGCGTCATGCGTCTTTGCTTTTAGATGCAACGTCGCAACCTTTTGCTTTTGGACAGGCAATGTTATCTAGATATTACTTACATAGAAAATACGGTATAAATTTCAGCAAGTAAGGGCCTACAAGAAGAGAAGCTCCTAGCTTTTTTCGTCAAATTTGCACTCTGTAGATAAGACCCAGTATCACCAGTTTTCTACAGAATATTAATATTAATTATTTATTAATTTTACCAGATAATTAAGTTCAGGTTTGAAGCTTATGCTTCCAGATTCTAGGAGAAAAGATGCAAATCGTTTTGAGACATGTCAGTTGTGTATGTTCAGCATTTTATGGATTTCATCAAAAGATAATTTTGACGTCACTTTACCAGTGAAAATTTTACATGTCTTCTTAAAAATCATTAGAATCAAAACTCTATGATCTGCAGCATGTATTAAAGCTCATAGTCTTCATTTCCATAATGGTTTGTTCAAGTGAACCTACGAATAGGGCCTTATTCTGCCTGGCACACAAGCAGTAAGTCCTTGTATCCGGGAATTTCATGTATCGTTCATTTATTTAGAGCACTACAAAGTCAAGCAGTTTAAACAAGTTACCCATTGTTGCACCATGAAATTAGTATAAAAATAACCGAAACTACTTTCACATGGTTTGATGCTCTTAGGCTTCCTCTTTAGTTAGAGCTATCAAGTAAAACATTTCCCAACAGTTTTCAACTTCGACACCATGTGGTGCTTATCTTAAAACTCATAAAATGATGTTTTGCGTCCGCTAAATCTCTACTTTTGATATCTTTTCAGCCCTCTCTGTTACAAATGTGATTTGTGCTATTATATTTGGCAAGAGATACTCCGAGGATGAAGGTGATTTTCTGTATATTCTTAATTCCATTAAGTTGATTGCTGACTTTGACCTCACTGCACCTGTTAACTATTTGGAACTTCTACGACTGCTGCCGAATGCATCTTTGACAGATCTAAAACGTGGACTAGAAATGCGGGATTATGTCCTGGATAAGGCATTAAAAGATCACAGGGAAACGTATGACCCTGACAATCTTCGTGATTTTACTGATTTCATTTTGAGTGAATTTGAAAAGCAAAGTAAAGAAGACAGAAGCACGCGGGATTGTATCGATGATATAAATTTGCAGCAAATTTTGAGTGATTTGTTCTTGGCTGGAATCGAAACAACAACAACAACCCTGACGTGGTGCTTTGCCTTCCTCGCAAGATACCCAGATGTGCAAGATCGCGTTGCGGAGGAGCGAAGGAAGATATTGGGTGACAGGATGCCGGTATTGAGTGATAGAGGCAGTTTGCATTACTTCGAAGCTGTGATCCAAGAGGTATTACGAATGGTATCAGTAGCACCTTTAGCTGTTCCTCATAAAGCGCTCCACTCTATCGAGTACGGTGGTCGCAAGATTCCTGCTGGCACACAAATCTGGTACAACTCATGGGCTCTGCACAATGACGAAAGAGAATGGAATGAGCCTTCCTGTTTCACCCCAGAAAGGTTTCTCGATGAACAAGGACGACTCATGCGAACCACAGATCAGAGCTTTTTGCCCTTCGGTGCTGGAAGAAGAGTCTGTATTGGGGAAGCATTAGCCAGAATGGAGCTATTTGTTTTCCTGTCAAGTATATTGTATAGATATGAGATTCTACCTGATGTTGAGTTGCCTGATCTGGATGGAGAGTTTTCAATAGTCTTGAAGCCAAAGCGATTTAAAGTAAAGCTTAAAAAGCGCCAAATGAGCTTGTGAATTTGAATGGCATTACTAAACTATATAAAACAAATAAGGTTCATAAATGATGAACCACGTAGGTTTGGATTTATGCCAATCTATTGATTCTGCCATATCACTCTGCACTTCCATTCGCCAATTGTTTTCACATGGAAGTGTCTGTTTAACATATTGATTAATAGTCCTCTTTTGCAGGCTAGTCACGGTTCATTTGGTCTGTTAGAAGAAAGACTCATTAGAAATGACCAAAGACCTTTGAAGTAGCCTTTCTCATCTTTGTAATCCAGAATGTTCGATCATCATTAAAGCAATCAATGGGACAAATTGTTTCCCATTTTTGGCCTGGTGAGTGAAACAAACTCATGTGTGTGCCACAACTGTTATACAGACAATGGTGTTCTATATTTGCCCTTTCTTTAGGTGGTTTGTCTTCATTGCTAGTCCTAACTTCTCCGTTGATAGATCTGTATCCTTCGTTTTAATAATGATAATAATACAAATCTTTATACAGGATTAAAACACTTCAACTTAAGAGCTTTTATCAATGTGTGTCCTGTCTAATGAAAAACCAGATAAAAGCTAGATAGCAAAAAGTTAAAATTTCTTTTAAATAAAAAGTTTATGTATAGCTACAGTTAATTGGAGTTCATGCAAAATGTTGCTTAATGCTCCGTTGATAAGCAATGAATGATTCATTCCTTCGCACTTGAATAGGAAGATCTTTGTAGATGGTCGCTTCCATGAAAAGGAAAGATTTTCGCGCAAATTCAGTGTTGAATTTTGGAATCTTCAACAAAGATTGATGGTTTGTTGTTCGCACAGTGTGTTCATTAATATCAAAGTACCCTTGAAAAGCCTCGTAAATGTCTCTGTCAATGCACTTGCGTACAGGTTTGCATGCACGAATTTCAAAGCTCTTATTACCTCCGCACTTCATAACTTATGAACAGAATTGTATTTTTCCCTTTTGGCCTTTGCTATTTCTCTTCTTTCTCATTTTGTCCCAGAAGAATCTCTTCACTTTGTACTGCTATCCAGTATGCTTTCGTTGGCTTTGCAGTGAAGGGTGCAACACTGCTTACAGTATGGCTCATGTCAGTCTATGTTCTAGTCTAAAAATGGAGTAAGCTGCCAACGATAGATTAGTAAGTCAACCTGTTTATCAAAGAACCCTCTTCTTGGCTATCTTCATGTATCGATTTAATAAGGTCTTACTAAAGTGAATTCAACAAACCTCCTTTATATCCTTCATGGCTATTTCAAATCTCACTTTCGCGCTGGCGCATTTCTTTTAAGCGTCTTTGAGGCCTAGAAAGGATGCAATTCACTCTAGTCTTTACTGTAAATTTGTTTGCAATTGTCATCGATGCTTTTTCATGTGGTTATCTGCTCTTCTCGAGAGAATTACGTAGTCAATATATACTGCAAGTAAGAAAATTTCCCTCTTGAAGCATTATAGATACATTGGTCACTGTTTGCTTGCTCCAAATCTATTGTTTATAAGTGTCTATATAGAGCCTCATTCAGCACCTGGACGACTGCTTGGGCCAGTATAGACCTGTCTTTAGCTTGAATCCAAGCTTCTCTTTACTTTTGACAGGTTATTCCTCTTGTTGCTTCGTATAGATACTCTTGTATCAAATCACTAATCAAGGAAGCGGTAATGATGTCTATCTGCTGAAGTTTCAACCTGGATTTTGCATCTAAGCGTACGACAGTACTGGTGATTCAAGGGAGGAGCAATATGTTTCATCATATTCTTGCCCATATCTCTGTGTGAAACAGGTTATGGGTCACAGTCACAAGCCGAGCCTAGTACCTGTTAATTCTCACTTCAGCGTCAGGTTTACAAATCAGTTAACTTCCCCCTGCACGTGTTCCATTTGGAGGCTCAGCAAGGTCCCACACCTCATTTTGCATATTCTTCAGTGCCAGATCTTAATCAACGGAGGGGGGTGACCATGTATCTAAAAATGTGCTAAGCAGGAAATCTTATGCCATTTTCACACTGCTCCGTTCTCAAACATATCAGTTTTTGTAGATATCTGTTGCCCGTTCAAACTGCTCCGTTTTTGTGTAAAAATGGAGGTAATAATATCCGTTTTTGTTCGTTCTCACTGCTCACAATAAAGGAGAAAAAGATGTCCGTTATTGTGGCTTCAAACGATACACTGCAGCGTTTTTTGTGAGGTCACACTGAGTTGGTGCCATTGAGTATGCATTTTGTGTTGTTGCCATGACAATGTTTTTGTTTTAATCCGGTTTTTGCGTTCATACTGATCTAGAGCGTTTTCAAAAGCCTCTGGTTTTGTAAGTATCCAGTTTGAAGTCCATTGAATTAAAGTCCATTGAATTAAAGTCCGTTGATTTAAAGTCCATTGATTTAAAGTAATATCAGCTTTCTCCTGAATGATATGTGTCACACAACCCTAAGGCAAGATACCTATTGGTTCATTATCAAATTTGCCATTTTTGTTGGGAAATGACTGTGCTTTGTTAGTGTTAGAATCCTGAGAATTATGTCTTTTAGGAATCAAGGAAATTTGCATTTAATACATGCAGTTCTATTTACAATATTCAAAATGTCTTTACTTATAATCAGGTATTCTACAATCATTGAGGAAATGCTTACTTATGCCGATAAAATATAGGTCTTAAGCACTCAAAAGAATTTTTAGGAATGATCTAGACGTGTGGTGGGTGTTGTGTATTAACTTGGATTCCAATCGATGAAGTATAGAAGAGTCATCCTGTGTCCACATGCTTGATGCTATTCCTGTTGGAGACTTCTCTTTCTGACCTGGTTTGGGGCCGGAAATAATAGCGTGCTGGTGTGTGCAGCTCGATGGCTAGAGTATATAAAATATATATACGCTGGTGTAAAATAGGTCATACCTATGTTTCATGTCATTTTATTATCACAGTAATCAAGGAGGTGACCGATTCATATGAAAGTGAGCGATGTGGTAAACATGAAATAATTAGCTTCATGGAAACCTTTGCATCCAAGACTACAGACCATATAACGAGGTGTGCCAAGGTTATACACTGTATCACAGGTCTGTGAATATAGGGCTAGCTGTTCAGCTAGGGCAAGAGTTTTGATTAAAACAGGATTATGAAGTTCCACGAACGAGTCTTACTGTTAAAAGTAGAGAATATTGAGGTCATGAGCAGTATTAGCTCTCTCAGTACAAGAGGTTTAGGTGACGTTGAACCTAGGGCAATTTCCGTACTCGTTTGTCTCGTTGTGTGATGCGTGTTTGGCTCTGTGCTTATAGTGTGTTAAATCATCTGATATGATCATCAAATTGGTTTATATTATGTTCATTTTCATGCTACTGACGTTTTTATAGAACACATTCAATTTTCTTCCATACAGAACACATTTCAATAAATACCAGACATAGAAGATATAATCACTAGTAAGGTGAATAAGGGACTGCTTACTTTATGGAGCGATTTGGCTTTTGGAACAGTTTACCATTCACCCGAATATTTAAAAGCATTTAGAGAGCAAAAGTATATAGATAATTTGCTAGAAGGTGAACTTCAACAATTTTTCCAACGTTTTTACGGTAATTGTACCGTTGGGGGGGGAGAAGGACATTTAATTGCCGGAATTGGAATGACGGAAGATTGACGTATATCCACGTATATCCACGTATATCCAATCCACGTATATCCACGTAAATTGTGAAACAAACTTAAGCTTGCATACGTAATCCTTGAATTTCTCATATTTCACTGCTTAGGGTTAGAAAGTCACACTTTACTGAATATCTGAGATTAGCTGTCATATCATTACCTGACATCGATATTCATTTTTGGCGTCCATTTTATCATGCCAGCAACCATTGTTTACTACATTCCGTCCCATTATAGTCTTAGAAGATTTCTGATTTTTAAGATTACATGACAAAATGTTGGAATTATTATATTTTTCGTATTTTCATGTATCATATTTCATGTAGTTTCAGAAAGGTGACCGTTCAGCAAATGCTGGTTTTCAAGGGGACCTCCATCTATTGTAATGTAATTTGCTATATTAAGGTATAAATCGAAATCAAGTATAAAATCAAGGAACTGAGAATCTCTCCAGAAATCTAGGTACGAAGCTGCCCCTTCCGTTAACTCATAAAGATGATGATATGATGATCTTATGATCGGTTGGAATGAAGTACCTTTCAATATAGTTAGCTTACACTCGACCACTAGGAAAACTCCTAGTCGATTGTAAATTGTTTTTGAAAGCACAAATGGAAGATGACTGCTTTGTCTCATTTGGGAGGCTATTCCAAAGTTTTGCACTTCGATACGAGAAAGATTTTTGGCCATTTGTTGATGTTTTCTTTGGAATCTTCAGGTCAGTTGTTGTATTTCGAAGAGGGCATAAGTTACAACTAGAGTTTCTTTTGAGAAGATTGTGCAGGTACTGTGGTGCAAGCCCATTGATAGAGTTTTAGATCATTAATTTTGATTCTTCATCTATGAGCTCACGAATGGTCTTCCAACGGAGGCGGTTGATGAGTGGCTAGGGGCATTAAAGCCGCTTTCCATCAAATTTCTTGCAGCTCTGTTTTGAAGGTTTTAGAGCTGATTAATGTTAGATGAACCACAGCAGCCCCACACTGAACTGCAACATCGGAAATGGGGCCCAAGAATACTTGCATACAGCGTTTTCACAGTAGAAATAGATAGGATTTTTTCGTATATTTTAGAAAACCAGTGGCTCCGTAAACTTTGGAAGATATGGTTTTAATCTGAACTGTTATCAACTTAAACACCGAGATATCTGGTTTTTCTGACAACTTCATGACGCGTCACGGTCATTGCCAAGTACCTCGAGCTTTAAATTCTCTGCAGTATTGCTAAGCGCTTGGTGCCTTGGCTTGGTTGTAATTAACATTGATTATGTTTTAAAGCAAAGGCTAGTATCATCAGCATACATAGATACAGTGGAACATTGAACAGCTTCAGGAAGGTCAGTAATGTAGATCAGTAAGAGAAGTGGTCCTAGGCATGACCCATGAGGCATACCGACTTCTATTTTTTCCTGTTAACCATATCATACGGCTAACTTGGCACATTATTCATCATATCACGTGTATCCGCATCTGGCTATGTATTGCGTTCCACCTTTCGGTCGCTATCCGACGTTTCATACTCTTACGAGTGTCGGACGAAAAAAGCTTTTCAGTATGTCTAAAACATGGTGCCGCTTTTTCGTGCTGTAGTGAAGTTCTGTAGTACCAACAGACTTTTCACGAATCAATCCCTCCAACTCTGCAGTTCTGTTTTCTGTTACTAAGATAAGACTGAGACCAAGCTAGTGCCCACTGCTGAATACCATAGTGTTCTAATTTTTTACGGAGAAGATCATGATCAACCGTATCAAATGCTTTTTTAAGATCAATGAATACTTATCCCACCATTTCACCAATGTCTAGTCCATTATACCAGTCATCAGTAATTTTAAGTAGACATGTCAATGTAGAATGTTTTTTTTCAAAAATTCTGATTGACCAGGGTGTATACAATTATTCTCAATTAGATACCGGTATAATTGGTTAAAAAAATCTTCTCAAAGATTCTTGAAATTGCAGGGAGAATCGAGATTGGACGGTAATTTGATTTATCAGTCTTATCTCCATCCTTAAAAATAGGCGTTATGTGAGCATTTTTCCACAAGTCGGGAAAATGGATAGTTTCGAGAGAAGTGATAAACATGAATGCAAACGATCTCTCAATAAAAGGGTTCGCAAGCTTTAAAGAATAATTAGACATCTTTATCGCTCCCAAAACTGTTTGATGTTTTAATTTTAACCATTGCTTTTCCAATGTCTGGTACCCCTATCGCCTTAAAAATATTAAAGTGCTTATTATGAGGGTTCGGATTGTATTTTCCTGTGACCATTGGATTAGGTACAGCTTCTATCTTGCTTGCTAGGTCCTTACCAACTGAACAGAAATATTCATAGTATTATCTATATCCTGCATATTAACAATATCAATACGAGATTCTTTCAATATGTCAATCTTTGTCGATTGAGATCACTTCTTAGTAACCTGGTTTATTTTCCTCCGCGATTCCTTCATATTACCTTTAGCTCGAGATATTCTTTCAGAAAAGTATTGCGTTTTTTGCTCGGAATTAAGCTTATTTATTTTGTTTCTAATATGTCTATGAAACTGGCTTGTGCCTGGCAAGTTGAGCGTATAAAAGTTCTAATTTGCCAGGTACAAGCCAGTTTCATCCGACTAATATGCCTGTAGCAGCTCATAAGAAGTGGTGACTTGTTTTTATGGCAGCTCTCTTAATCATATCCCTGCTATGCTTTAACGTTTTAAAATTTGCAGTACCTTTTGGAAACCCAAATGGACTTGATATGAGCATGCTTGTCAGTAACAGGGGAAAAAGAAAGGACCAATAAGTGACAAGAATATCAACATCATCAGTCTCATTCAAACCTTGTTCCCAACCAATCTCAGCGACATCAGTAAGGCACGCATCCTTATCAAAGATTTTCATTGATCTGGTGGTAACAATTTTGCTATCCTTTTTCAATACCCCTTCAAATTTACGAACAAAAAATACCGTATAGTGAATCACTTATGAAACGTTTGTGCACTCCAGCTTCAATTATGCTACTGGGAGATGTTGTGGCAATATGATCTAATGTGGAAGATCTAGTTAGGGTGACCCTTGTTGGTTCCTCAATCAGCTGCCTGAGGCTAAAGAGCTGATAGAGACTGCAAATATGCTTAGAATTATTATTGGTAGACAATTCAAGGGGCCTTGTGGTGAGATCACAGTTTGCATCTCCAAGAAGGATAGTTACCTTTCCCTCTTTGTCGAGATATAAGAGAACTTTTACAACCTTATTGAAGGTGCCCTTACTGTCGTCAGGTGTTCTGTACCACGAAATGGTGAAATAAGGTTTACTTTCAGGCGGATGCATCTCCACACAAATTAGTTCAAGATCGTCAATTGGGATATCATTTCTTAGTTTGTATGCCAGTGAGTCTCTGATATAAAGAGAGACTCCAACCCCGTTGCAAGTCCTATCAGGAAGCTGATGCTGATAACCAAGTACTGCTAGCAGTTCATTAGTTAATGAGTACCAAGCTTAGTTTTGTTCAATGCAAGAACATAAAGACGTGAACCATGCAAAAATTGCTGAAGCTCATCAAAGTGACCTCTAAGACTATTACTGTTGAGAGAAGCAATGGTTAAGCCTTTCTTAAAAACTAGCGGATGATGATAGTAGCCTTTGCCCCCATCAAGCACAGCGTCCCCTCTATTTTTGCCCTTTTTAGCATCGAAAATTACGCAGTTTTGCTAAGATATTACTTGTGAGCATTTTTATGCCTTGATTGTTCAGATGCAGTCCTCTTCGACCAATGCCTCTGATACCAATGTTACTATTATCGATGCGACACAGATTCAGATCAGTTAATTTTTTGTTGAGAGAATCAATAACATTACGAACAACTTGTTTGTCCATTCCTTTCACAGAAGTTGAAATAATTACTTCACAAGTTGGTAGCTCATTCTCAATCCGTGACTTTAGATGTAGTAGTGCATCTAGAATGCTTCCAGGTGATGCCCCTGGGTTCGTAGCAACGTTGTTCCAATGTGTAGAACCACCTTGCTTGGCTTTTTCTTCAGCAATGGCTTCATGTAATAATTGTGAAGATCATGGATTATGGATTCAGGGAAGCTTCTTGCCTTAACTGACCCATTGCTACCAAGTCTTTTTTCATCAATTCCGCTAATCATGCAGTCTCCAAGTATAAGAACGGGTCCCTTTTTCCATTCATAAGTCTCAGGTTTATTAGCGTGTCCATGCTCAGTTGTTCATCTCTTAGTGCTTAACTTCGAATTGCTTTCATCTACTGTTGGCTTTCTAGTTTTCTTCGTGTTCTTGGTTCCCAATGTTAGCTCTCGTTGGTCTAAAGAGGATTTAGAAGACTTCTTACTGCTTTATGTACCATTGATTGCTTTTTACCTTTGTGAATAAGTTGTTGTTGAGTGTACCGTTCTTTGTTTACCCTACCTTGCAATTCATTTTCTTTGCGATGCATTTTCTTGAGCATTCTTCGCCCACGTCGTCGCGGACGTCATAAATGGCTTATACTGGGAACACGGCATTTATTTCATTTCTCAGATGATTTTGAGGAGTGCGCATGGAAGCCTAAGTCTGTTTCGCATTTTGTGCATGAGTAGATACGGTCTTGCCGATTTAAAAGTCAAGAGTGGTTCAGCAAGTGCCTCTTGTATATAAAGTAAACAATGGGCACCGCGCGAAATGTCGTATATCTTGGAAACCATTCATTTGCCAGCTCAGGGCTCCGAGGTATCAATGAAGGTGTACTTACTAGTATCCACTTTAAAGCTCGCCTCTGTATATGTACGTAAATTTTCCGAGACAGAAGCTGCGAGTAGTGATTTTTCCGCAGCAAATCCGTCTCAAATTGGCGACACAATGAAAGATATAAAATATCGAGGCATCTTATTGGCTACTACTTTTATGTATACAAATCCGCTGATTGGTCGCGAACAAAATGTGGCTATATTACTGTATAGAGCATAGCCATCAAATGTTTCTATAGCTCTGATCAGGTCTATTTTCTCTAAACCTAATTGACCAATCAGCATTCAATTGGGCCTTAATCTATTTGTGGGATGCATGTGCGATCAGAATCCAGCGTGATTATTGGTCAAATAAGTCGAGGGAAAATAGACATGATTAGAGCTCTCAAACATTTGGCGACTAGGCTACTCTATAGATGCATTTAATGTACCTTGTGAGGCATTTAGGAAGCATGGATAAGATAGAGAGTAACTAACGAGGTATATGTATATGTTAATAATACCCTTTTCGGTAGAATTGGAAAGTTTAGTGTTATTTACGGAGTATATGAGCAATCTCCTGTTACTGACTTTTTAAAGTTGCAAGACTGGCAATTTTCACATACTTTGAAATACTATCATTAACGAAAGTAAGAAGTGGTTTTTAAAATAGTTCCCGGAAAGAAGATTATAAGGTCCTATTTTAGCTAGAAGTTAAAAACCGTTCTGTCTTTTTTGATTGACTAACTGAAATTAATTTTTGATTAACTAGCTGAACAACTCATAGACATGATTTCATATTTGCACAAAAAAATCCAGATTTTATCAATTTTCCAGTTAGCGAAGTCTAGATATAACGAAGTATTTTTCATTCTCGTGGAGGTTTTTTAAATGGAGAATGTATTATACATACCCAAGCGTAGAATATTTACGACAAAGTAAGGCTTGACAATGAAGGTTTGAACATGTTTTTGGAAAACATTTCTTACTTTGAAATGGTTTTTTTCTGACGTCTGACGTTCTTTGTTGTAAAAGTTCTTATGAGCAGCTGTTTGAGAGAAAAATTTCACCTTAATACGTTACTTGGATAGTGTATATGATAACGCTGTCCTAGAATAATTGACTAACGTTCAACTACATCCAGTGGTGTTGAACTAGTATTCATATAGAGGGGGTCTTTGTTGTTGTAAGTGCCGTGTCCAAGTCAAATATTTGATGAGAGCTTGCCCTCTGATTTTCAAAGCACCCATAATTTATTCTAGTCTGGTGGGTGAATAAACTTGTTTTGTAAAACTGGAAGCATCAGTTGTGATTTGAGGTTTTCAAGACTCAATTAGTCTGACTTATACATTAAAATGAAACATAAAAAGATGTCAGTTGGATATATCGCTTATCACTTCTGGAATTTACATATGTGGTTTTAAGAACATTTGTGCTTTCGAAACCGTAGTTATCTATCTACGTGGCGTGGCAAGTACAGTTGAATGGCTATTAGTGGCAATAATAAGATCGGATGAGAGCATACCATAGGGAATTTTAAGTGAATGACTGATTCATCCAGATATTATTGATGCATTCGCCCAAAAATTTTGATCACTTAAGTTTCATTTGAAATGAATAGCTATAGGTTCAACTCTTGTGAGTGTGACACTGTACATCAGAGAGCCAACATCCGCCTTGTAGAAAAATGCTTTATATATTCTGTTTGATGAAGTTTATAACGTGTTTACATGCAGTGCACAAGTAAAGTACTAGAATATACGTTTTTTTATCAATATACAACCATTTTTTGGTAGGCCAAATATTATTCAACGCAGTAAAGTTAGCAAGCTATTTCAGAATTTCATATTGCTTTATGCAGCGCCAGTTAGATAACAACTTGCAAAAGCAATTGCTCTTCAGCTGGTATTTCTACTGTGTATCCCATGGTAGATTACTGTGTATTACTGTGTATTACCATTTCTACTGTGTTAAGTACATAAACTACACAAGCTTTCAGCATATAAAATATCGGAATTGAACCTCAGTTAACCTGTTTTCGACAAATTTTGGATAATGAAACACGACGTTGACAAGTTTCTCACACTTTGATAATTGCTCTGACCATTTATATGTAGGTAAACCTGTTCAGTGAAATGAATTTTCTGCCGTCGATCAAGGAATCATGCTCTTTTGTAGATACTGACTCTTTAGAAGCCTTTAGGAGTTTCGGACTTCGCAGGCCCTTAAAACCTACTTGCATTTGATTCAGTAGTATCAAGTGCTAAATTTTTAACAAGAGACTTTCAAACAGACTCTCTACTTCAAAATCTCCCCAATAGTGTCTGTCAGGACTGTATATAGTCGATCCAAGTCATTCCATGAGATTTCACAGAATCTTTGCTAAATTGAAGCAACTCTGCAATTCCGTTTAGAATCATGAGAACAAAAATTTAAATGAGATTGCAAAGTTTGGGCAAGATAAACGAATGGAAGACTGGGTTCAAACACTTGGAAGTCAAAAGGAAGTTCCTCCCATCTAAATGCTAGTATGAATTTGATAAGGAACGTTGCCTCTGAGCCTCTAGCATACCTGATTGACACCTTAACTCCGGACGACTTTTAATGAAGGATGTCTAAACTATATGGAAAATGAATTAAAAAGGTACTGAATTTCCTACGGAAAGGTATGTAAAAATACAGTACATAAGTTGTTGGTTGCTGTAGTTGCGTAGCAATCCTGTAAAATATTGGAAATTTTCTTCTTCCTGTTTCCATATGCGCTAGGTCTCCTCCGCTGGAAGGATGGTTGTACCTTCTGTCCCAAAGTGACATACCATCTCACATGAAATTTCATTACTTCTGAAGAAACGCTGTCCCGACTATGATGTCTATTTGCGACAGTGAAAAACATTCCTGGTTCATGTTTCACCTGTTTTATTAGTTTCCTGCTTTCAAACACAAACACAAATGAAAAATGACCCAAATTACCCCATGCCATCCTATTCTGATCTTGAAAATTGTATAAATTGCAAATGGGCTACAATTCCTCCCCTAATGCAATGAAAGCCATGTAACTGCTCATTTCTAATTTCAAGTGGCAAATAAATGGTGGGGAGGGTCCTACTAAATAGGGGATCGGAAAAAGTTCTGAATTTTAATAAATGGGGGGTCAGAATAATTGTGGGGGGGTCGGAATTTGAGAAAGGGCTTAAAATGATTATAAAGCGTGGGAAAAAACAAAAGCAGGTTGTCAATTTCGCAGTTTGTCATTGCAGCAGCATATTATTGGCGAAATTTCTTAGAAGTAGTATGCCAGAAAATATAATCATAAAAGTCGTTTTGACCAAAGTCAATTGACTATGTTTTGATATCAAGTTTTCAAAAACCTTAAGCAACAACTCTCACAACATCTCAAGGATCATGAAATAGAAATCGTTGCTACAATCATGTATCTGTTAAGAATCACTTTGCGTAGTGGCAGAAAGTAATCCCATAAAAGAAACCAACACTTGCACGAGGAAACAATGCTGTCATAGGCAAACCAACAAACGTGAAACACAAAATTAAATCTCTATAGTTCTTAAAGTTAATTCTGAGATTGCTACGCATGCTCATTAGTGTCTTATTAAAGCGTCCCCCAACTGTATCTTCGTGTACAACATTGGCAATACTACATTAGTGCTGTCTCCTCGGAATTATCTATATCATTTTGCTCCTTAAGCCATGCGAAATCTTTCTTACCTTATAGCGTTACTTAAACTATACAGGGGAGTTATAGAACCCCACTGTCTATTGCTGTTCCGTGTGGAGGTTGTGTGGTGTATCTGAATAAACCACTTGAAGAAATTGCAAAACCGAGCTGCAAGAGTTATAGCAAATAGCCGTTGTCTCACCCCAGAGAAACATTTCGTGGATAGGATGCGCTGCAAAAAACTTGAGGAACTCATAGCTCATAAATCAGAACTGATAGTATATACATCTGTACATGGGTTAGCTGCGCTGTGTACGGGTGATTTATTCGCAAAAATCTACCAGCTAGCCTCAGAACATCCGCAACATTGCCACTGATGTACGGTTACTCCAACAACTTAAGATAATCTGTAATGCTTTTCCTATAGAGAGGCGAAACATGAAATAGACTTCTTACCAAACGCAATCAAGCAATAGCTACTCATGGTTTAAACATTACATATACACTTTTCTTATTAATTTTCTATACTGAAGTACTCCTAGATACATTTTATTTGATTATTAGGTGGTACATTAGTGTTTTAATCTATTTCGAAAAGTTTTTATTAGGTAATAGTTTGGTCCCTTTAATGAAACTAATCTAATTTTGATAGTTGTTAACTAGAGGGACCCTTGAAACTCAGCAACGCTGAGGGTCCCAAGGTTCTCAGCAATGCTGAGGGTCCAACGATTCTCAGCAACGATGAGGGTCCGATGAATCTCAGCAACGCTGATGTGTACCTTCCCTAAATATGTAGAAACAAATCAATTCAATCAAATCTTTATGCATTGCACTGACAATGGCCATCATAACAAACCTGCAGGTTATCAAAGGATAGAGGCCATTTCTTCATGCATTCCATGAAGGACATCAAATCTCCCTGAAGAGGATCGTGAGGCCTTAATTTTGAAGATTGCAGGCAGTACGGGCAAGATCATCAATGATTGTAATGAATGGGTGATTTACACCATTAATATGCATCGCGAACCTTAAAGGAATCATAGTGGAACAAGGTGAAATACTGGAAAGCCATAAGCTAACATTCTTCTACATTACATCACTAAAGTATCAAAAGCTGAAGAGAACGTAAAACATCTTGCAGATAAATAATGTAGAAACTACTAGGATATTGGAATTGGAGCATACACAAGAGGGTTAGAAGGTGTGAAACTGTCGTTTATCTAGTGGAACAAATGGTTTTCATGTATCAAACCTTGATCTGTTGAGGTCTACTCAGAGAAATGAAGTTGTAGATCAAAATTGATCCTGAAGCTGGTATCTCCCATATCTTATAAAATGGGTGACAGGACTGGAAGATTCATCCATGCAACTGAGACCAATATGCCCTTTCTGTTGGTATTAATGCGGTGGTACACTGATTAAAACCACAGAACTATCCCCGCTAATTGAATTTTCCGAAAACGTCCAAGACCCCCAGATAATTCCAGATCCCCTACAACTAGATACCTAAGAGTATGGTAAGGAAATAGCTTCTCTTGGTAGATCATTTATGTCGACTAAAAGAGGTTGTTAACAATGAGGGGCCTGAAGTATCTTGTCAATCTTGAGCCAATTTCTTCAAGGCCATAGCTCTTTGATTTCAGTAGCAGTGTTGTTTGGACGTGATTTACTCTACTTTGCCATGCCAGCAAAGATTATTGCTTAGTTAAATTACAGGACCTACCAAGATGAAAATATTATAGACTGTTCATGGCATAAAATGTAGCAAACAAAGAATAGGAATGTACAATTGATCATGTATGAATCATCTTACATGATTGTAGCCACACTATTGAAATTTGCGTTGTAATTTGTATTAGTAGAGTTTCGAAAGTAATTATCTTGTTGGAGATACAGGATTAGCGTATTTCAATATGAATAAAGCCTTTTGTCTCTACTTTCATATAAATAGAGGCTAGCTAATTGCTGTAACAGTATGAACAGTGCACTTAGAATCAAGAGCTGGTAAATCAATGATCATTTGATTCCAAGAAACATGGGGTTCATTCTGAAGATCTTTATCGTAACAGGTATGTGAATTGCTTTAAGGTTAAGAATGTGAAAATTGTTTATGAAATTGGTACGGATCTTAATCAACTGAAAATAAATAACTCTTCTACTTTGGTACCTCATATGTTCATTAGTTCTGAAATATATTATGGAATGCGAAGCTATATATCTACCCGTCTCATTCGGTGTGACATTGGAATGGTCAAATGTTATTTTGTCTATGATAACTTTTGTATCGTTTGGTCAATTGGCATCTTACTCAGTGCTAGCTCCGTCCACCCCAAACAGCCATGAGAGATAGAAAAACTCATTATGCTGTATTTAATGTAGTGGCTATGTCTCTACAGAAGTAAAGACATACAATAGTATAAAAATATCTACGCAAAAATATTTCTTTACATTCAGGCTCCACATTCTAGTATTTCTGGTTATCGATGGAAACTATTTCATGCCGTGAAGGAAGTTGACAAAGGCCAATGTAGATGACTTTTAGTGATGCGTAGCTCAACCTATACCCTATTAGCACTAATGAGCAATAAAAATATGTCAATGATAAAATATGTTTATATATACTAAATAGATCAGACATCATCGTCAGGCTAGTGTTAATTATTTGCATTCTCATCTTCTCTAGCACTGATGTCGGTTTTTGGTATGGCTATCCAGCATGTACCCGTCCAGTACATCACGGGAAAGCATATCGAAGGTGGAGCATACGACGTGAACAATTTCTTCCTTAACTTATGTGGTGGTTGTAAGTATCACAAGCAGCCGGTGGTTGTTATGCTGATCCTACAACAGCAGGAATGGGATCTGGATAAGGGCGATTTCCTAAATGCAACAGTTATGAGTGACAATGGTGACGTGATAACAACGAATGATGTTGGGGATGCTAATGATCACAAGTGGGTAGCAACATTCAACTTCACATACTTTGAGTTCTATGGGAATTTGAAATTTAAAGTCGTCAACGGTCCAGGCCCTGGCATGATGTATACCATGGCAGTAATGTTCGGGAACAACAATGAGATCATAGATTGCGAAAATCGATGGACTGTGAGCTATATTGAAACACGTGGTCAATGTATGCAGCAGGTTGCAGCTGTTACAGAGGGAGAAGGATTCTATGAACTCGTGCCAATGTTCATGACTACAGAGCAATTGACGGTAGCGACAAACGAACTAGAATACTTGCAGTTGGACTACTGCTTCCCAAACGATGCCCTGAAGTACAAACTGTTCATATCTGTAATAGCAACTGATGGGAAGTCAGCGTTTGCAACCTATGCATGCCCAACGGGAGTAAAGGATTGCAAAACGTTCACTGCACCATTCAGTGACACATCAGCAAGTGCTGCAAACTTTGTCAGTGTTTCAATTTCTGGGCCAGAGAATGTGGGACCTGTGACGGTCATTGTTCGCGGTGATGGAAGATTGGGAGAAAAGAACAAGTTCACGCTGGCTGCTTCAAGGTACTTTGAAGAGTAGCTTTCTCCGAACTTAAAGACAGTCTTTGCTTTGACTATCAATTCTTTCTTATACTTTTGGTAGAAATCAACAAGATATTACTTTGTTTTGAGCAAGTAATTACTTTGTTAGATTATAGTTTGATATACTATCTCCTACACAACTGTTTGCAATATACTCAAGTCTACCTATTTGCCGTTTCTTTTACTTCTAAAGAGCCGTCATAATGTTGACAGGTTTCATGAATAATTACTCTATCCGACATGAAGGCAGTGATGTAGCTAAAATTTATAGGAAGCTTGAAGTAGCTATACTAACAAAATGAACACGCATTCATGCGGGCACAGATTACTTACCTTTTCGCCAAAAATCACACATATGCACTTTGGTCCAAAAGTGAGATTAAGGTCTATTAGTGACATTTCCCTTCAATTGTTGAGAATGGAATCCTCAGTTAATTGGCAATAGTATATGTCGATAGTCAAAGTAAGGAATAGTACAAATTTTTATGATATAAACAGTTCTATAGATGGTTTTTCTTCCAGTCCAAGAACAATTTAAAGTGTACGTTACTTCAAGCAGCGATTTGAGCTTGGTAGCAGTGTACATTACACCCGAATATTTGAAAGCATTTGAAGCGGGAAGGAGTGACTATGATTTGATCCAAAGTGAGCATGAACAATTCTTCCTGCGTGTTCAGGGTAAATTTACTGTACTAGGCGGTGCTTTTGGTTGCGGAATTTAAGAACTGAGAAACATAAATGCTCATAAATATCTTTGGTTTGTAATTTGTAATCCGTATAATCACAGTGAAAACTCCAAAATAGCAATTGCATATATTTGTATATTTTACAAAGGAAATGCCAAACTAATCACTTTGAGCTCATTCCTTATATTTTGTTTCATAAGGAAACTACCAAGTTATGCTATGACGTAATCCTTGTCACAGTACCGACGGGGGAGGGGTAGGAAGACTTAAATGAAGGAACGTAAGTGATGGACGATCTAACTAAGTACTAAGCAAACTAGGGTTACTTGCGAAATGGAAACGTTGATAAATCATATTGCCATGGTATGGTCCAATAATATATCTTATATAACTATATATAACAATATATAACTTGAAAGACTCTAACCAAACCATGTTCGATAGAGAGGTTATATCGAATAAAATGAATGAGTTATTATTTTACATTGGCATAAAGTTATCTGCAGATATTGATGATACAGCAAACCCCCTTCTCTCCTAATAAATTAGTGTCAACAAAGGCGAGAGGAGCTTTAATTTCAAGGGAATTAATGCAAGGAAAACCCAAGAAGCAATGTATAAGATTACATTAAATAAAAGCTTCATTAAAAGCTTTCAACACTGTTAGCCATTCAAGCATAGTGGACAAATCTTGATTGGCTGTTAGCGCGATCCCCAATTGGGGAATCTTCTGCCTATTTGTCCACTATGCTAGCCATTCAAGTGTTCTCAACAAGCTGCCATCGTTTGGAATTTGTGGAAATGAATTAATGTGGTTCACTGACTATCTCTTTAATAGGACTCAGGTAGTTCACTGTAATGGATTCTCTTCAGAAGTTGTACCAATAAGCTGTGGGATCGATTATAAGGCCGTTGCTATTCCTACTCCAGTTCAAATGTTCATAAGGTCCTAAAGCATTCTCAATTCATAACGTATGTCGATGACACAGTTATGTACATGTCTTCTAGCTCTCTGAACGAAATTGAAAAAAAATTGAGCGAAGACCTAAATAGCCTCAAATCTTGGTTTGATAGCAATGAATTAGTTGTTAACCTGAATAAAGGAAAGACAGAAACCATGATTTTTGGAACATCAAAAAGGCTAAATAAACTTGAATCAAGAGAAATGGAAATCAACTTGAATGGGGTGAAAGTCAGTGCAACCTCCAGCTATAAGTACCTCGGGGTTCATCTGGATCCTACTTTGAAATTTGAAGATCATTTCAATAAAATCTACAAAAAAGCCACTGGTCGATTAAGCCTACTAAGAAGAATCCGATGTCTCAATGACTCATCAACTGCGGAATTGATTTACAAAACAATGATAATGCCTGTTTTTTGTACTGCGGATTGACCTTCCTAACTCGGTCTCAGTCGCACAAGAACAGAATTGAAAGCATAGAACGCAGAGCCAGAGTTGTTATAAAGTCAAATAATCTCACGGTTGACATACGGATACCTAAAATTGCTGCAGTAGTTAGAAAAAGAGCTTGTACTGTGGTATTTGATAATTTACAACATAATGTATGTGGTGTAATGAAAGAATACTTCACTAAGAATGCACACGGAAAGAACATAAGAAACGAGGAACAATCGGTAAAGTTACCACTAATGAAAACGGAATTTGGACGAAAGGGACTTTATTTCATGGCTGCCAAAGAATACAACAACTTGCCTTTACAGGCAAGGACAATCGAATCACGACTTGTTTTTAGAAATTTTTTAGATAGCCGTTTTAATGACATTTAATTGTGTGATGATCTAAGTTTTAATGACACTTTCTTGATGTAAATTTTTTCAGTTTTAAGATGGACATTTTTCCTTTCTTTTACCATTGTAAATTTAGGCCAGCAGGACCCTAATGATAACAATATCTATAAGTATTGATAGGTGACCCTGTTGAAATATTCGTAAATTATTATCATTAATTATTATTATTATTATTATAATGATATTGTCTCTGGTTTTCTTTTGAAGATTGTTTGTTTTTTAATTTCCAGAATTCTAACGATAGCATTCAATGTCTCTATTGAAACCAGCACGTTTCCAGATACTTGGAAGTTTGCTCGAGCCACTTCAATTTTCAAAGAAGGAGATATGTCAGACAAATCATAGACCTATATCAGAACTATCTGTGCTAACTAGGTTATTTAAAAAACTTATCTATGACCAGTTGTACCAACACCTAGGGGTGAACGAGTTCCTCTCATCAGATCAACCTGGATTCAGGGCCTTACATTCGTCAGCCATTTTTTTAGTGAAATGCACTAATGATTGGTACAGCAGTATGAATAAAGGATTTTAACAGATTTAATGTGTATAGATCTCAAGAAGGCTTTTGACATGGTGGGTCATAAAATTCTATGTCAAAATCTCTGCATTATTGTATTATCGGTATTTAAACTATCATGTTTTAAATCCTATCTTGGTAATAGCAATCAGCATTGTAGAATTAACGGTGTGGATTCAAAAATGACAAGTGTGGAAGTAGGCATCCCACAAGGGTCTTGTCTAGTTCCACTCCTAGTTTTAATTTATTTAAATGACATTCCTTGTATTATGACAAACTTTAACGTTTCAATGTATGTTGATGAAACTAGTATTTATCATTCTGCCTTTAGATAGTACTCTTGTAAATAGGGCTTTAAGCAAAGTTCTAGAGAAACTCGATATTTGGTTTAAGGGTAATCTCTCATTGTTGGAAAAACCCGCGCTATGTTAATTACCACGAAGCAAAGAAAGAAATATCTGGATGCATCTGACCAAACTTTTCAACCTTCCAATCGAGGGGAAACTGCAGGAGTTGCATATAGTACTAAGCTTCTAGATGTTCAAATAGACGAAAATCTCACCTGGAAAATTCAAATAAGATCAATCACAGACAAAGTTTCTCATGCTATTCGATTCCTGAAGCATGCCAAGTATTTTCTTCCTGATGTAGCTGTAAGGTGTCTCTATAATAGCATTGTTGAGCCTCAGGTCCAATACTGCAGCTCTGTTTGGTGCTGCTGTAATTCAACTGACATTTTAAAATTACAGAGGCTCGAAAACAGAGCGGCATGCATAATGACTAATAGTAATTTTGATACTCCCAGCAAATCTCTGATCCACAGTTTAAGTTGGAAAACAATTGAACAGTTGATAAATAGACAAGTAAATCTAATGGTTTTACATACCTCAATACCATTATTCTTAAATATGTTGGCAACATTTTGCAAAAAGCGCCGTTGATGCCGCACGTAGTATCATTCATTTCATTTCATTTTTAATTATTGATACATGGTGGCCCCTCAGATACAGAGATCTGGTTTACAGGGTGCCATGTTACAAAACTATTACATGCAATTTAAAATACCTAATAACTAATACATGCAATTTAAAATAATAAGTTAATTACAATGAAAAATGCGAATAAAATTAAAAATTAAAGAAAGATTTGGAAAAAAAGGGCAGAGGTTTTTCTACTCAGCAAGCATGGTTTTTAGTTTCATCTTAAATGACTGGAAACTATTTGCTATCTTACAATCCCTAGGTAAGGAATTCCAACCGAGCACCCCCCCCTGTATGCAAAACAGTTTTGCGCATGCGTTGTTACAATTGTTACATTAGTCTTCGTAATACAGATATTAACTTAAGGCTGCCTTTAGAAGGCGCTGCTAGTGGACATTAATGCTTTTTATTCAGAGTCACAAAATGCTGGGATGACTTTTCAACTGAGGTCAAACAGGCATCTTCAATTAAAGCTTTCAAGTGCCATATTTGACTAAAGTCAATGTATATAAAATTATTTTAATCGTTTTAAACCTGTATAGTACGTTTTGAGCATTTTAGATATTAACTAGACATGGTGTCCTTCCAAGTTTGCTCGCGTTATTCCAATAATCCACGCGTTTGTACGCATCGCTATCCACTTAACACGAAGAAACCGGCGTTAGCTCCTTAATTAAAAAACTTGAGTTCTCATACGATCACTGTCTTTCATTACCCAACATTCAGCTCCGTACTTTGCTATTTGAAATACAAAGCACTTAAGAAGTTGCATTTTCTTTTAACTGAGATCTATTAGTTCTTCCAAACCTTCGCAAAGGAAGCAACTGCCTTTATAGCTATGGTAATTCTTCTATTTAAGTCTTTCATTTCTTTATAACTGCCTTGGCGTTGTAATGTACTGCACCTTGGCAGCCAAACTCCTTAACAGTCTCTAACATAACCAGTGATATAGATTAAATGAACAGTGAGTAAAACAAGTGACAGAAACCTCTCGAAATCCCAAGAAATTCATTTGCGGTGTTCAGGAAACCTCTTAGGTCCAATCGGGGCCCGCCTACCCTTGGTTTGGACCAATTTGCAATTAACGCATACAATCTACGTAGGGACAAATTAGGAAGTAACTACGCAAAAGCATTTCTTGCTATGTGATAATATATGATAATATATGATAATATATGATGATAATGCTCTTTCAGTGGAGTTGTAAAAGTTAATTAATGTTATCTACGGAATATATGATCACGTTACATTTACGGCATCAATTAGTTATATACTAGTTATGGAGGGGAAGACTGTTGGGGGCGATAAACTGATACTTGATAAAAATGCATCGAGCATGAAAGTTCTATGGAAGCCCAAAAGACCCGAGAAGTACTCGAAGATTATACTAGCTAATCAACTATTTGGATGTAATAGACTTGATGTTGATGAATGAAGTATTGAATTAGCTGAATAACAATTTTGTCATGTTTTTCCAGCCAATACTATATAAAAACGGATTGCATAAAAGTGACATTGAGCAGTCTAAAAGTTTTGATGAATAATGCTAGAAAATTAGGAAAGAAAAGTAAAAATTATCAAATAAAATAATGAAATAATCAAAGTCTGTATATAGAACAAGAGAGTATTGCCTATCATACTTTTAAATCACTTAGATCAAACGTCAAGAAGCGAATGAAAATGAAAGAATCTGATCATGTGAAATGATCTAGGAAAATTGACAAATAATTCTGGAGAATATGGGAATCTGGTCGAAAGAAGCATCAACTTCAATCTATGTGAAAATTCCAGGATCAAAGAATACTACCAAGGAGTGGTATAAACAATACAGAGCCTTTTAAATTGCAAAGCCGAGGTCGATCAGAATTGCAATATTTTTGTTATGTGTCAAATTAAACGTTATGACACAAGTTGTGCTATTTGCAACAATCCCACGATTGCTAAATATTGATCTTCAATGATTTGTCACATGATGATGCCACCTATAGTAATAAATACTTCGCATTAGCTAGCAAGGCTTTCTTATTTGCCCAGCTGGTTTTTCGATATTTTTAGGGATATTTCTTTAGAGAGCATGGTTTGCTGTTGATAAGAAAGGTGGCAAGTGATGCGTATTTCTGCTGCTGTTGTTTGCATACATTGTTAGCAACTGAAATCGATGCAGAATCCTAAAAGTAATATAGCAAGCTTACAGTATAACTGGATTTACTGCCGGACGACGTCGGAAATTGACTTTGTGTTAAGACTGGTTTCCATATATCCATGTGGTTTGCCGTATTCATTTCAGTTTATATGGAAACCACTTTTCAAAGTGCCGCCGACAGTCTCAGCCATTCCAACTCAAGTGTCGGGATGACTTTGAAGAGTTGAATAATTTGAACTTTCCTTTAACTTTACTGCGTGGTACTAGCATAGCACGGGGAGGAGCCACTACCATAAAATGTAATATAGAAACGCTTTGCCGGCTGCTGCCGGTACCAACGATACAGGAGTGTTGTCCCGACACATTACGACACACACTGGCTATATGGCAAGGTTATTATTTTCGAAACTGTACTTATTGTTGCTTGTAGCTGGCAGGTCCAGTTCAAAGGCTACGTCTGACAGGCATGCTAACAATATACGTTATGAAAATTTAAGTTCATTAATGATTCATGCAAGCATCAAAACAATAACTCTACAATCTGGATATGTTCGACCCTATTAAAAATACTCTATTTATTGTTATCGACTGTTCAAAACCAGGATATGGGTTCTATGTATGGTTAGTCGAAGACAATCATATAATTTCTTAAATTGTGCAGATATGTCCACAGGTTAGCTACACATCTTTAGAGTTTGATTCAAAATCAAGATAGTACTACCGTAGGGTTGAATGTGAAAGGAACAGCATTGGTTATTGATGAATATCATGTAGTTGTACCACGCAAGTATAGTCGATTAGTCAGCAGGGTTGGTTGTAGTATTGGTGTCTTTTTATTTTCAGACAATTTCATAATCAATCTATGTTTGCCCTACCTCAGCAACAATAGCCTGGGAAAAAGGCTAGCGTACATTATACCTGTACGTGCTTCATGTCAACTTCGGAATTTGACATTGTGTTACTCTGGCAAGATTAGTGTTTTCGAAACTTTACTTTTCATGGTTAGTAGCGCACAAGTCCATATAAATAGTTAAGTCTGACAGGCGTTATTAAAACATATGGTATAAGATTTTAAGCTACTTAATGATTCATCCGGACATCAAGGTACTAATTCTACTCTTTGAATTCAGTTCGAGCCGCTTGAAAATACCTAATTGTTATCGACGGTTCAAGGCTGCGAGATGGATTATATACTGGCTCATAGTCAGAGAGCCTGGAGCATGCCCTATATCTATAAAATCTGTGTCAATACTCCGAGAAAAATACTGTATTGCAATCCAATATTGTTGCTTCATTTTGGCATTTGTCGGATTAGGTTTGATTGCAAACAGACTGTCTTCTAAAATGTTTCTTAGGGTGAGTAGAAGACATGCACACATAAATTAGCTCATTTATTCTCGTTTTTCTAGTCTTCCACTCTCAACATTACCTACATTTCATAATCCTTCCGATTTGAACTGATTTGAGTCGTCCCTCTGTCCCCACACTGACAGTAAATAGAGAGTATGGCTTTGCTCATCTCTCATATAAAAGCAAAATTCTAATAGAAGCAAATACTTTACTTGCATTTTACTCTTTGGAAGTCAAGTTGCTATCTAATTTGCTCGTTTATTTGTCGATGTTTTCGAAGAGACATGATAAAAGGTATGGTGCTACTAGAGATGAGAGCGCTAAACACAATCATTATCTAAGAAATGTTTTTCCTCTGTATTTTATAGTTTATTGTAGACTTTTTGGTTGATCCACACTTGAGGAACATACTATTAAGCGTTTTTTTTCTTATATCAATATAAAAAGTTACAATATAATGCTACATTCTACTATACTCTAATTACTATACAATACTACAAGGAACTATACCATGGGGAGCAAAAGACGATGTCTGCCCCATGGCAACACATTAAGACATACAATTGAACTAAATACACACCCACAGAGCGATACACACACTATACGATACTGACAGATCCTGGAGTCTGTTTCACACCCGGCACCAGACCAGCGACGGAGGCTCCTGATGCTGAACAATAGAAACTCCGGCCGAGAGAGCAACCAACAACAGCAATAATTGCTGCTGTTCCTGCCTCCCCCCGGAGTTCCCACTGCCCATGACACCGCGCCTCCAAGTTTTCTGGGTTTATGGATCACGATATGGATCACGATATAGTGTAGATAAACTGTCTGGAATCCACTGCGAAACAGACTCAAGGAACTGGAAAACAAATAAAGGGGGAAAAAGGAGACTTTGCGGGGGGGGTATAGCGGCTACTTTAAACCATTTCAGTTGAACCTACCTGTTTGGTGAATGAAATTTAGAGTTGATTTTAGTACGTTTTTATTAATATCAGTAGGAAGGTCTTTACCACCATACAATAAAATTTGGACCAGCGCATTATTTGGGAGGCTGTTTATTCGAACATATGGTCGCAATAATTCCGAAACTCCAGCGAGAAGGTCTCGTCGTTGAATGTCAAATGAAGGGCAGAGCAACAAAAAGTGCTCCGTATCCTCAATGCCATCGTTCGTTGGGCACATTGGGTCAATGGCATCTCGAAAATTATGACTGAATTTGTGAAACTTTAATTTACTGAGACCGACCCTTATTTGGGTAAGATATGTTAAGCCTACTGGGTCATGAATACCAAATACAGATTTTGCAGGGGGGCGAATTATTGACAAAAGCTTTCTCTTAAAAACAGCAACAGACGGTGCATGCCTAATTTCTGGATCAAGCTTGTTCCATTCATGTAAGCAGTTGGGATAAAAGCCGGATTGAAATTGCTCGGTTCTTACCCTTATCCGCCCAACGACATTCTGGTTGCGAAGAGAGTAATTTGACTGATGAGACTGTGGGATCGGTTCTTTTGTGTACAAGGGTGTGAGATTATTCAAAATCTTATAGAACAAGGTTAGGCGTCTACTCCATCTTCGGGAGCTCAGCGACTCCCAGCCAAGTTCAATGTACAGCTTTTCGCGTGATGTTCCCTTCCAAGTCCCTGTTACAGCGCGGGCAGCAGAGTACTGAACGGATTCTAATTTTTCCATTAAATTTGATAAACTGATTTTTTGACTGAATTCGCATATTTTAGCTGGTATGTGATAGATAACATCCCCATTAAGCGTGGGCGCGAATAAGCAGGCGCAATGACTGGTGTAACACCCTCCAATAATATAAACACCCTACCCTATTCACTATTTCATAAAAACAGTCTTTATCCAGCTCTGAACTTGAATTGAAGGTGAGCTTGAGTTGCTGCTTATTGTATATAGTAATAAGCAAAAAAACGCTCCTTCTGAGAGGCTGGGGATTTAGCCATCATGTTCTTACAACGAAATTGTATTTCCTGGCTATTTGATTTTTCACTGCAGATTTTTCCTAGGTTCGCACCTGAGCACTATACCATTTGGATAATAATTTGGTCTGAGAGGTGCTACTCCAGCCAATCTGGAGGGTAAGTTATAAAGATTTTCTTCCCTGTCCCACCCAACAATAGTACGCCCTCGTTCATCACTAAACGGGGCTATTTTTGTTTAGGCTGTCCTAGTTTTGATTGCTTTTTAAATGTTATAATACCTATCAAAATCTCTCACTTATGCTTCAATGAATTCATTTGCTCCGCTTTTATGTAGAGCGAGCATATCCCTAGACCCGCCCACTTATTCACTGTTGACCCCCTAGCCTAACAGCTTCTAATAAAAATTCGCAATTGCGTCTGTGCCAATTTTGCAGAATTGTAGTCTAGGAGATGCACTGTTAGCTATTCCAAAAAGTAAAGTTTTGAAATATTCTATTGCATCAAGCCCTACAATCATGGGCCCTCCTAAATTGCTAAATGACACGATCAACCTTCCCAAATCTCAGTGGACTGTCGAGTGCCATGTTGCCATGGTGCCATGCTGTGTCCCATTACAGAAACACCCTGGCTACGGGTTATATGCATTGGGATTAATCATGCAATCGAGGTCAATCATAGAATGTCTTAATGTATCCAGATGAATTCACAAATAACTCTACAATCTGGATATTTTCGACACAAATACCCTATTTAGTGTTATCGACTGGTCAAAGCCAAGAGATGGATTACCTGTGTGGATATTGGAGGACTATCATACAATTTCGTAGTTTGTGGAGATATGTCCACAACTTAATGTTACTTGCTTCACTGTCAAGACTGTTGTCCAGCAGTGTTGAATGTCAAAGGAACAGCACTGGGTATTGATCAAAATCTTGTAATTGTACCATGTGAGTATAGTTGATTAGTCAGCAGGGTGATAGCATTGGTGCCATGTTATTTCAGACAATTTCACAATCAATCAAATTTGGCCCTACCGCAGTGACAATAGCTTTTGCTCGCTAATGATTTGAAATTGACTAGTTGATGAAAACATCACCAAATATTTCTTCACGCTATTCTGAACAGGAGGGAGGAATCAAAAATTGGTTTGATATAATCAAGACTCTGGAGATTTTCTCTTTTAGCAGACATTGCTTTTGCTTCTTAACAGAAGTTTGAATTAGACTGTTATGCCTACTTGTTCAGTGAACTCCACTTCAAAATGAGTCTTGAGAACGTTTTATTCACTCATCACAAGTCTTACCAGTGTTTGTAATATTGTTGCTCTATTTTGGAGACACTTTGTTTACTGCTGCAGTTTAAAATAGGTCATTAAGTACTAAATTGAAACTAAGAGTTTAAGACTGTGTCATTTTTACCATCAATTTTATGGGTTGCCGAGTGTGCCAGTCTGAAGACACGATTTCCCGAAAAATTCATTCATGACTTAGGTAGCATCAGCTGAATTCACACGAGCGAAAAGAATCAACTCTCTTATCCAGTAAATCATCTAGGTCTTGCCGACAAATGGGGGTTAAATGAAGCTATATACACAAGCACAGGATATTTGCCAGCAATTGATTTTGCCTATATTTTTTTGGTGTAGCTTTGTAATCTTATACTGAGCTGTCCAGACGTCATTGCTTGTAATAATGCTTATTAAAGGCTGTTTCCTTATAAAGTTTCACCTAGTTTCGAATTTGTGTATGATCATGTTATCTTAGAATAAGTAAACTAAGTTCAGTTACGACTAGCTAAATGTTTGAATCAGAAAGCAGAAAAAAGATTTGAATCTTAATATATGATAACCATTGATGTACGTTGGGTATATCGCTTATCACTTCTGGAATTTGACTCTGTGGTTTAAATGAGATTGATGTTTTCGAAACCGTATATATGCGTTACAATCAGAATGGGTGACACCACACACTAAGGCAATTTAAGCGAATGAATGATTCATGAATCCAAATCCTATTGGTACCTTCGACCTACGACTCCTTAAGATTCATTTACAATTTGTGGCTGTAAGATCGGTTATAAGTCTAGATCTTTAAGGGGTATCAAACAGGTCCTCAGTGGGCAAACATTGGCTGAGTAGGAAAAATCCTAGTTATGTATGAATGGATGCAGTGTCAGTTGCTTCAAGGCGTAAGGTTCTTTCTCAACAGATAAAGTAACAGAATAAGCTCTCATCAGAGAATGAACCGTCGTTTAACGACCGAAAGATGAACAGAAATATATAGCTCGATGCAAATGCACATGCTGTGATGAATTATGCGTCTAGTTGGCCATATGATTTGCCAATGGGCACCTAATCACTATCGTTTGCCAATAGATTCCAAATAAAAAAATTGACTCTTTTTGTTTATATACGATTGGGTTTTGAGCCCTAATGTACACTGATTACAAAGTACTTAAATGGAAGGATGATCTTGCTTGCCCAATGATCCGAAAATTGCATACGTTGTGGCGCATTCTGGAGTTTTTATGAGATGATGCCCTATCGCCGAATCACTTTCCATTTTAGGATTAAAATGTTTACACATGCGAGTTAGCTGTTCTCTCACTGTGATGTTTGTTTTCCTGATGCTCGTAGGAGCACTTTGTTTTACTAGGTAAGAGGGTAAAGTTGCTTGGTTAAATTGGCCTTGCTTGCTGGAGTAAAAGATATAACCCCTCTCTGCCCGTCCAGTGACTTTAAGATTAAAACATGCTTGTATCTAGAACCTTTGATAAACTAGGATGTTAGCCACATTGCAAATAATAGTAGCAGATGTAATGAACTAGGAATGTTGGTTATCCTATATGTTTGCTCCGTCGGGGTTTTCAATAGAGGCGGACTGTTTTAGGGATATTCTGATTCGGACCGTTGCTCCAGTTTGCTTACCCCGTATTTTCATAGTTGTTGTCTTTGTTCCTGTCTCCCGTTTTACTTCCCTTAACAAACTTGAACCGCTGATAAAGCTATATTTTGCCATACGGACTACGCCTAAATTGTTCTTTTAGAGTCTGCTCTTTTCTGTAATTCAGCCCATGTCATCAAATCGATTTTACATCGGAGGATAAAGTTATCAACATACACTTTTCTCAGAATTTGCTTTATGCAGAACATAGGATTCTTGTTTAGGAGATTACCTATAGGTTACCATCTTTAGCACAGTTACCCAAGTTTCACTAGTATGACTGATGGTTGATGATAGATATTGATGGTTAATAGCTGCAAGATATTGATTAAACTAAACTGAATTCTGCTTCTTCGCTACAACGTTTCCATGTTAATGACCTATAGATTTGTCCATAAAAATTCTTCGACTTAATATTGCTATAATATGTTAATATACTATTATAATATTAACTATAGTTATGAAATAATATTAGCTATAGTTATGAAATAGTCACATCACTCCCTACTAAGTTGTTAGAACAAAATTGTTCTTATTTATCTTTTAGCTTGCAAATAATTCTACCAAAGCGTACTAAATGTCATATGGCCACCAAATGCGATTACGGAGTTGCTATGTGGCCAAACGCTAGGCCTGAATGCTACTCAACAATACACAGGGTTGAATGAGGCTACGTTTAGTGAATGTAAAGACCTAAAATTTTCTGGCAAACCTTATCAGAAAAAATAGCGGTAACATGGTAACATTGTAGTGGACCATTGGATCTAAACGGTAACCGGTAACCGCAAAAAGTTTTCAATATTGATGTCATTATCAACAGAATATATTGTACAAGTTCTGGCTGGAAAATCTAAACTTGATTTTACAATGAGTTGATATTTTTGTGATTTAATTAGAAAACGTGAATATTAAAGCATTGAGTCCATGCATCGGAGCGAATTAGATAATATGCATATTGTATACGTAGCCTGTCAATGGCCCGTCAGAGTCATCCAGTAGGCCGTATATGGCTCGAGGTTAGTGAATTGCCCAGCTATGCTCGTTTTCCTTCCCTAGCTGGTGAGAAATGGCTGCTACTATTATTCAATACAATATGATCTTCAGAATATAATATTTGCTAGATGTTTATGAATAAAATCAATGTTGGAAATAGTTCAAAGTCAGTCAGACGACCATATATGGTCCGCTGGTCGTATTGCTCATATATGGTCCACTCGCTTTCCTATTGTACAATACATAGCCTATAGCTCATTGTGTAATATTGGTTAAAACTGTGAGGTTAAGGGCTTGCCTTTCTTAGGTATATTGCGTGAACCAGTGAATGGTATGGTTCTCCCTCAAAATGCCGGGTTTTATGCTCATCGTTCTCAAATTCACATCTCGCCTGTTTTATTCATCCTCTTCATAAATGACCTACTTTTCTCTACATCTTCTAGTATGTACTCTTTTGCGGATGATATTTATCTAAGTTCATCTTTTTCATCTAATTCACCAAATCTTTCCCACTCTAATGTCTCTTCCTATCGTAACACCTCAGCTTCACTTCTCACAAATGACTTGTCAACCATAGAGATGTGGGGTAATGATAACCGTGTTATGTTTAATCATGGAAAGACGACACAGGTTGTTATTTCAAGTAAACATCATCAAGATTTCCCCCTGTATTCATGAGTGGCCATGAACTGGACATTCTGTCTTCTTTCACTCAACTTGGTCTTTCAGTGTCATCCAATCTTTCTTGGAAAACCCACATCCACTCCACTGCTAAACATGCATCTCAGAAACTTGGCTTCCTTTCTAGAGCCCGTGGCTTTTTCTCTCCTTCTTAGCTACTGACTATATACAAATCTCAGATTCGTCCTTCTCTGGAGTACTGCTCCCATGTTTGGGGTGGTGCGCCCAGATCTTCTCTACATCTTCTTGACAAAGTCCATTCCAAAGCCATTCGTCTCATAAATAATTCAAGCCTCACCAAATCTCTCCAATCTCTCTCTCTCTCATCGTCGTCTGGTTGCAGATCTGTCCATTTTCTATCGATATTTTCATGGACATTGCTCACTGGAAATCAAGAGTATTAATCCTGACCCCTTGAAGCATGTTTGATCTACAAGACGCTCTAGTCAATCACACCCTTTCCAAGTCATACTATCTAATCCACGAACTCTTTCCCACAAATCGTCTTTCATTCCAAGAACTAGTAAACTTTGGAACACCTTACCTTCCAATTCATTTCCTGAATCCTACAACTTCTCTTCCTTCAAATCTAACTTCAACAAACTGGATCTCATCTCCCTATCTAATTAACTTTCCTTTCTCTTTCTTCCTTTGTCAGGGCTGTGCTATAGGCTCTATTGGCCTTTTCCTGACATTACATACTAAAAAAAAAATAATTGCCAGGTGCCTAATTGACAATGTAATTCGCTAAGTATCAGAGTCTATGCTATCAGTCAGTCGGCCTATAATGTGTTGCATTGCGCCTGAAAAGGATTGCTCATGTGAGGGAGAGTGAAGAGTGAATCATGTGCTTTAAGGGAAGATAGTGGTATTAAATGTACTGAATGGGTTGTGCTTTCTTGTCAGAATCTTTGAAACGATGTTGTTCTCCGCAAGAGCACACATTGCTTTGTTAAGCCATCATTCACTAGAATGTGCATTAAAGTTTGTCTCTGCGTCAGATTTTCAATTGCCATAAGATAGCAGAAGACTGTATTAGAAAGTCACCAGGCAAAACTTGGAGCATGCTATTGTCTAGCGGTATAAAATATATATAGATTCACTGACTGTTCTAGAACGAGTAGCGGCTCCTCTTATGCGTCTCAGCCATAAGATCGAGTTTACTCTCATTGTGTACAGGCAATATGAATTTTCAATTAAAATAAGCCAAAAATCAATGGAAAAGAAAGTTGCACAGTTATTACCAGTTAATAACATTGTAAGCAACTGTACCTTCCAAAAGGTATCTGTTAGGGTAATGTGGGATAGAATTGATACGCAGTTATAAATATTGTACATGGGCTCAGGCAGCAAAAAGCGGAAAAGAGAAGACAAAATTTTAATTTTTTTAGTTCAAAAATATGAAGAACATAATTCTTGAATCATAATGGGGCTGCAAATACCTTTCTACAAAATTGAATAAGTGGTTGGTGCAATTAATAGGATGCATTTTGAATTCATGCAATCAGACTGAAAGAATTCTTATGTGATGAAATCAATGTTGGTTGGATACAACTGGTTCAAAACAGTACTTGTGTAAAACTACCAAATATAAAAGGGTGAACTTGACTGATTCTATTAGCATGCATGATCATCTAGAAAAGGAAGGAAATATAGAGTGCGATTGTGTGATGTCTCATTGCTAACATATACTTTTATAGAAGTACTGAAATTCAACTGTTGTAAAAATGAATGAATTATTGGATATCCCGTATGATAGATTATTGTTGGGCTTTTCTATCCACAAGAGCTCGCATGATCTAAAAGTATTCCCTTCTCATCTTGAATGCAGTTCGTTATTGTAAAATGACTAGCATAAAAGACCTTAGATATTCAGATGTAACACGTGCAATGTAAGGTAGAGATGCATCAATGATTTTTTGAAATGTAGCCTTGTTTCTTCAAAATCCCTTCACTTCATATTTTCCGATACTTTTCTCATAACTATCGCTGGTCTTTTGCTTTTGAAGATACTGTAATCTCATTATGTCACAAAAACAACTACAAAAGTTATATGCATCCAAGATCTATAATCTCTGTCCTTGGTCATTAATTTTGGAACGTTTTCTTTTCCTCAACTCCAAACAAGCGAAATAAAATATGTTTGGATAATGTTAAAAGCTTCTGCATACTTCACTCCTTCTAAGTCAACTGATATTCTTGCAACAGGCATGAAAAAATTCATGAAAAGATCTGTTGTGAAAATTGACACTTTTAATATGGCATTACTTAATGAAATGTGATGCAAATGTTCTACTAAGATAGTCTCAAAAGGATAAGGGATAGATGTTAGAAAGGTAGAGAGATATCGATTACTATCAAAGTGACCATCATAACTAACCTGCTTGTAGCTAAAGGATAGAAAACTCCTCTTCTTCCTCTTTGGGAATTCTATTGGGGTCATGGAATAAATAGAAAATGGCAATAATGGAAAAATACATGGGTAAATAAGAACAAAACAAGCTCAAGAGGGCCTGACTTTCAAAGATTGCAATAAACACGGGCATCAAGATTGTTAATATTGAATGAGAAATATTCACTGTCAAATTTATAAACATTAAACTTTGTGTTGGCGAGATAACAATGCATCCCGAATCTTAACAAAATGATATTGGAACGAGGTGAAACAATCAAAAGTCGTATACTGAACTTCTTGAGCATTACCGTAAACAAGTTGGAGAAGATGAACAAATCGTAAACAATATCTCAGTTAGCCAGTGAAACAACTGAGTAAAAATTATTGGTCTGCAGCATATATAAAAGGAAATATAACATGGGGCAGTAAACTGTGTATTGGAAGAAATTGTGCTCCACGTATCAAATTGGGACAGTGTGAGAAGAATGACATTGAGGACAATGACATTGTGGACAAACGTTGAATATTTCCCATATGCCATATAAAATAGCTGATGGAATTCCATCTGTGAAACTGAGGTTAGCTCAATGAACACAAAAGAGAGAGCTCGGAAAAGCAAAACAAGTTGAAGCATACAGATTGAAGCTCCTGAAATAGTAGACTATATAGTGAATAAGAAAAGAAAGTTATGGCCGCAATAACTCTCACTATTTCAAATGAAATATCAATTAAAGGAATCTTCTAAAGCAAGGTGAGTGGATGTCAAAAAATGGAAGGTAGCCAGCCAATTTCTCATCTTGCCTGCAAAAACTACTTTCAAATGTCCAGATGCAAAATTTGCTCTACCCTATTGGTTTCGGTTTTCTAAAGATAACATGTATCTTCAAGTTTGATAAGTCATATACTCACGATCAACAGGACATTAGCAAAAGATGTGAGCTGTAAAAATTATTTTCTCCCTATGAAACGCATCTTGACCTATCACCAGTGCGCTTTTACTGTGGCATCACATATACATCTACTGTGCAAGCTATGCTCTTAGGGGAACAAATGTACTGTAACGCATCGAAAGGTCAACATTATATGCACCAACATTACATTCCTTTATACGCACCAGAGATTCTAAATTTTTTATGAAATCTGGACTTGATGCGTATCATAGAAATTTTTCTAGCATAAATGACCCTTTATTTTTCTAGCATAAACAGCTTGATTTGTAGGGTGAAACTTAAAGTTACCCACATCCTGAGATGGTTTTGAGGGTTGTGTCATGCGGGAAGACGGTTGAACCCTCGGAAACATGGCTTTCGCAGCACAGAAGTTTGCCCGAATTAGCGATTACTCGGAAGTGATGAGATATGGGAAAAAGCTATGTATTGCCGAAGTGTTCGCACGGCAGGAGGCAGCCGCTTGACGTAAAGTGTCCCCACATTGTTCGTCAACCGGCTGCCTCCTACAATCATCGCCAAAATTAGTTGGAACACCACCGGTTTAGTCATCCAGGAGAACAACGTTATTCCTGTTTTACTGCCAGTGGATAACTCTCCTCTTCCTATTTCCCTTCCCCCCTCCCCCCATGAACA